>CM076578.1:1876722494-1876906577 GCA_034641835.2 Pinus albicaulis
GATCCCATCAGGTCATGAGTATTACACCCATTTCACTCGCCGATTATTTAATCATGACTTGATGGTAGAGCCTTCCTTTACATGGGCTTCCTAGTTAGTTCCTTGCTATCACTTGTTGCCCATGCTGCTTTTTATGTAGGCTCGGGAGTCCTCTTTAGTCCCGCCATGTCTTATGTGTTGAAGCTTCATTCTTCTTCTTCATCACTTATCATTTTTCTGGATTTTACCCTAGAGGCTCCCTGGTGTCGTTAAGTTGTATTACTGCATTGCATATTGGCTACTTGTTTATCCTGGCCTTTAGCCGGCTTCATTTGGACTCGATGTTTAAGACAACTTTTGACCTTGACTTTCTGTACAAGTTAACCATTGCATGCACTTAGCTATCACGACTTGACACCTTTGTACCCATGGATGGAACGTTCCTATGAGTATCACTGACCAGTTTTCGCCACCTTGCATTGAGCATAGGATTGTTCCAATCCCAGGAACTAGTGCATCTGCTTTCTTGATACTCGTTCTGTCCATTGTATCATAGCATTCTTTTATTCTTTTTCAGGCTTATTATGAAAAAGACAAAAAAAATCAAATATAAAAAAAAGAGCGGGAACGGGATGTATCTTCGTTATTTTGATGGCAGTACAGAGTCAGTTTGTCGCCCTTGAACAAAGCACATATACTTATATATATTTCCTTCATTTGGGATGGTTCTAGTTTGACCTAGGTTCAGCCTTTACCATGTTTCACTTGTGAGTTCTCCCCCGGTTGGTTATCTCTTCCAATCATATGGAGAGTTTGTTTTGCCTCCTGCAAGACAGACTTATACAGTGTCACTTTTTACTGCCATGGTCATCACAGAGTCGTGCTTTTGTTCAAGGGAAGTCTAGCCTGAGTCGGCCATTCTGTGGTGTCTCTTGACTCATTATTCAGTCGGCCTTCCCGGTCTTGTCAGTATCATGTTCTATCACATCAGATGTTTTGATCTTCTGCTCGTGCTGGTTTGAGAAGGTCCCCATTGACTTCTTGACGGCGGGTTTGTCTCTTATCGACTACGACACATTGCTCTGAGAGCAAGCCTAGAGCCGCACCTTGGGCCTATTTCCATCATTGATAGGTGACCTCGTGCTCAGCATTTGATCATCATCATGGGTCTTTGACTGAGTGGTTTCCCCTGTGTTCGACGTCGGCACACATTATCACACTTGGGATTCGTGCAGTACCTGGATTTCCATTTGACCCTATCGGTGGATTTCTCGCCTCTGTGTCAGCTTTCATTATTGGTTGGTTCAGAGGGTTTCTTCCGTGCGCTAGCTTCATCTTGTGCACGTCGGAAATGTACTTCGGTTTTGGTTCCATCACTCTGCTTCGTCCGATTCCTTCCAAATCTTGGCCTGCGGGTTACACTCGCGCTGGACTGATGTGGGATGCCTTAATGCTTTCCTTCCAGTAGATCTTTTCCCATCGACTCCGACTCATTGCTCTGGGAATAAGGTCTAGAGTCTTTTTGTCAGTACCTTAGGGTTTGCAGTCATCAGTGGCAGACTCTTCGCTATCGACAGTGGGGATTCATCATTGCCTCTTGATTGGTAGATTCTTTCAAGTGTTCGACTTCAACTCATTTATTCGCACTTGTCAGATTGTACTAGGGCACCTTGACACTCATTATCATTATCGGTGGGTTGTCTCGCGTTGGTTAACGGGATACATCAATGCCCGGTAATCCAACGATTTCTCACATGGTCGACTTCAGCTCATTTATTCCCATTGTGTAGAATTGTTCCATAGTGATCGGTGAAGACCTCGGGTTGCATCAGCATTCTTCGGTTCACTTTTGACAGTCCTTTCAGTATCTGCCAGTGATGCCGTCCACCCTTATATGTTGCAGTTCAGCACAGCAGCATCTTATATGTTGGTCCCCGAGTTGCGTGATTGTACCTTTTGATCCACCTCTTATGATCCGGTACTTGGAGATTCGGTTACTTGATCAGACATCTAGTTGCACCATCTTTGATCAGCTTTCTATATGTGATACTTGGACATTGATTCAGACTTGTATTTCCGGGCCATGCTCAGATGATTCATTGTGTACTTACAGTTCAGCTATACTTGTATACATGTTGGATCTATTTCAGTACTTTCTATATGATGTATTTTTGACTGAGCATGGGTATGCCCGCCTCAGCATGAGTTGACTCTCTATTTCTTTCATTGGTTTTTGGCAGGCTGAAATCTGGTGAAGTCCTCTCTTGTCCTTGCGAAGTTCTTTCTATGTGCATAATACATTTCGGCCATCATTTACCCCTTCTGACCTCATATATTAGGGGGCATCTGTTATAGCATAATTTCTCACCTTGACATGATTCATGATTGCTTTGATGGTTTTGGGCACCCATTCCTATAGACTTGGACAAATTCACTTAAAAACAGTGTAAAAATCCCCATACGCGACTATGCCCGTGCTTTTCCGCGTGTATACGCGAGTCCAGCTAGAATTTTCCGTGTATGCCATTAAAATGAATAAAAAATATATAAAAATTCCCTATTTTCGGGCTTGGTTGATGGTTACTCAGGTAGTTCAACCACCCCAGCACGTGGCCAACTGTTTCCAACTGCTGAAACTAATTGGAGGGAGTATAAAAACCCGTCATGTGTATGGCCTAAGGGAGAGAGAGAATTATTGATATTATACTCTGTTGGTATTCCCTATCCAAGTCTGATTCCCCGTGCCTCCTGCACTTTCCCAGTTCATTGTAGGAAACCCTTGTTTCCTTGAGATGCACATCCCTTTATATGTCATCTCGTATGCACCAGTTTGGAAGGAGTCTTAGCGAGGCAAGGGCTGGACGGATCTGGACGACGGTCTGCGAAGGCCGTGGAAGGATCAGGTGATCTCTCCACTCGTTACTTGTGTACATGCTATTTATAATACAGAAGTATCATGCTGTTCCTAAAATAAACGTGTCAGTGTATGCTTTTATGTATGAGAATATTTGTTATACTAGCATTCATTATGATTTATTTAATGTTTTATATGAATCTCACTGACATTTAGAGTAGATATATGTTGTACAACCAGTCCTTTGTGCTTGTTTCTTCTTGTCTTTCAGGTTAAGAAGGAAGGACGATTCTTCCAGAGTTTGAACCTGCGGGATCTTCTTCAGCGAAGTAAGGACCAACGGGTAACTTTCTCATTCTACTCTATTTAGTTTTTCGAACGTGCATGGTTGTGTGAGTCTACGGTCGTAGCATGCCCACGCTGCAGTGGAGGTTGTAACCCAACGAACCTCTAGGGTGAACTTCCCCGAAATATGTATTGAAAATGGTTATGAAGTGGGGGACAAAGCTACTGTAGTGGGGCCAACTGCCACATCATAAGTTAAAACAAATACATTGTAGGTGCTTCCAAACGGTAAGTTGAAAAATTTGCGATGCGATATATCACAAATCGACGATCACAGGTTTTACGTTTTAGTTGCGATGTGAAATGTTTTCTTTTCTGATGTGCGATGGATGGTAGGGAGAAAGGGTGACATGGAGGGATGGCCTCACTTTAATCACAATCAGGGAAATCAGGAAAGTGGAGGGTAAAACAATGATATAGCAACGAAAACGGTAAAGTGGAAATATAAAGCGGAAAAGAAGAAAATGGGTAAGTTTTAATGATTTTCAAAGGAAAATGAAATGAAAAGGGAGTGATATGGGTGAATGGGTCCCACTTTATAACATATTTTCTTTCGAAAGGTTTGTAGGAGACGGGAATCAAAGGTTTCTTGGGATTTGGCCTATGCGAAAAAAACAATTTGAATGTGCGGGATTGTAATGAAAAGTATGGAGATATATGAGCAGGGAAGGAAATGTAAATAAAGGGAAATGAATGGAATGAAAGTATGGTGGGGATATATGCTATGGTTTAAAACTTTAGAATATAAGTTAATAATGAGGATTTAAACCATACAAATAACTTTTTCCATAGGCGCATTTATACTAGCAACCAATCAAAACCTTTAAAACAAAATGAAGCTTTTCTTTTTCTTTCTTGCTTCCCTAACATTTTGTTTTGCCTCCTTTGTTTAGAGCATCTAACACCTTACATTTTATTGACATGGATGCCTAAAAAAATAGTAATCTTCCTAACATTTTTAACTTTTTTATTCTTTTTCATCCATATCCTACCTTAACATTTTAAAAAGTTTAACTACTTATGCTAACTTATCAAAACAAATGACGTTACAACATCTCCATTGGTTCAGATTAAACTATTGAACCAATGGTTATTTTTAATCTAACTAATCAATCTATCAAGATTAAAAAGTTTGACAAATTATTTGTCACTGCCTATTAACAAGCAATTTAAACCTAATTCAATCATGCTTAAACTATATGATTGAATTCTATTGAACTTTTGTGGCATTTTAAACAAGTTGCGCAAAATTTATTTTCAAAAATAAGCTAAATTAAGAGTAGTGGCATTTGGAGGTGCAAAACTTTTATAATTTTATTGTTTTTCTTATTTTTGATGGGTTTCACATCTTATATTTTTTATTATAACATATACCCTCTTTTTATTTTTTATGTTATCTCCTTTTTTTAATTTTAATTTAATTTTATTTATTTATTTTTTAATTATTTATAGATTGGAAAACATTTTACAAAATAAATTTGTCAGATAGAATAAATTCAGACACCTTGAGATCCTATGAAATATGGGACCCTAGCAGTGGCTCCAATTGGGGTGGCACTTCCATGCATTGAAGTGTCAAGAATCATGTGATCAATAGCCTTATCCTTCTGCATATCTGAGAAATCTGTAATCTAATTCATTTTCTGCTTCAAAAAATATTATGATGGTCTGTTTTACCATGTCTTAGGGCCTTCTCTACGGGCTTCAACCTTAATCAGCAAAACATCCAATCCAATCTATGTTGACTATGATATTTACAATTATGTAAAAGAATCTTTAGACTAGGAGAAATAATGCTTCAACATCCTGCCATTTACAAGACCACCAGGTAACTTTGTTCCATCTATATCTGTGAGAAGAAATGCATCGTAACCTCTAAAATCATTTACAATATATGGTCCCATCCATAGATTATCCCATTTTAAAACTTTGTTACCAATAGAAAAATCAGCTGCCTTGGTCCTTTTGTCAAGGATTTTCTTGATATTTTCCTGGATGAGTTGTGTTATGTCCTACACCTCTTCTCTTGTTTGTTGCAACTGAATGGTTTGATGGATCCTTCTGAGTACATCATTTGGTTCCACTTGTAACTCTTGCATTATCTTCATTACTGGCAGTGCTCGAGAAGATGGAAAAACAATGTCCATTCCATAGACAAGTTGGTATGGTGACATGCCAATGGACTTCTTGGTAGTAAGCTTATTAGCCCAAAGTGCACTGATTAACTTATTATGCCAAGATTTTTTATTATGTTCCAATAACTTCTTGATGATGTGTATCTGACTCTTATTGGATGATTCAGCCAATCCATTACCTTGTGGGTAATAGGTTGTTGAATGTCCTAAAGAAATATGATATTTATCACAGAATTCAATCATCTTTTTGGATTTAAAGGATGTTGCATTGTTAGTGATGATTTTCCTTGGGAAACCAAATATGGAAAGGGTATTGGTCTCAAGGAACTTGGTAATAATATCATCATTGGAATTTTTGGAAGGGATGGATTCTATCCACTTAGTGAAGTAATATGTGGCTATTAAAATTCACTTGTGTTGGGCAAAGGAAGGACGATTGATTTCACCTATGAAATCCAAACCCCATTGTTGGAATGGCCTTTCAACAGAAATGGGTTTGAGAGGCAAGGGGAGGATTTTATTTTTACCTTCAAAAATTTGACACTTATGGCAGGTTGTGATTTTCTTATCAACATCAAAAAAAAGGGTAGGCTAGTAAAAACCAGCCCTCAAAATTTTATTAGCAGTAGTCCTCCAATACAGGTGGCCACCATAGTCTCCTTCATGAAAATCATGCATAATATTGTCTCACCAGAACCTTTCTAATAAAGGACATTATCAATGATGCAAAATTTTACTGCCTTTAATTTTAGAAATCTAGCTTTATTTTTTGTAAGACTAGGAGGAGCATTTAATTAAACAATACATAAAGCAAGTATGCATACCAAGGAGAATTTAAAAATTATTCATTGATTTGTGGAGTCGTATGCTCCTCTTGATCATCCAAAGTTGCCACCAAATTTATGTCCAGAGCTTGAAAATTGGACTCAACCATAAGCTGTGCAAGTCCTTGCCCTTTAATTAGTTTGGTAGGTTTTATTTCCAGGTCATACTCCAAAATAACTGCAATCCATTTTCCCCTTTTTCCATCTGGTCCATTCTGTGTTAAGATATCCTTTACCACAGTATTAGGTACATAAGCAATTACATGTGAATGCGGAATATAAACTCTAAAATATTTAATTGCTTTGACTAGTGCAAAGGCCTTTTTTCCATGATGTTGTACTTGAGAGAAGAATATCTTAAAGCTTTGTTGAAGAAGGCTATTGGCTGCTCGAATCCTTCACCATTTTTCTGCAGTAAAACAACTACAATAGTGTGCTCAGAAGCAAAAGAAAAGATTATAAAATCTTTAGTAAAATCTGGACTGATTAACACTGGTGCTTTAGTGAATGCCTATTTTACCATGTAAAATATTGCCTAGACTCTATGCTCCATTTGATTTGAGAATATTTCTTGAGCATATTGGTTATGTTTCTAAGAAGTTCAGCAAGATTAGGGATAAACCTTCTCAGATAATTTATTTTACCTATGAAGGATTGAAGTTCCTTAATGTTTCTTGGGGGACTAACCTTCAAGATTGCTTCAATTCTCTTAGGGTCAATTATAAATCCATCTTATGATATGATATGTCCTAACAGTTTGCATTCTTCCAAGCCAAATAGTGTTTTCATAGGATTTAAAGATATGCCAATTTTTTTGCATTTCTCAAAGACTCTTCTCAAATGTCTCAAGTGTTCTTCGTCGGATTTTGAATAGACAGTTATATCATCCATATATATTACAATAAAAACGCCAATCTCTTCTTAAAAATCAATGTCCATTGCTCTTTGGAATGTGGCCCCTGCATTCATTAGTCCAAAAGGCATTTTCACATAAATGAAAGTGCCCCATGGAGTGGTAAAAGTTGTTTTATCCTGATCTTCTGCATCAACCAAGACTTGGTTATAGCCAGAGAAACCATCTAGTAATGATATCCTAGTTGATCCTATCACCTTTTGTAAGATACAGTCCATTTTGGGTAAGGGATATTTATCTTTCAGAGAAACCTTATTCAGATGTCTGAAATCAATGCACAACCTGATTTCTCCAATTTTATTTCTGGTTAGTACTATGTTTGACACCCATTTGGAATATTTGAGGAGGACAATTATTTTAGCATCATCCATTCGTTTAACTTCTTTCTCAACTAAAGGTAACAAAATTGGATTTATCCTCCGAAGTTTCTATTTGAAAGACTTTTGTTCTTTATAATTGGAATTTTGTGATGAGTGATGTTGGAATCATAAAATTTTAGGTCCTCATAACTCCAAGTGAACACATAAATGTATTCTTTGAATAGGGCTATATATATCCTTTTGATAATAAGAGGTAATGTTTTTGATAGTTTGATCATTTTAGGGTTTTGTTCAGTACCTATGTTACATTTCTCAACTTCTGCTCCTATGGGCTCAATTTTAGGCTTCTTTGCTACATCATTGAAGTCAAAAAGGTCTTCTAATGGAGCTAATCCCAGGGGAAAAACATTATATTTTAGTTGAAGAATTTGAAAATCTTCTTTTTCAGGATCTATTTCATGAATTTCTAATTTAGGCACACTTACATCTAAATGATTATTGACATCTAATATATCACACTAGTTTACCAAAGGATTGTATACATCTATTTTATTTTCTACATGATCTTCTGGTTTTATTTGATTTTGTTCCTGATTATCCAAATCTAACTGTGTTTCCTCAAACTCATCTTTTGACAGTAAGACATTTTCAATTTGTTTGTCATTTACGAACACCTCTCAGTATCGAATGTTATCTGGTACTACAGGGCGATGTTTTATTTCAATTGTGTGTGGTTTTTTCGGGTGAAGTATTTTACAAGTGCTTGCAGAGATAACAAGACTACCAGCTATGACATTTTGAGTTCTCAGAATTACTGCTAGATCATATTCCACAAAAGTATCTAAGAAATGGTGTACTGCATTTATGTAGGCTCTTAATCTAGGGTGTTTAGCAACATATTCTCCTTTTACATGTTTGATGATTAATTCTGAATCTCCCTTCACAACAATCCTTTTGGCACCTAATTTCTTAAGTAACTACAAACCTAACATCAGAGCTTCATATTCAACAATATTTTTGTTGCACTGAAAATCAAGTTTATAGGAATTCCCTTCACAATGATTATTATATGGATTAGATAATCAGATTCCTGCTCCAGAGCCTTCTTTACTACAGACTCCATCAAATCTCAAATTCTAGAATAGTTCTGGAGGAGGATATAATTGGTCGAGTTGAACTGGGTTTTCATCAATGCTATTTCCAAATTCTGTTTCAATTTCTATATCATTGAATAATATGAACGAATACAAATCAGTGCGAATAGAATATAGAGGGTAATTATGAGGTTTTTATTGACTGCTTACCATATATTTCATGAGAGTTTCCCTATACAATATTATCTACTGACCAAAGACTGGTATTGTAGCATAGGTCACATCTAGTTGAAGAGTTCCTTTTAACCTTTCTCCCCAAGAACGTGATAAAATCATTGCCATATTTAGGAGGAATGTCTGCTACGACAATGTCCATAACTAGGCTTTTGGCTGGGATTTGAGACAAAGTTACACACAGGTCCTTAAAGAGACCTAAACGCTTCACTTTACTTGAATCAAATGAGTATAGATCTTTGTAGGTCCTAGTGATGTCAATACCTAACTTTTCCATGACAACTTTGGGCATTAAGTTGTGTGAAGCCCCTCAATTTAACATAAAATTACATAGGATTTTATCATGTAAGTTTAAGCTGACAGAGAAAGGAGGGAATGCTCCTTCTTGTAACTTACCATCTACTTCTGGACCAAACAACAATTCAGGTTGATCATCATTGAGGTTGAGGGTGTCCGTAGTTTCCCTTATCTTTAGTACTTCCATTACCTAAGTTCTGTATGTTTGTTTTTTTATTAGCTCTGTCAAAGGGATTGGAATTTTGACTTTAGCTAGTTCATTTTCAAAATTAAATGATGATTGAATATTTACAAGATTGGGAATGTCAGGTACATCGAAAATTTCTTTAGATTTAAGTAAGGTTTGCTGACTTGTGGTTGGAACATCAGTTTGAGTTGGTTTAGAAACAAAATCAACTATCTTTTTAGTAGAAACCTCTAGAGGTTTCTTTCCAGGAGTTTCACTAGATTTCTTAGGAAGACTTTTCTACTATTTTCTTAGGGTCTGAATCAAAGGTAATTTTGGAAGGTTGATTAGTGTTCTTCTTAGCAATATTGTCAGAAGTTTTTATTCTCATAAGATTATATTGTTTGTGAACCTCCATGATAGTGTTTTCAAATCCCTCTTTATATGCTTGAGATTCTTCTGGCTCAAGCTCTGTTTGGGCTAATGAAAATAGCTGATGGTCTTCTTCTGTGAGAAAAATAGTATCATTATTTTGTAAACCAAACAAATTTATTTGGTTGTCTTCTTCCTCTTGAGGGATCTCTTCATCAACATAATTTTCTTGAAAAGGGGGTCTAATTTGTTGGTCAGGTCCCCTTTGTTTAATCTATGGTTGATTTCTCCTATTGTTTTGATTACTATTTTGGGGAGGATTTTGATTTTCCCTAGGGATGTTTCTATCAATCACCATTCATTCCATTTCCCTCACTAAAGAATCTATCTTGGCATTAGTGCTAGAGGTTGGTGTTTCTTCGTTTATAGTAACTCTCTTCTCAGCCCGCATTCTAGCTCTTTTGGCCAACAAATTGGCTTCCACACTAACTGTTATGGTCTAAATTTCCTCTAAGGTGCCAGGATTTCTCTCTCTTAACTAAAAATCTATGTTTGTTTCAAAACCATCTGGAAACTTAATCAACACTAGTCCTTCAGGTGGTTTTATGCGAGTAGGAATAGAATTATAAATAGAGTTGAATCTAGCACAATAATCCTGCACACTTTCCCCAGTTTCTCTTTCGATATTTTCATATTTTGAGAGAATTTGGAGGGGTTTCTTTTTAACTTTCCATCTATCTATAAACTGACATTGTAGGACTGCTAGATCATTGATGGAAGCAGCTGGTAAAGCTCTAAACCATTTCCTAACCTCACCTCCAAGGATTTGAACGAATATCATCATCATAACATCATCAACATCAATATCATAGCGATCAAAGAAATCATTCATTATGTCTACATGATTTTGAGCAGTAATGGGTTGGGTGTTATCGAATTGGGGTATTTTGGATTGATAGTCTTGGGGCATAGCCTCTATATTTTGAGGAAGAACCAAGGGAGCATAATGTGTAGCCATGATTGGGGGTGGAGGGTTGACAGGTGGTGGACTAATAGGTGGTGGAGGAGGTGGCAAAGGATGAACTATATGTGGAGGAGAGGATGGATGAGGTGATGGAGATGAAGGTCTTTGAGTGTTTGCGATGCAATGGATGAAGCAACAATATTTAATGCAGACAATTATACTAATTGTTGGAGATAGGCATTTGTAACTGCTGAAGTGAACTCTAATACCAAATATTTGAGGATCTTAAAATCCTGGACAATTTCTTGATTAGATTTTCTTAAAGAAGGCAGACTTTTAGGTGAATCTGGATGCATAATCGATTGTTCAATGACTAATGTATATGCCCAATTTACGGATTTTATTTTAAACAGAATTTGCTTAAAATTTATGTCAAATTTGATATCTTGTAAGGTTTCAAACGTATTAGGGAGGGATTTTTCTCTAGGGAGAAGATTATTGCTTCCCTGGATTTCTGATGAACTTATCTTTTTGACTGATTTATGTGAAGTATCCTTAAATATTTTTCCAATCCTTTGAGGATCATCTACTATTTCAGGAGGTTTGGGATCAGGATAGGATCTTGTATAAGGTCTTTTAGAAGCCAATTTTGAAAATCAAAACACACACTACAAAATTTAACTCACACCAATATTTTGAATTTGAAATTGCACATTATATTTACAAAAAATAAAAAAGATAGCAATCTCTATAAAATATTAATACAACAATTATTTAACCAGAGATTGAATTCGAAAGAAATAATGATTGATTTCAATTCTTCCCCAGTATGGTTGCCACTATGTTAGCATTTTGTAACTTGCTGGAGATTGTGATAACTAATCACATAGGCCAACAACAAACCAAATTTGGAAACTAGGATCTAGCCATGCCAGTTTTAGAGAGGGCTCTCTCTATAAGATTTAACTTTGTTTGAATAAGCTTTTAGGCTAGTTATGATTGTACTTCGGTTTTGAATTTGTTTTGGATTTTGGAGGATTGACTGTATTCAATTTATTAATATCTATTGGGCAATGGAGTCAAACTATACATGGCTTATGACAAAAATATGAATAAATTCAGCATAACTAAAGAGAAATTAAGAATTATCTAGTTTGGATTTCAGTGGAAAACATTATGATTGTAAACGCAGCCAGAAAGAGGTACTCAAAAGTAAATCCTATTCATCACACTTTCTTCTTTACAATTAGAATTCAGATGATTACAATGAAATATGACAATGAAACATAATAACAGAAGAAAAACATCACCAGTGTTTAAGCCACAAGAATCCTATGAATGGTCTGATTATTATTGATGCTCCAGTGTTTTGGAAAAGCTTACAGTACTCCAAAAGACAGTAATGATTCTGATGTCAATCAATATACCTTTGCTACTTCCAAAAATGAAGTATTTATACAAAAAATTACAATATTACAGTCTCTAACAGACTTGAACTTAGAACTGTAACTATTACAAAATTATAGCTTCGGTGGAATGCGTTGCGCAAAGTAGGTGCTGATGTAGTGGGACAGTTAGGACATGGACCAAAATTTACTGATGTGCTGACAGACTGAATTTTGTGTTGGAAAAGTTTATTGTATGAACAGAGCATTGAATTCCTTTTTCTACCCGACTAGACCTTTCTATATTTTTTTACCACCCGAATCCCTTTTTTTCCGTCATTAACTCTTTTTCTGAACAAAACAACATAAAAACTCTTTTGCCCAGACCAGAAATATTATAGAATTCATCTTGGAGCCACATCGCATCTGCGCACTTCACAATATTTTCATTTTAAGTTTTGAAGAATGTAATCGGAGATGAAATGCAAAGTGGGAGGTGACGTGGAGGGCAGGTGGGACCAGACCGCAGCCCACATATCACAACTTTTAAGTTTTAGTTATAAGCGTGGAGGAGGTAAACATTAAAAAATGTGAAGTGCAAAGCGCGGGGAGTAGGTAAGTGACGTGGTAGGGGAAAGTGGGACCAACTGCATCACAAATAAAAAATCTTAGCATTTTTTTATAAGCATCAGGGGTTAAAATCTAAAACTTGTGAAGTGCAGGGAGAGGGACCCACCTACATTGCAATCTCAAGTTGGAAATATTATGTGGTAAGGTAAGGTTTTATGATGTTTCATATGATATGTGATATGTATTTAAAATGGCTGTGAAGTGGGGGGAAGAGTTGCTGTGGTGGGGCCAAACCACCACATCGCAAGTTAAAACAAATACATTGTGGGCGCTTCGAAATGGTAAGTTAAAAAATCTGCTATGCGACATATCACAAATCGACAATCACAGGTTTTAAGTTTTAGTTGCAATGTGAAATGTTTTCTTTTCCAATATGCGATGGATGGTAGGGAGAAAGGGTGACGTGGAGGGATGGCCCCACTTTAATCGCAATTGGGGAAATTAGGAAGGTGGAAGGTAAAACAATGATATAGCGGTGAAAATGGTAAAGTGGAAATATAAGGCGGAAAAGTGGAAAATGGGTAAGTTTTAATTATTTTCAAAGGAAAATGAAATGAAAAGGGAGTGAGGCGGGTGAATGGGTCCCACTTTATAACATATCTCCTTTCGAAAGGTTTGTTGGAGACAAAAATCATTTTTTTTTTGGATTTGGCCTATGGGAAAAAAGAAATTTGAATGTGCGGGATTGTAATGAAAATTATGGAAATATATGAGTGGGGAATGAAATGTAAATAAATGGAAATGAATGGAATGAAAGTATGGCAAGGATATATGCTATGGTTTAAAACTTTAGGATATAAGTTAATAATGAGGATTTAAACCATACAAATAAATTTTTCCATAAGCGCATTTATACTAGAAGCTAATCAAAACATTTAAAAGATAATGAAGCTTTTCTTTTTCTTTCTTGCTTCCCTAACATTTTTTTTTGCCTCCTTTGTTTAAAGCATCTAACACCTAACATTTTCTTGACATGGATGCCTTAAAAAATAATAATCTTCCTAACATTTTTAACTTTTTGATCCTTTTGCATCCATATCCTACCTTAACATTTTAAAAAGTTTAACTACTTATGCTAACTTATCAAAACAAATGACGTTACAGCATCTCCCTTGGTTCAGATTAAACTATTGAACCAATGTTTATTTTTTTATCTAACTAATCAATCTGTTAAGATTAAACAGTTTGACAAATTATTTTTCACTACCTATTAACAAGCAATTTAAACATAATTCAATCATGCTTAAAGTGTATGATCGAATTCTATTGAACTTTTGTGGCATTTTAAACAAGCTACACACAATTTATTTTCAAAAATAAGCTAAACTAAGAGTAGTGGCATTTGGAGGTGCAACACTTTCAGAATTTTTTTTTTTTTTTTAAATTTGTGATGGGGTTCCAATCTTATATTTTTTTATTTATAACATATGCCCACTACAAGGAAAAGAACCTCTAGAGGAGGCTATAAAGGAGGTTTTTAGTGTTATAAAATTGGCCAAAATTGTCAAAAAAACATATGCTACCACATCCGTTTATGGTTACGGATGTTTTGGTGGAGATTTTAATAGAAATTCAACACGACCAAAAACAAATGGGTGGCCGGAGGTTATTATGGATGTCTTTTCATCGATGCACAAATTAGGATTTAACGCACTGGTGCGTACCTATGGACGGCGCCACGAGGTGGTCTAAGGAGAATGCACCGAGTCGTTAAGGTATAAAACGACACCGGGAGTAGTGTTGGTGATACAACGCATAGGGCCGTTATAATTGGTCTTGGGAATTGAGCGGTGCCCATAGGTTGTATCAACGTGCCGATGCGTAGACTTATAGAAACGCAACGATGCATCCTTTCACACAAATGCACCGAGCTTTATAATTGGTATCGGTATTCGTGCGGTGCAAATATGTCATACAAATACACCGGTGCATATAGACTCTTAAACGCCCCGATGCACAGTATCACACAAATGCAAGGAGATTTATAATTGGTATCGGTATTCGTGTGGTGCCCATAGGTCATCTAAATGCATCAGTGCGTATAGACACAAAAACGCCCCTGTGCATGTATCACACAAACGCATCGAGATTTATAATTGGTATCTGTATTCGTGTAGTGTTAATAGGTTGTAAAAAGGCACCGGTGCGTAGATAGACATAAATGCATCGGAGAGCCGTACCGCACAAAACGCCTCAATATTTTTAACCGGTTTTGGTATTTGTGCAGTGCCCATAGGTTGTAAAAACGCACCGAGGTGCTTAAGAATACAAGCGCACTGGTGTAAGTATACACGCATCGGTTTTTTTTTGTATTTTTTAGAAACATTGACCTGTAACAGTGAAATTATTGTGATTATTTTAAATTCATTATTCATCAAAATTCGACACATATATATCTTATAACAATATTCATATGAATTAAATTTTTATTAGTGCATTTGAGAACGACAATGGAGAACGCAATAGCGACAATAGAGAACGCAATAGAAGAAATTAAAACATTTTTTATTATATATATATATATATATAAGACATTCTTTTTCATACAAAATGGAATAGTTATTGGTATCCCTTTATCTTTCAATTGGGACACTATGTCCATTACATTAAAGAAAATGTCTGATTTCATAGACTTTTTTCAAAAAATACAACGCCTTGGTTTTATATCCAAACATAGTGATCATCATTCTTCGCTTGAACTGTTGTCACTGCTAGAGCTACTTCCATGACTTGGGTTATTTTCAGAAATTTTTTGTTGACGGCGTTGATTGTTTTCTTCTTCTTCACCTTCCATCTAGAAAAATAAAAATAAACTGTAAATAGTGGATATACATTGGTGAGAATAATGAAAATTGCAATATTAAATAATATACATCAATGTAAATTGAAAAGAGATGAAGAACCAATGCAACAATTGACTCATAAACTATACACATTGTTTCAAAACCATGTAACATGCCATCTTTCAAGATTTGATCTGTTAGCGCAGTGCCATACTTTGTTTCCTACAAGTTATATACCCCATAACAAATCATATATTTAATATGAAAGATTTATTTTTTCTATTAATTATAGACGTGCCTAAGTAAAACAAGATCAATATATGCTTAAAAATTCCACAATTAAGTTCTGATATGCCAACATATACGCACAACTCATATTTAACCCAATTTCAATCAATTCCTTTGATGGTTCTTCTTTGTATGTTAGCACCTGTTTGAAGACATTCAATAATGATTTTTGTAAAACAACTTAAAAAATAAAAAAATGAAATCTAGTTAAGTTGTTATAAGGAAGTAACAATTACTCACAAACTTAGATATCAATCATTTTCTTCCTTGTCGTCCTATTTTATGTGCTGAATGGGTTCCATTTTCTTTTCTTTTCTGCAAGAAAATACTTGAAAATTACTATTTAATGCTAAATTGTTTATTTATTTTAGCTAGTGATTGAAAAAATCAATGATTACATATTACATTTGAAGTAAGTTGTTGTTGAGATGGCTCCTCCAGCGATGCAATTTTGTCCATTTCTTTGACCATCTCCTTGTACACCTTTTTGGACATTCCTACTGGCATATTTTGATATCAGCTTGTTCATCTTTTGAGATTTTCATAATCTTCTTGAAAATGTAACATGACAATAAAATATTTAATTTTTATATTGATATATGAAAAGTATAACAAAAGTGATATTTATAAATAATTCTAGACAAACATCTAAAGGAATATTACTTTTTCATTCCTTTTTTTTTTTTTGGTATGTTTTTGCTATTAAAAGTCTGACATGTCTCATTGACCAATTCTCTGGAAACTCTTCCTGTAGTTTACATAAAAATTGGTTCTTGGAATCATTGGATTGGTTTTTGTATTGTAAGTGGAAAGAATGTCTATACATTCATTCCACTAGATCCCTCAAACTTTTGTAAAAGATTTTCCCCCTTTCGTTAACCTCCAGCACCACTCCAGATATGCTAAGGACCAATTCATTTTCATTTGCATGTTCTATTTTTTTTCTTTTCTTAGAACAACATTCCTTTTTTGATTTGTTGGTCCCTGCAGAACATTAAACAGAAGTGAATTAGTAGAATTTTTCCCCAATGTTATCTAATAATTTTAATTATATTATTAATGAAAACTAAAAAAAGAAACTCATATTGGATCGATAGTATTTTTTCATTCACCTGATTCATCCTTTTGCAATTTTTCCATCAAGCTTTTACGCTCTTCTGGTCCTAGATCAGAAATAATCTTATCGAACTTCATCATTTTGTGGCTCTGCATGATACATAATAAACAATACATATTAGTTAAACTTACATATAGTTCAAAAATATTTTTCTGTAAAAAATTTATAAAGAACTTGCCTTTTTTGCTTTTCTTGATGTGTTATCAATATTTTTGTTACTTGATCTCTTGTCACTCATTTCTTTATCAATCTCAAACCTGTACCATATCATTCAATAATATATTTATAAATAAATTGTCAACTTTTCAAGTAAAAAAAAATATATATAAAAAAACCAGTGTGCCATTCATGGTTTACGCACCGACGTCGGTGCGTGTCTCTCTTCCAAATGCACCGCCATAACAGTATAATATACCGTATGGTGCTCTATGTTAACAAGGAGCACCTGTGTGTTACATGTCAATGACCGCACCGGTTAACCATGATAAAATAATAAAAATTTTCCAGTGTTAGTCTTTTAGCAAAAATCGGTGCCATATTTTACATATGGCACACCGATAAAAAAAAAAAAAAAAAAAATTATCACATTACATTTTGAGGTGCGCTTGTAAAATAAAGAGCACCGATGCGCTACGTTACTCTAGGTGCACCGATAAAAAAATCTATTTTTTTTAAATTCATGCCAGGGCCCACATGGATTGGGATCCGGCTATGCTAATCGTCCCATCGGTTGGATTGGATGTCTTAGGTCTATATTTAGCAATACAAACCCTATAAATCTAAATTGAAAAGCCCTAATTCTAAAATCACAGAAAGAGGAAGAAGAAAGGGGAGAAACAAAAATAATGTAAGGTTTGTATCTTTTGAAAGTTTATTTTTTTCTTTGAAACAGAACGTTCGCGGTGCGCCATAATGAAATAGCACATCGGCTGCATATTTTAAAAATGGCACACTAAAAAAATATTTTGTTTTTCTAATTTTTTATCACAGTACTTGCACGATGCGCTGGGAGAATAGAGCGCACTAGTGCGTTATCCCACACAGGGCGCACCGAAAACTTTTTTTTTTAGTTTATTCAAGGGCCGACATGGATTGGGATCAGACTATGCAGGTCCTTCCATTGGTTGGATGTCTTAGGCTTATATTTAGCAATACAAACCCTATAAATATAAATTTAAAAGTCCTAATTCTGAAATCACAGAAAGTGGGAGAAGAAAGGGCAGAAACAAAAAAAATGTAGGGTTTGTTTCTAAAAATTTTTGCAAAACAGCATGTTTGTGGTGTGCCATAATGCAATAGTGCACCGGTGCCATATGTTACATATGGAGCACTGATAAAAAAATATTTTATTTTTTTTATTTTTTATCACTGTACTTTCGTTGTGCGCTGCTATAACCAAGCGCACCGGTGCGCTATGTTACGCAAGACACATCGATGAAAAAAAGGTCTATATATTTTTAAGATTGACGCAAGGGCCGACATGGATTGGGATCCAACTATGCAGGTCCTCCTGTTGGTTGGATGTCTTATGCTTATATTTAACAATAAAAATCCTATAAATATAAATTGAAAAGCCCTAATTCTGAAATCACAGAAAGTGGGAGAAGAAAGGGCAGAAAAAAAAAGAATGTAAGGTTTGTTTCTAAAATGGTTTTTTTTTCAAAACAACACGTTTGTGGTGCGCCATAATGAAATAGTGCACCGGTGCCATATGTTACATATGGCGCACTGATAATTTTTTTTTTTTAATTTTTTATCATTGTACTTTCGCGGTGTGCTGCTATAACCGAGCGCGTTGGTGCGCTATGTTACGCAGGGTGCACCGACGAAAAAAAATCTGTATTTTTTTAAGATTGATGCAAAGGCAAACATAGATTGGGATCCGAATATGCAAGTCATCCCGTGGGTTGGATGTCTTATGACTATACAAACCCTATGAATCTAAATTGAAAATAAAGAGGGAGAAGAAAGGGCAGAAACAAAAAGAATCTAGGGTTTTGTTTGTAAAAATGGATTTCTTTTTTATTTTTGTTTCTGAAAACTGCAGAAAAGGTAAAAAAAACTGCACCAAAAAAAAAAGAGCTTTAATTTTGTTATTTTACTTCATAAAAAAACTATAGAAAAAGTAAAAAAAACAATAGACTTTGATTTCTTACTTTATTGCATAAAAAAACTGCAGAAAAAAGTACAAAAAACAATAAAATTACTCACATCGTTTGAAATTCTATGGTATAGGGTTTGACTAACAAGAGGTTTGCAATTTTGATTGTCTAAATATTTCTGTTCGATTGTATTTCCCTGCTCCACAGTGCTCTTGTGCTCTATTTGCTCCAAGTATGCATCCTGCAAATCTCTGGTTGAAATTTTTTGCAAAAATAGTGAAATAATGAAAATTGTTTAGTATTTAAAGAAATCTTTTATGAAATTAGATTTTTGAAAATATTTTGCCGCCCATTTTTCAATTTACCGCTTTTTTTCACTTAAAGAAAATAGGGTTGCGCTTTTTTTATTTGCGGTTATTCTTTTACCGATGTTTCCTTTAATTTAACAACACCGGTGTGTCGTGTTATAAAATGGCACCGATGCGCAAAATAAAAAAAACTCACTGGTGCAGTTATCTGTACATTACACACCGGAATGAAATTTAAGTTTGTGCACAAAAATTTGTTGTTGTTTTGCTCAAATGCAGGGAGAAAATATCATATATTATATGGAATGGACAATTCTTCAAAATCCATCTCGTTCCATAATATTTCTCAAAGTCCATTGCGGAGTTCTCCCTATCCATGTGGAGACGTAATATTACTTCAGATTTGTTTTATTTTTTCACTATCTAATTGAATTTGTATATGTTTTTTATCCATGCAGTCAATCACGCACAACTTAATTAAATTTATAATGTATACAAATTTGCAGGTTCATGCAGATTCAACATCAAGTTCAAATGCACAAAATATTCAAACTTCTCCAAAACGTCGGAAGTTCTTAGCAGGAGCTGCATGCCGCAAGGCACATTTGGTAGATGAAAATGGACAGTCGCTTCACCCTGCCAACTGTAAAAATATTGCATCTTCTAGCCACAATCTCGGGACAATGATGGTAATTATAATTATAATTTTTTGGTATATATATTGATTTATATGTAATTATTTCAACGTCAAACCAATTTATAATCATGCAATATTGTCAACGTGGTTACTAATTGATATCATATATTTTTTACTAATCATGTTCAATTTTTTTTTAATTATTAGGATTCTAGTGATGATGAACGACCTACCTACCATCTTCCGTTGCACCCCAAGACAATGTCAAATCGAGAGAATACTGAATTAAGAGAAAAAATCAGAGAGGAACGATACCAAGAATGGTTGAATCAACCATCGATTCAATTACTGCTACGTCCAGATTCACCAATTAGGAATGACTACAAAAATACTAGTTCTTCACAAGCTGGCAATGGAGGCAATCAAATAGAGGTTGGTATGGATGATTACTTAAGGGATATGACTACCATGGAGACAATGTTGTTAGATGTGTTCCAAAATGATGATCAGCTAGGGGATGATGCTCATATCCCTGACACATTTTTCGAAAGCCTTAAATTTGCTTCCACCACCCTTCTCTTTGGACCTGGTCGTCAGTCAAAGTCTACCCAGTTGGGGACAACAATTTTACTGTACAACTTGAAGCAAGTTTTGGCTTGCTGAATGCATGTTTCTCAGAACTTTTGAGGTAAGTTACCATAAATTACTCCCCTTATATAAATTTGAAATATAATCAGTACACTGCAATGAACATTACAAATGTTAAATTTTATGAACGTTAATAATTATATCGACATTAATGTACATTTAATATTAATATATTTTTCCATGATCACCAACTATAGCTTATTCAAAGATAAGGTTCTTCTGAGTAATAATGTCTTGCCCGGTAGCTGCGAAGAGGCAAAGAAATTGTTGAAAATGTTGGGTGTTGAGTACATATCATATCATGCATTTCCAAATGATTGTATTCTATATAGAGGAGAATATGCAGACAAAGATATGTGTCCGAAATGTGGGAATGATAGGTATGATAAATCAAAAAAGAAGGGTAAATCACGTACTGGTCCTCCTTTTAAGATATTGAGGCACATATAATCCCAAGGATTCAAAGGCTCTTTCGTTGCAAAGAATTAGCTATGTTGCAAGGATGGCATGCCTCACATAGAAGTGAATTGGGAGTTATGTGAATTCCAACTGATTCAATAGCCAAGAAGCATATAGAGGATACATGGCTCGAAAAATTCAAAAATGAAGTATGAAGTCTACAACTCAGCATAGCCATGGATGGCGTCAACCCATATTCCCTCCAGAACACCAACTATTATGTTTGGCCTATAGTAGTGATCAATAACAATATCCCCCCATGGTTGTCTGTGAAGAATGAACATTTTATGTCGGCTCTCATAGTCCCTGGGTAGAAGACAAGTGAAGAATATGGATGTCTACTTACAACCACTAGTAGATGAATTGAAGGAATTATGGGATGGGATAAATGTATATGATGTATCAAGACCCATCAGAGAAGAGAGGATTTTTACGTTGTATGGCATATGTGCTTACACGACACATGATTATCCAGGCTTAGGAGTTTGCTCTGGTAAATTACATGTTTAATTTATTGATTTGTTTATATATATTGTGACAATATTCTTTCACATATTAGTTATTTAATTCATTGTAATAATATTTTTTTTGATCTTCATGATATTCTTTAACATGCCATGCATATTAATTAATGTATACAAATATAATCTCACAGGTCTTGTAACAAAAGGGTATTTTGGATGTAAATGTTGTGGACCTTCTCTGAAAGCTAGATGGTCCAAGGACCTACTAAAGACAGTGTATGATTGCTCCAGTATATTCCTACCAGAACAACACCCTTACAGAAGAGCAGCATCCGCTTTCAATGGTAAACAAGAGAGAACCGAAAGGCCTCCAATAATGACACCAGCTGAATGGCTTAGAGAATATGAGAGAGAGAAGGAGAAGGAGTTCATAGAAATGTTCGATTCAAATGGGGAGCCTAAGTTTGATGATCCAGATTTCTTCAACACCTATGTTGAGAAATTTCCCATTGGGATGAAAAGGAAATCTATCTTTTATGCCTCCCATATTAGGAGCATCTTAAGATTGCCCACTTATTAGATCCCATGCATATATTTAAAAATGTTTCATATTCTTTATGGAGGCACATATCATCGAAAAAAAGTGACACACATTGGTTGTTAGGAAAGATCTTATTAATTCAAAAAATAAAAATAAATATTGTCTAGGACGATTAGAAAGTACGGGATCAGAGGCAGGTGCTGGTCCCTCTAATCTGTGGTTTTTCAAAGGAGGTGATATCCCATGGATTTAAAAAAAAGATGATATATCTTTGGCAAAGGAAGTTATAATGGATGTGAGGGTGCCAACTTCATATGGGTCTTCACTATGACAATGCTTCACCGTGGATCACCATTTGTCGAGGTTGAAATCGCATGACCATTTGAATCTTTTAAGAGTATGTATAATGTCAAAAGCATGATTTTATTATTTGTTATATTAATAAATTTTATCCCATGCGAGGATTATAAAACATAACTAATTTTATATATTATTGCACGTGTTTATAACTTTGCAGTGTCATTATCCTTTGTTTGTGCATGAGTGTGTGAAACATGAATTCCCTCAAGACCTAGGACGTGTCATATCTAAATTATTTGCATTTGTACATTGGATCACGTCAAAGGATATTCATGTGGCGAGCATTCCACGGTGGTGTCAAGAGATAGTTGAGATTATTTATATGTTTGAGAAGGAACTGTCGACAAGTTTCATGGACTTACAGGTTCATCTTCCAATCCACCTGGTAGATGAGGTTGAATTAGTTGGGGTTGTTTCTTGTCGTTGGATGTTCTTCTTAGAGAGGTACATGAAGAAATTGAAAGGCTTTGTTTGATAAAGGGCAAAACTCGAGGGGTCTATGGCAGAGGGGTACATATCGTATGAGTCTTTCTACTATGCCCGTGATTACATCAAGCAGATCAACAACATACTAGGTGCGGTGATTTGGGATGATCAAATGGATGAAGACAAAAGAGAAGGAGAGTTGCTCCAAACGAGTGGAAAAAAATGCTTGATAAAGAGTAAGCAAATTATACTTTTTCAAATTTAAGAAAGGTAATTAATATTCACGTTGAACTTCGATATAATGTATATTTTAATCTCTAAGTACTATATAATGTTGGTTTGATTTCATCAGTGAATGCAGAAATTGAAGCAATTCATTCTTTACAATTCTGAAGCGACACAACCGTGGGTTGCATTATACGAACAAAACAGGATGAAATGGGATAGTGACAGGAAAGAATTCAGACAGTTGAATGGTAGAAGTGTGCCTTATCCCGATCATTTAAAAGAAAATATGCCAAAAGTATACCCCAATAGTTGGGTTGCTGACCAAGTCAGAGAGAAATACAGTGCTACCGGTCGCTACTCGCATGCTGAAGAGGATGCGCTAAACATAGGGATTGGGTTTCATAACTAGCCTAATATCAGAACATCGCAAGTAAACACACCGACATCTTCTACACATATAGAGAGAGCCCTCTCTGAGTCCAGGAAGGCTAGGTCCTTGGGCTCCAAAGCTTGGTTTGATGTTACATCGTCATTTGGCTAGCCAATCGGCCAAATCACGGGACCCTAACAGGTGCAACAACTCGGTAATAATATTTTTAATTTATATGTAAATTTTAAACTTATATTAAGACATCTACATTTCATATTTTAACTACTATTGGATTATCATTTATAAGACACATGACACTATGATTTTTTTAACTTTTTTATAATAGGTGCATTTGTTCCCATCTATGTGGGCATATGGACACCATTTTCGCACAGAAAATTCCAATACTCAAAAAATCATAGAAGACTGTGGAGTGGAAGTCGAGTTTGATCAATGTAGTCGATCTAGCCACCATGATCAACTAGTATGAGGGACATTAGGTTACGTCATAAATATACAAGAGATCATTGAAGTGGATTTTTCTTCTTTCCAATGTGTTATTTTTAGGTGCAAGTGGTGGGACACCTTTGATCAGAATAATGTAGAGGAAGATTGCAATAGTAGGCTGATATGTATCAACTCTAGAAAGATGTGGGATGAAGCCAAGGAGCCCTATGTTTTCCCTAAACAATGCAACCATGTGTTTTTTTACCCAGATGTGTTGGATAGGGATTGGTGGTTCGTATTGACACATGACCCTAGATCAAAACATATTTTTTAGAACAATAGTATTATCATGCCATGTGAGCTAGAAGATAATGAGAGTGATCATGAGAACCGAGAGTGATATGGTACATGTGGTATTTCATCAATATTTATACTTTTTAAGATGGGTTTTTCGAAATATTAATATAATATGTATTTTGAATTAATTGGTAATTTGCATTGTGTTAATGTTAAAATCAATAATTCACTTGATAATTTGGTATTATGTTGATCTCAAAAACAATGGCGTATTGTATAAATTAATTCTTTTTTTGTATCTAAGATCATAATAAAATAATTATAATTCTAAAGTACAAGAATTTATTTGCATTATTTTCTAAACTTTATTATGTTACAATAAATCATATTATTCCAGATTTATTATTTTACAATTATTTAAAATTTACAAATTTAAAATTTTTAATAAATTCATTTCACATTAATACAATTAAAATTTTAAAAATATTTTAAATGCAATTAGAATTACAATTACAATTACAATTACAATTTTACAATTTCATGTACAATTACAATTACAATTACAATTTTAGAATTTTACATATATACAATTACAATTTTACAATTTTAAAAATTACAATTACAATTACAATTTTAGAAATTTACATATATACCATTACAATTACAATTTTAGAATTTTAAATACAATTAGAAATACAAATATTACAAATTTACAATATCATGATCATTTGGTATTAAATTAGTTAATAAACATCACGTTCATGATAACCATCGTACAAACATCATATTTGACTAAAAAACACATTCAAAATCGCTAACTGCATCATCGTGATCATGATCATCTAACAAAACACAATTAACATTATATATTAACATCATCAGTACAAAACAAACATCAAATATACATCTCATGTCAAATATACATCTCATGCTATCACATACACATCTATCTGCAAGCTGCACATTAAATGAACATATCTAACATGACCTAACAACATACACATCATGATGATCACCAACATGTAAATTAAGTACAACTGCAACATGAACATAAAATAAATGGACCATATAATATATATATAACTGAATAATGTTAAAAATATACAACTGTAATATAAATGTCATGGATCAGCTGGTGGTAGTACAACATCAATATCAGTACTAGTGGCCGATGGTCCAGCCTCATCTCCATGATGACTGCTGGTAGATGCTAGTGGAGGCTCATGCAAATCTGGCGCGTCGCGAGGCTATGAACGATCATGAGATGATGGTACGCTGCGCCTCGTAGACTATCCATCATGTGTTGTGGCTCTATCGTAATGTGCAACAATCCTCGTCAGTCATGTAAAAGTTGTCGTAACTCCTAAGACATGTCGCATTAGGCTGTACATGTCACGCGACATGCCTCTCCACATCCGTAATAGTCTATCATCGACCTCTATGTCTCTGAAATTAGTGGGCCTGATGCCCGCCTCAACAATCAATGCAATGAGTTGGTCACCCAACTCCATCCTGTATCTAGCATCACTAAGACATCGACCGCGCACCGACGCACCAACAGGAGCAGGTCTCTGATCTGGACCGGCCTCCTGATGATCCTATGTAATATCTGGCATGCCCTCATCCTCATCATGAGGATCCACACCTGGATCAGGTGGTGGTGGCGGCATCTCCTGGTCATCAAAAGAGCCAATGTCTGCAAAATATATACAAGTACACAATGATAATTAGAGGATTTTATTACACAATTTAATAAAAACAAGTTAAAGAATAGGTTAGAATAAATTTAAATAAAACAGTAATATTACCTCTATCATCTAGTGTCTCATCAACTGTGAAGAGGATGTTGGCACACCTTCGCCAATCCAACCCCGCATAAAGAAAGGGGACCAAAATGAAGGGATGCTCATCAACACTGGCTAGCAACTCCAGTGCATCATCTGATATCCTCGCTGGAAAAAGAGTCTCCTCCCTCTTGGGCATCATATGCCCTCACATGTGCATACGTGCCTCAGTAATTGGCCTACGAGGCTGCCGAAGAAAAGAAGGCCTCGTCTCTGGAAACCTCTCAAAAAATAAATAAAAAATCTCTGAAGCAAAAGGGAAGTTGACCCTCCCTTGTGCATGAGCACGACATCTATCTAATGTTGTACAAAACTGCTGCAAAAAAATGGCAGACCACCTGACAAGTCATGGCTGCTATAATAAAGAATCAACATAATATAAAAGCTAGCAACTAATGCATTTCCTGTCACTAGTGTTGTGCGAAATGGTAGAAATGTAAGTGAGAGACACTGGACCTCCTCACGACCAAACGCACCAATAGGTAACTACCCTCTAGTGACCTGAAACTCTGCAAGAGATACTAAATTTTCTCCAATGTATCTCTTCAAGTAAACTAACTGACTCCCTGCCACATAGCCAGCTGGAACCTCAATGAACGAGGGAAAATCCACCCCTCTCCTTGATAGTCCTGTAATAAAATATACATCCTCCTCAGTGGGCGTGTACCACTGGTTGATACCAAACTGGAAAGCCTGTTGCTGGGCATTCCACCTTCGGATAAGATGTCTCAAAAACAAACTATGGGACTTTAGGGAAGTAGCCTCCTCATAGAACTTGAGGAGGCCTACCTGCCTAAGGAGCCCCTGCGTCACTATTATAATAGGGTGAGGGTACGCATCTCTCTCCCTCTCTCTTGCCTCCCACAGGTGAACCATTTTATACTGTTCCATCTGTTGTTGTTGTTGTTTCCCCTCTTCTCTCCTTTCACGTCTCTGAATGATTGATATATTAAACACAATTTTTTTATTAAATGAGACATGTATTTACAAATATACATATATATTTATTTTTTGAAAAATAAATAAAACAAGAGTCGATGCGCTAAAAACACAGTCACGCATCGGTCCCGGTGCGTCTCCTCACAAACTGCACCAGATACGGTGCACCTAGAAAATGTTTTTAGCGCACCGTTCACTACGTGCAGTGTTAGGAGGCCGGTGCGCTAACTTCACTATCTACCTGGGACTTATAACTAAGTCAGTGCACCGCCCTCCTTCCACCGTACATATTTTTCGGTGCGGTATTTTGAGAGGCCACACCATTGACCTAGGCCAAATATGGTAAGTCGTGCACTAACAAAAATAGCTGGCCCGGGGCAGTTATCTCATTCAATGCACCGCATCACCACAATTAAACTAGGTCAACAGTGTGGCCAGGTAGCCGACCGCACCGCTCTTTTTAAAGAAATTTAAATAACACAGTGCGCCTTTGGTATTCACCCCAGAATCGGTGTGGATGCCATTAGCACTAGTTTACTAGCCCGAACTGTTGACAATGTCGAATTGCAGTTCCGGTGCGCTAAAAACTTTACCCGCCCTGAGGCTGATAATTTCGTCAACACACTAAGTTGCTGCAATACACCATTGTCAATGGTGCGGCCTGGTAATCGACCGCACCGCAATTTTTAATTTTATTTTTAAATTAACAAGGTGCGCCACGTAGTACTGCGCCAAAATTGGTGCAGATACTGTCAGCACCGCAAACCAGGGTGAGTCGAACGGCTCAAATGCACCGCACGACAATTTTTTTTTTTTTTAATGGTTAATTTTAAATTTTTTCAAATTATAATCCACTAATAGGTTTAATTATGGAAAAACAAGAAAAATACCTATACATTTACCCGTTGAGGAGGCATATTGGCTATACAATTTGCAAAAGAAAATTTGTTCATTTTTTTATAAAATTCAAGCTGGAGATTGGTGGCAATGCACAGCAACAATGCGTGCAATAAGTGTAATGCGAGCACGGATGTCAGTGTGGCTCAAACAAGGATAACTTGCACCAGTGCTTGAGAGCTCTGTAGCACTGAAAAAAGTGAAAAATGTGGTTTTTTGGCCGTAAATGTTTATTTATTTAACCTTGTTCTGGTGTGCCGGGTTTTTATTGGCGTACTGGTGCGTTTGCACTATGCCGCCTCGGGTGGTTTCTATTTTCGTGCGCATTTAGGAGGCACTGGGGCAGCGTAGCAGTAACGCATCGGTGCTCTATAGTAATAAGACGCACCGGGCACGCTGTCCGGTGAACCAATTATTTGTGAGATTTTTTGGCCATATTTTTGTTTTTTTTAACCCTTTTCCAGTGCGCGACATTAATGGGGCCCCGATGCATTTCGATCATTCCGCACTGGGTGGTTTCTGCTCCACGCACTTTTTATGAGATACCAGGGCAACTTAACAGTAATGCACCGATGTTCTATAGTAATAAGACGCATCGGGAATGTTGTCCGGTGAACCAATGATTTGTGCAGTTTTTTGGCCGTAATTTTATTTTTTTTAACCCTTTTCCGGTGCATGATATTAATGGGGCCTCGGTGCATTTCGGTCATTCTGCACCGGGTGGTTTCTATTCCGCGCACTTTTTATGATACACCGGGGCGGCTTAGTAGTAACGCACCGGTGCTCTACAGTAATAAGACGCACCAGGAACGTTGTCCGGTGAACCAATGATTTGTGCAGTTTTTTGGGTATAATTTTGTTTTTTTAACCTTTTCCGATGCGCGGAATTTATGGGGCCCCGGTGCGTTTCACTCATTTCGCCCGGGCAGTTTATGTTCAGCGCACTTTTTATGAGACACCGGTGCTAACGAGTTGACACGTACCAGTGTTGTTCCTTAATAAAAGGCACTGGGTGGGTGTGTACGGAGAGCACAGTTTCCGGTGTGCCAATGTTTTATGCAGTTTTTTTGCCGTATTTTTTTTTATTTAACCATCTACAGGTGTGCATGTTTTATGGATGCCCCAGTGAATTTGCTTGTTTCCACACTGGGTGGTATCTGTTTTCACACACGTTTTCGGAAGCACCAATGCGGTAGACATGTAAGGAACCTGTGTTGTACAAGAATATGACGTACCGGGTGAGGGTGTTAGGAGTGCACCGTTCCTAGTATGCCTATGTTTTGTGCAGTTTTTTGGCCGTAATTTTTTATTTATTTAACCCTGTGTCCGGTGCGCAGAGATTTCAAGGTGGCCCAGTGCGTTTAAGGGTGACTTGGGCGGTGTCAGTTTTCGCGCACTTTTTATGAGGTGTCGGTGCGGAAGTTATGTAAAGTAATGGTACTCTACAGAATTACAACGCACCAGGTGGGTGTGTACAAAGCGCACGGTGTCCGATGTGCCAATTTTTTAACTGCACTAGTGCTATGTCGTTTTGAACGCACCGGTGCGTTTTGCAGTGATAAGAGCATCAGACGAAATACATCCACAAAAACCTCTTCTCGCTAACCTCCTCTATGAAACTCGGCTAGAAATGGATGTCTAGGGTATTTTTATAAGGGGTTCCTCAAAAACATACGCTAGAGGGTCTTTTCCTTGTAGTGATCCTCTTTTGATTTTTTATGTTGTCTCCTTTTCTTTTCTTTTTATTTATTTTGAAAATTATTTGCAGATTGGAAATCATTTTACAAAATAAATTTGATAGATAGAACAAACTCAGTCACCTTGAGATCCTACAAAATATAGGACCCTAACATAATTCATTCATGTTGTTTATTGATGTGGAATTTATAATTTCTCCTAATTTAATCAAGGAAAAAATTAAATTAGGAACTTATTATTGCATTTTCAACACTCCCTCTCAGCAAGAAAGGGATTATAAGATACCCCAATCCTTCTTCTATGGAACTTGAATTTACACCTTGATAAAGCTTTTGTCAAAATTTATGCATCATGTTCCTTTTTCAAAATGCACTACAACAACATGATCCGCCTCTGCACACAATCTTGTAGATGGTGGTATCGAATATCAATGTGCTTGGAATAAGCATGAAAAACTAGATTCTCGGAGAGTTTGATAAAACTCTGATTTTCATATTAAATCATAGTGGGATGCATCATATAACCAAATAACCCAACAATAATGTTTCTCATCTAGATAGCCTTGCAAGTTGCTTGACTAGAAACCATGTACTTTGCTTTTATTGACTTGAGTGCAATTGATCTCTCCTTCTCTATGTACCAAGAAATTCATTAGGGGAATTTTGAGGTATAAAATGGGCCTCCTAATGAAATTGTAAAATAATAGTGGAACTAATAAAATAATGTTAGATTATATCATCAAATTTTATAGGAGAAAAGAAAAAACTACTTTTTAAACTTGTATTTGCAACTTATCTCCCTATGGGTTTGCTCAAATTTCGAGCAGTAACACTCGTTGGATGTAAAATTTTATTTCTCATCCAAGCAGTACCCATGTTGCATAATTTTGATGGACCCTGCTATACGAAAAATGAGAAATACATGAAAAATGTGATTGCAATCACATTTTTCATGTATTTCTCATTTTTTGTATAGCAGGGTCCATCAAAATTATGCAATATGGGTACTCCTTGGATGAGGAATTAAATTTTGCATCCAACGAGTACTCTAACTCAAAATTTGAGTAAAACCTTAGGGAGATAAGTTGAAAATAAAGGTTGAAAAAGTATTTTTATTATTTTATTATTTTTTAATCTTTTTACTTTTTTACACCAAAAATGGTGAATCATCCCCCATGGTTGACATCATCATCTTGAATCCTATTAGTTCTTATAAAGTTTATTTTGGTTGTACATTTTTATTAGGAGGCCCATTATAACTCAAAACTTTTCTAATGGTTGCTGACCCAACACTAAAAATTCCTCTTAAAGTTCTCTTCTTATATAATGGACTTCCCGCCCAATCTGCATTTGTTAAGCCTTGCAGATTCACTCCCTTTGTTCGGTTGTACCAAAATCCAAAACGATTGGTGCGTCTGAGGTACTATAGTACATGTTTAGCAGCCCTCCAAAATAATTTTTTCAGCCGAACCATGGCTTTCCCCAACTGATTGAATGTATAGCACATGTCTAGTTGTGTGTTCACCATATACATGAGTGAAAACACTAACTCTTGTACATGGTAGCATCCACTTCCTCACCTGAAGTGGCATCCTCTTTCCTATAGTTGGTCACTAGAGGAGTCTCCATGGGTACTGTAGTACATGTTTAGCAACCCTACAAAATAATTTTGTCAGTCGAACCATGGCTTAGCTCAACTAATTGAACGCATAACACATTTATAGTTGTGTGTTCACCATATACATGAGTTAACCCACTAACTCCTATACACGGTAGCATCCACTTCCTCGCTTGAAGTGGCATCATATTTCCTCCAATTGGTCACTAGAGGAGTCTCCACGGGTATTGTAGTACATATTTAGCAACCCTCTAAAATAATTTTATGAATGGAACCATGGCTTGGCTCAACTTTCCTCCAGTTGGTCGCTAGAGGAGTCTCCATGGGTACTGTAGGACATGTTTAGCAACCTTCCAAAATAATTTTTTTGGTCAAACCATTTATTACCTCAACTAGTTGAATGCATAACACATGTCTATTTGTGTGTTCACCATATACATGAGTTAACCCAACAACTCTTGTACACGGTAGCATCCACTTCCTCACCTGAAGTGGCATCCTATTTCCTCTAGTTGGTCACTAGAGGAGTCTCCATGGGTATTGTAGTACATGTTTACCAAAGCTCCAAAATAATTTTATCGGTCGAACCATTGCTTGGCCTAGCTAATTGAACACATAACACATTTCTAGTTGTGTGTTTACCATATACATGAGTGAACCCACCAACTCATGTACACGGTAGCATCCACTTCCTCACCTGAAGTGGAATCCTCTTTTCTCTAGTTGGTCTCGGGAGGAGTCTCCATGGGTTTGCATCTATCCATGTGGAAATTCTGAAATATCTCGTTGGCATAATTTCCTTGAGAGATAAATAGTTCCCCTTCTCTCTTCCATACTTCCAAACCAAGGAAATAATGCATCAATGCCATCTCCTTCAATTCAAACTCTCTTGCAAGGTCCTCCTTGTTATTGCCTAAATCTACCTCAGGCTGAAGGAAGGCAGAGTTCAGGGTAACATCAAACCATGCTCAGTCTGGTAGCTAGCCTTACCAGAACAGGAGAGGGCTCTCTTCGGGTCAATCTCAGCAAAAATAATCAATAGGGCTTGAGATGACTTGAAATAAAAGCTAATTTTAGGCTAGGTATATAAGTGAAGGAATTTTATTGTGTTTTTGGGGGTTTTTGTTGGATCAAAGGGAGAGGCAGTTTTGGGTGCGGGGATAAGGCCTAGTTTTTGCAGAGTTCTGATTGGGGCAAGGAAGGAAATTGTTTTGATGCTTTAGATTGAATGAACGAATGGATCAGACTGATGAGGAGCTGAAGAGGGCAAGAGGGTCTCAAGGTTCCTCCTCAAACAGATGAAAACATGGAAAATTAAACAAAACTGAAGGCAGAGCAAAGCAAGGTAATGAATTCCACCTTTATAACTTGTTTGTTTAATTTAAGAAGAAAAGAGAAGGGAAAATGGTACACATAAAAATCATTGAACTTAAAATTACATAGAGAAAAACACCATCAAAACACAGAGCCACATGGATCCCAAAGAGTGTTGCAAACCCTGGTCTATTCCTTTGCCAAAAGTGCAGAGATGAAATGTACAATGAAGTGCCAAGCAATCTCAAGTGTCCAACCCCTGAAAATGACTGAATAAATACATGATATAGACAATCCTAACTCATTCCCATGCCTCTAGGGGTCGAGCTCACTATTTTAGGAGTTGTTTCAACCATATCTAAACTAGGAACTGGAAAATAGGCAATGATACAACTTGCCTCTATATGATAGGAAACTGATTCATTCACTTACATTTCACTTTTTAGTGAATGAATCTACTTGGATGAGTAAAAAGGTGCCAAAATTACATCATATTCATGAAATTACATCAAGGTACATCAATATTTACATGAAAAATTCAAACTAGCCAAAACTAGGTGAAATTCTGAGCTGCTGAGTGAAAAATAGGCCAAACTTCCCTATGCGTCGCGCCTGAAATATCTATGCGTAGCACAAGTTTGAGGCTGATTTTGAGGGCCTTCCCGAAGTCCAAATTGAGCGCAGGATATCTCGTTGGAAAGCCATGCCTGTCTACTTTCCAACTCAAGTGGAATTGTTGGATGTGGTTGCCATTTTCCCCTCCAAAAGTTCAATCTCCCAACACTTCTTCCTGTGTGTGCAAAAAGTGGCAGAAAGGCCATTTTTAGGGTGTTTTTGACCCTTTAGGCAACCCAGAAATTGATGAAATCCTTAGGTAATCCATGAGCATGCATAATTTTTGATAAAAAATCTAGAAATGCAAAGTTTTCCCCCTGAAGAGCTGCCAATTATAAGCGCGCGCCAAGTGGCGCTACACGTCGGGCAGGAAAATTTGTGTTTAGGCCCAAAAATTCAAACTTGACAAAATTTTTCCCAAATTTCTTGAAATTTGGGCTGAAGGTCCCTCATCAAGTGCTATGCTCAGCCAAAGAATCTTCGGCCAAAATTTGGAGCCTATCATGCCTTTTGCGACGCTTCAGTGCCCTCCTTAGCTTTTCCTTCAGGATCTTGATCCTCGCTTTGCAGACATGATGTCGCGCCCAATAATGGTTCTTCATGTTCCTAAGCATGTTATTCTCCTTGTTTGCCTTCTCCAACAACTTCTCAAGATGAATGTTGACCCTCTCAAGCCAAGTCTCTCTATCAGCCTCGATTTCCCGCTCAATAGGTGTCATCTCGGTTGGGCTTCTTCGGGCAGCTTGCCGGTTCTCACGGATGTTTTGCAACTCCATGATCGTCTGCTGATCCTCCAAATATTTGTTCTGCTGCTCCAGATAGTTTACGATCCATGAGCTCTCTGCAACTTGTCGGTCAATGTGTCGATCTCAGCTTTCTTCTCCTGAATGATCTCTCTCAACTTTGAGCTTGGAGAGCTCGAATCCTCATCAATCAATATGAAATCAGTATCTCGGCCTCCTGAAGGGCCCTCATCCTGCATATGCATCTTACCTCTGTCCTATACCTGTACCTGTGCTGCTGATGACGGCAACGAGACCCCTTCCACCCCGGGTGGAGATAGTACTCGTCGGGCTGCTGCAAATAATGCTCTGGTGCTTCTCTGATAAGTAACAAACACTAGCACACTGATAGGCTCTGTCTTGTGACCTTCAAACTGATGTGAAGGTTCACCTGCATCATGGAAAATCTACGGAGGAGGCTGAGGGGCTGTGAAGAAGTCACAGGAAATGAAATATTCCCATGCAATGCCCTGCAATCCAAGCTGATGTACAACAACGATCTTGATGAGAGCATAGTGATAAATACTGTTGTACTGTTGCTCAGGAGTCTTCTTCTGCACAAGAGTGGTCATTCGCTCGATGTTGCAGCACATGAAATAAGGTATGTTCATCATCCTCACTCTCATGAAATGCATTAATAACCTGATGTGGTAGGCATAGAGGCGTGAGAACTGGTCCTCACAACTGAAGTATCTGATAATGAGTCTCATTAAAGGCGCATAGGATTCCTTCAGAAACCGGAATGGGAATACCCTGTTGAGTTGTCTCACATAGCTAGGCCTGATGTATGGTTCATAATGCACTTTGTCCACCTAATTTCTTTTGTTCCACTCCTCACCTACATTCTTTATTCCTGTTGCTCGAGAAATGGCTTCCGGTGTCAAGGTGAAATTTACACCAGCAAGAGTTACCTGACCATCATGCAAATGTAAAAAAAACAAACGAGCCAACTCCTGATGATGTTGAATCCAAGCAATCATCTCACAATACTGATAGCATGACTGCTCTCGGAAACATGCCATGACGAGTGGGTAGGCCTGCAATTGAGTCAATGAGGTGGGCTCTTCTCTCACATGTTTGCCACCTTTACGAGGCCTTCTCGGTGCATGTAGCTCAGTGGTAGAATCACTGTCTTGTTCATATGATGTATCGGTGTCCGTCTCCATGGTGTTGCAAGGTCTATGTTTGGCTTGTTTAAAATGAGAAATTAGAATTTGGTTGTTTTTTGTGTTTCAATGCTAAATATGTGCCAAAGGGAAAGGACTGTGGGAGAAATAGGACAGTGGGAAAAATGTGGTTCAATCAAGTGGATTTGAAGTGTGAGGACAGTCACTTGACTGTTTGGGGAACTTGGGATTTTGGGAATTTTTATAAGTGATATGAGAGAGGGAGAGTGATAGGGAATGGTAGAGTTTAGGGATAGGGATAGTAGGACCTAGGAGTAAATGAACTTGGGATGTAAGAGGATGGTGTATTGAGGAGATAACAGAGAATGGGATATGTGGCACAAACTTATTTTAAAACACCAATTTCAAACCCTAAGAGAGAATTTTTTTTTAACAAAAGGATAGGGTTTAAATCATTACAAATTCTCAAACCAATCTTTGAAACCACACCAAACACCGATCAATGGAAAATTGCAAGATGATTTGACTTACTTGGAGCAGAGGGGCCAAGAAATTTGGAATTTTATTGGAGGCAATGAGAAAATTGGAGTGTCGGCCCTGTGCGCCGCGCGTACAGCCCAGTGCGCCGCGACCCTCCTGTGCGCTGCGCACGTTCAAATTAATAAGGTGCTGAGCGGCTCTATGTGCCGCGACTGCTATGTGCGCCGTGACCTTCTCCCAATGCGCCGCGACTCTGAAATTCACCACAGTTTGCCTTCCAAGACTGGATTTTGCTTCCTCCACGATTTTCTCTTGGGTTTTTGATAACTCTTGGTATGCAAATGATTTATGAAGACATGAAAATATATTTTATGGCATGGGATTTTATTTTTGATTTGGAATAACCCACTTGCTAATGTTGGAACTTCGGCACTTTGCACTTTTTAATATAAACTCTGTTTTTGTTTCCACTTTGATTTTTTGGTTGAATGATGAAACTTTTGTCTATTTTTTGTAGGGATAGCTGGCATTGGATTTGGAAAAGGTGACCAAGGTTGCACTTGAAGAATTTCACAACTGAAGAAACTTTGAAAATTACATTATGTTTATTACGAAAGATAAAATGGACGATTTTTCTTCAAAACAGAGTTTTGAAGAAGAATCATGATCAAGAAATATGACGATGAAATTTTTGCAATGAAAACTTATTTCGAACCTGCCTCATGTGCCTGCTAACAGTATTAGACATTCTGAAGACTAAAATTTGCAAAATCCTAGACCTAATAAGGTTTAAAACCCTAAAATGACTCTTTGCTGACCAAGAGACCACACATGACTGTGAATGACTTTAAATGATTTCGATGAACTTTGATGAACAGACCTGGGCCAACAGGTACAAGACATGAGGAATATGAGTGACAAGACCCTTCTGTCAGATGATCCATGCTCCTAATGGAATGCAGCTGACTGGACTGAATGGGACACCTAAAATGAAATGCAATAAGAGATTTTTATCTCTGACGGAGGGATGAAGAGACCGACTTTAAAACTCCTTACAATACCTGATAATTTTTTCATCACTGGTAAAAATCAAGTCATCAACATATAAAATTAATATAAAAAATTTACCTTCTACCATAATGTGGTAAAGGTTTTCATTTGATTCACTTTTGGTGAAGCCCAAGCAGATGAGGTAGTTATTGATACTGGTGCACCAAGCATCAAGTTCTTGCTTCAGCCCATATAACACTTTCTTGATTCAACACATGTGACTCTCTATCGAAGGTCTCATATCCTTTAGGTTGTTCAATGTATACCTCCTCCTCAATAAATCCATTTAGGAATTTTGTATTCACATCCATCGCATGGATTTTCCACCCCATCTGTGCAGCCAGAGCAAGAATGGATATGCTAGAAGAGTACCTTGCTACAGGGGAAAAGGTCTATTCATAGTCAATACCTTCTACCTGAGAGTACCCCTTGGCCACGAATCTGGCCTTGTGCTTCTGGATGCTTCCATCTGTTACATTATTTACCTTGTAAATTCATCTCAAACCCACTATTGACTTGTCTACAGGTCTTGGGAAAAATTCCTAAACATTGTTTCTGACAATAGAATCATATTCCTCTACCATAGGATAAAACCATACTGACTTCTCTACTACTTCCTCGAATGAGGCTATTTTTTTCACTGCTATCTCGGTTATCAGAGCCATGTAGTGAGTGTATTGATCTGGTGACCTCCTTTGCCTATGTTGTGATGTGGGTGCTCCCACATTCTCTCTAGCACCCTGCAATAATCTTTCAAATTCCCTGGTCCGCTTCCTTCCTTCCCTGGATGTCTCTGCTTGAGTGGTTCTCTCCACTCTCTACTCCTCTGCTTGTGGATAATCCAAATCTTTTTTATGTTCTTCATTTTTTAGAAAATCTAAATAAGGGATTACTATTGATCTTGTAATGTACTAAAATAAAATATTTAATTATTCTACAATATGTAGAAACAAAACACGATCGTACAATCACATAACAAGTAATAAAAAGAGATAATCAATCGAAAAACACAAGATGTAGCTGGGGAAAGCACATTTCCTAAAACCTCGGTATTTGTATATTGTATAAAGTTAATACCATGAAACAATACAATGCTTTCTCTCACCGAGAAACTCCTACACTCTTCCAACTATCTCACTCTGATCTAGGAAAAATCAGTCAATTACTTAACCAATTCTCAGCCTCTACTCAGCCTGCCTTTCTCATGCATTCTTGGAGGAATTGTCACTGTTTTAAATAGGAAATTCCCAAGAATTTATGCGCAATTCATCATTGGCTTCCACATAACTCTATAACTAACATTTACAATTTTTTAATTATAAAACTAGTAGTTATCATCCCTTTAACCTTAGTCTCAACTAGGTCTTCCTTAGAACTGTCATGCAAAAAATATTTATAGATAATTATCAATTAGTTGATTGATCATTAATTGTGAATTAAATAATGTTTAATTCACTAGACCTCTCACTAGCTCATCACTCAGTTAGAACTAAGTAAACTGATTTTAACTCAATTTATTGAGTTAACTAATTAAAACTCACAAAACCGTAACTGGACCCCTTAAATCATGGGAGAACTCTACATGCCTCCTTTCTGAGCCTCAACTCGAATTTCCTAAGATAACTCAACCATTTTGACTTAGTTAACTAATACAAGTTGTCATGAGATGAAATCACAATTTCTCTTCTAATTTAATTAAGGGAAAATTAAATCAGAATCCCCCTTTGGGGTTCCATTTCAACACTCTCTCTCAACAAGAAAGGGATTATCTACTACCCCGATCTTGCCTCCGTGGAATTCGAATTTGCTTCTTTCCAGCGCCTTCGTCAAGATTTCTACATCCTGCTCCTCCATGGGAATGTGCTCTAAGGACATAATTCACCTTTGAACACAATCTCTAAGATGGTGGTACTGGATATCAATATGCTTAGACCTGTCATGGAATATTGGATTAACCGAGAGTTTGATGCAACTCTGGTTATCACAATGTACCACTGTCAGATACATATGTTGAACAAATAAACCAACAAGTATCTTCCTCATCCATATGGCCTTGCATGCTGCCTGACTGACCACCATGTAATTTGTGTCTACTGAAATGAGTGCAACATATCTCTATAACCTGTTGAGTGCAACAAATCTCTATTTCCTGTTGTACCAAGAAATTGTTGTTGATCCTACGCTGAACATCTCTCCTGATGTGATATTCTTGTCGGATGGACTCCTTTCCCAATCTGCATCGGTGAAGCCTTGAAGCTTCACTCCCTCTATCCGTCTATACCATATTACATGCTTTGTAGTGCCTCTAATACATCTCGACACATGCTTGCATGACTTCCAAAATATCTTGGTAGGATTAACCATAACTTGGCTCCATTGGTTAACTAAGTAGCATATTTCAAGTCGTGTGTTCACCAAATATATGAGTGAACCCACAAGCTCCATGTAAACATTAGCATCCACTACTTCGCCTGAAGTAACATCCTCCTTCCTCTAGCTTCCTGCTAGAGGAGTCTCCATGTGTTTGTTGCCCTGCATGTGGAACTTCCTTAGAATATCCTTGGCATAATTTCCCTGAGATACATATAGCTCCCCATATCTTTTCCATATTTCCAATCCAAGGAAATAGTACAAGAGCCCCATGTCCTTCATCTCAAATTCTCTTGTAAGATCCTCTTTGCAAGACTCCATGAGATTCTCATCACCTGTTAGTATCAGGTCATAGAAATAAAGTACAATAATAAAAAACTTACCATTAACCAAAATATGATATAGGTCTATGTCTGCTTCACTCTTGGTGAAGCCCAACCTATTGAAATAACTGTCAATCCTGGTGTACCAAATACGAGGTGCTTTCTTCAGCCCATACAATGCTCTCTTGAGTCTAAAAACTTGCGACTCCCTGTCTAAGGTCTCAAAACCTTTTGGTTTCTCAATTTACACCTCTTCCTCAATAAATCCATTGAGAAAGGTTGTATTCACATCCATTTGATCTATCTGCCATCCCATCTACATTGAGAGTGCAAGGATGGATCTAATAGAGGAGTGCCTTGAGACTAGTGAAAAAGTCTCATCATAGTCAATATCCTCCACTTGAGAGAACCATTTGGCCACAAATCTTGCCTTGTGCTTCTCCACATTCCCATCTGCTGCCTGCTTCACCTTGTAGAACCACCTGGATCCTACAACTGACTTCCCCACTAGTTTTAGGAGAACTTCCCATGCATTGTTTCTAATAATGGAGTCATACTCCTCAACCATGGCATCAACCCACACTAGTTGTTGCACTGATTCCTCAAAATAGGATGGTTCTATCTCAATACCTTAGCTCATAAGATCCATGTATCCAATGTACCACTCTGGGGACCTTCTCTTCCTGTATTGTGATGTGGGTGCTCCCACACTATATCTCACATCCAACAATAATAAGTCAGCCTCTCTAGTGCACTTCCTTCCACCTCTGGTGGATGGTTCTACATGAGTGGTTTGTACCACTCTCTATTATTTTTCTTGTGGCTGATCCACATCCTGAGTTTCATCCTTTGGAGCCAAAATATCCTCAACTACATGCAACTCGAGCTCCCTCTGAAGGGACAATCACATGGCTTTGTCTTCATCGTATTTCACATCTCTTTTGAACACTATCATCCTGTGTGCTGAAAAGTACACCTGATAGTTGTGAGGTGTATCAGTGTACCCAAAACATATCCCCAACTATGTTGCTGGCTATAGCTTCTTCCTGGCATCTTTGCTTAGATGAAAATAAAAATATGAACCAAAAAATTCAAAATACGACACACCCGGTCTCTTACTTGAAAAATCATCCTTTGGTGTATTCATCCCAAGTATCCAATGAGGATTTATGTTCTACAAAAATATTGTTGTATTGCATGCTTCTGCCCACAGATGCGATGGTAGGCCTTGATCATGCAACGTAGCTCATTTTTCTCCCACAATAGTTATGTCATTTCGTTCTGCAACCCCATTCTATTGTGGGTTATTTGGTGCTGTAAATTCTCTTCAAATCTGTTCTGAGGCACATAAGTTCTTAAATTATTTAGAGATATATTCTACACCATTGTCACTCACCATTGTCACTCATCAGACCCTTCACCTTCTTCCCTGTATCTTTATTGAAAAGTTCCTCGAACTCACAAAATTTGGAGAAAGTCTGATCTTTATTTTGCATGAATAAAATCCAACACTTTCTTCAAAAATCACATAATACTTGTGCTTTGTTGTGGAATATATTGAGAATGGTCCACACACATCTGAGTGAACTCTCTCAAGGATTTCCTTGGCTTGGATTTCCTTATCGTGAATATGGATTTGGTATACTTCCCCAGTGTACACCCTTTGCATGTATCTCTATGCGCAAGCACACCCTTTGGAAGTCTTGTAGAAACCTGCTACATGATATTCAAAGAATTGTGGTGTAGATGACACAAAATCCTATTCCATAAATCACCTATGTCTAGGCTCTCCACATTCTCTACTTTAGTGCTCAATGTTGAGCAATATTCTACATCCAGTTTGTATAGATTCTTTACTCGAACCCAAATATTTTTCACCTGTCCCATGGCTTTGTGACGAAGGAATTCCTTTCCTTCATTGAAGATCACATCATAGCCACGATCTTCCAACATAGCAACAGAAAAAAAAAAATTATTATTTAAACCGGGAATATACATGAAATCTTTTACTTTGAGTGGATTACCCAACTCCCTCTGAATGGTAACTGTACCTACACCGGTAGCGATATACCTCATGTCGTCACCCATCTCGATGTGGATTTGGAGATCCTTATCCTCCAAGCTATTGAAGAATTATTTGTTTCCGGTCATATGGAATGAAGCTCCACTATCCAAGTACCACACAAAACCCATCATCGATGACACCATGCATACAATTAGAGTGAATTCCAACTCGAACTTTGAAGCCAGTGCTTCACATGTTTCTCCTCCTGAGGCCTTCTTGTTGGTATTATTTTATGGACAATTTGTGGCATAGTGTCCATGCTCATGATAGTTTAAAATTTTTACCTTTGAAAAGTATCACTTCTTTTCTGCCTTACTAGACTTATATTTGGAATGGTACGCCTTCCATTTTCATTTCTTCTCATTTCCAGCTAAGCCACATATATCCTCATCATCAGTCTTCGATGAAAATCCATCTCTAGTGCTCCGCCAAATTTCTTCTTGTGCCAGATCAAACCATAGTCACTCCCAATCCGATAGCTTCTCCCTCTCATTCACAGAATCTTGGTAGCTATGCCACCTTGTGGGAAGGCCTATAAGAGCTAGGCTCACCAAATCATCAGAGGAAATATTTATCCCAACACTTCCAAGCTCATCTTGACACTGAGTGAACTTCGTCAAGTATTTTTGAATCATGACACCCTTCTCCATTTTGATCTTCCTGAGCTTGTCTTTCAGTGCCAACTTCCTGTGGTCATTGTTATTCTGATATAGATCTGCCAAGGCATTCCAAATATCATATGGATTCACCTTCCCATGGAGACTCAAAACAATATGAACTCGAAGTCCCTCTAACAAGATCCTTCTTTCCTTTTCTACATTCTCCTTCCATGCATCAAAAAGTTGAGCATTTTCTATAGTGGGTTGATGGATATCAATATATATGAAAGCCTTTAGCCCATTTTCCTTGAGCACTACCTCCATCCTATCCTTCCATGCTATGTAATTCGAATTTTTCTCGAGTGCATATTCGAGTCTCAAGAAATTGAAAGACATCTTGATCTGGTGCTGGATCTTGAAGAATAAATCTGCAAATTCGAACTTGATTAAAAAAAAATTGTTCTTCTCTTCTTATTATGATTCCTGACGCTATGATACCATGTATAAAATATAACCAAAGGATTCAAAATGATATTTTGATGTACTAAAACAAAATATTGAATCCTTCTAAAATTTGCGGAAACAAAACACGATCGCGCAATAACATAACAAGTAAGAGAAAGAGACAATCAATTGCACAACACAGGATGTATCTAGGGAAATCACACTGCCTAAAACCTTGCTATCTATATATTGAATAAATTCAATACCATGAAACAATAAAATGAATTCTCTCACTGAGAAACTCCTACGCTCTGCCAATTGTCTCACTCTAATCTAGGAAAAATTAGTCAATTACTTAACCAATTCTTAGCCTCTGCTCAACCTGCCTTACTCACACATTCTTGGAGAAATTGTCGCCCTATTAGATAGAAAATTCCCAATAATTGATTTCACAATGCATAATAGGCTTCCAAATGACTCTATAACTAGTCTGTACAATTTTCTAATAATACAACTGTAGTTATCATCCCTTTAACCTCAGTATCATCTGGGCTTTCCTTAGAACTGACATGCAATAGCTGTTTATAGTGAATTATCAGTTAATTGATTGATCACCACTTGTGAATTAAATTATATTTAATTCGCTCGACCTCCCACTTTCTCATCACTCAATTAGAACTAGTTAAACTGATTTTAACCCAATTTCTCGATTTAACTAATTACAAATCATAAACGAATATAATTGGACCCCTTTAAATCATGGGAGAACTCTACATGCCTCCTTTGTGACCCTCAACTCGAATTTCATAATAAAACTCAGTCATTTTGACTTAGTTAACTAACACAAGTTGTCATGAAATGAAATTACAATTTCTCTTCTAATTTAATTAAGGGGAAATTAAATCAGAAGCCCGCTTTGGGGTGCCATTACAACACCTTTGGAGTCAATACCTCTTAATCTACATGCAACTGAAACTCCCTCTTAAGGGAACACTTCATTGGATTCTTTTCATCGAACTTTACCTCTCTAGGAACACTTTTCATCATGAGAGATCACAGGTACACCTGACAGTTGTGAGGTGTATCAGTGTACCCCACAAATATGCCAAATTCTGTTATTAGCTCTAGCTTTTTCCTTGCTTCCTTGGAAATCTAGAAATATATTTATGATCCAAAGATCCTAAAGTGTGACACATATGGTTTCTTCCTTGAAAAATCTTCTTCTGGTGTACTCATCCCAAGAATCCAATGAGGACTCCTACTCTACACATATATCGTTGTGTTACATGCTTCGACCCACAAGTGGAGAGGTAGGTCCTGATCAAACAACAACGTCCGTGTTGTTCCCACAATACTTTTCTTCTTCCTCTCATCCACTCCATTTTTTTGTGGGTTATGGGGTGTTGTTAACTCCCGTTGAATGCCTTCCTTTGCACAAAAATTTAAACTTATTCAATGTGTATTCACCATCATTATCGTTCCTGAGAGCCTTCACTTTCATGTCAGTTTATTTTTCAACATGTGCTTTAAATTCAACAAATTTGGAGAGTGTCTATTCTTTCTTCAGCATGAAGAAAATCCATAGCTTACGTGAGAAATGATATACAAATATAACATAATACATGTTCTTGGAAGTGCCTTGTCGCCAAGAATGGTCAACAAAAATCAGAGCATATCATTTCAAGGGTTGCATGTGCCCTTCTATCCTGATCACTGAAGGTGGATTTTGTGTACTACCCTAAGGTACACCCTTTGCATGCATTTTACTACTCTAGCTCTCTGTTTGGGAGGCCTATAGTGATCTGCTCCATGATCTTCAAAGCTCAATGATTCAAGTGGCCAAGTTATGCCACAATTCGTCGACATCTTGGCTCTGCACCTTCTCTGCCTTTGTTCTCAAAGTGGCATAGTCTGCCACATCCAACATGTAGAGGTTCTTCACCCAAACCATGATCTTCTTCACTTTCCCCGTAGTGATTTGCTTCAAGAATTCCTTTCCTTTGTTGAATATCAGATCGTAGCCATGGTATTCCAACTCTGTGATAGAAAGCAAATTATTCCTTAGACATAGAACAAACATCACATCCTTGACCCTGAGAGGGGAGCTAGACTCGCTAGGAAATTTTGTTGTGTCGATCCTAGTCGTGTTGTACCCTCCATAATATCCCATCTCAATGTGCATCTAGAGGTATTTCTCCTCCAAGTCATTGAAGAAATATGTATTCCCCGTCATATGGAATGAGGCATTGTTTTCGAGATACCAAACACTTCCCATCACTATGCATGTCATGCATGCAATGAGGGTAAAATCAAGCTCAAATTGTGAAGCTAGAACTTCACCTTCTGCTCATCATGATGTATTCTTGCTCGGTTTTGTTTTGTGGAATTTCATGACAGAATTCCTGAATTAATGACAGTGAAAGCACTTGATCTTGGACAAGTATTTCTTCTTTCCCCCTTGACTAGATGCAGCTTTGGATTGGGATTTCTTCCCTTTCCCTTTATTTTACTTTCCATCCAAGGCATAGTTTTCCTCATCCTCAACCTTGGATGAAGTCCCACATCTGTTGCTCTTCCTAATTTATTCATGCTCTAGATTAGACCATAACTGCTCCCATTGTGGTAGTTTTTTTCTACCATTTACCAAATCTTAATAATTGTGCCAACTCCTGGGAAGTCCTGAAAGGCTAGAGCTACCAAATCTTATTTAGGTACAGTAACACCAACCCCACCAATTTCATCATGACACTGTGTAAACTTGCTCAGGTACTGCGGAATTGTTTCATTCTTTTGCATCTCAATACTTCGAAGCTTGTCCTTGAGTGCCAACTTCCTGTGGTCACTATTGTTCTCAAAACAAATATGTCAATGCTTTCCACATTATGAACATATTATATTTCTTGTGGATATTCGAGACAATATGATCCCAAACTCCCTCCAATATTATTCTCCTCGCTTTATCCACACCCTTCTTCCACTGAACGAGATCATGGGAATTAGATGCTAGGGGTTTTTCTACATTTGTCTTGATGTATTCTAGCAACCCATCATCATCCATTATTTCCTCCATGTGGATCTTCCATGCCACAAAATTTGTGGTTCCTTCTAAGGCATACTCAAGCCTGAGTCCACTGAAAGCCATCTTCTGAATCTTGGAGAAAACCTGCAACACTTATCTTCAAATTTGAATTTCCTGGAATGACAACTTTGAATTATCTTCTCTACTGTGAATCTAGCTCTGATACCTTGTAGAAATTAATGTGTAGATCCTAAACTACTCATGAAATGTTCTAAATCACAAGACTAGAATCTACTCTATTGATCTGTGGAAGTAAATTCACGATCAAGAACACAAATCATTAACATGCATCAAGATTCAACACACATACACAGAGATATATCTAGGGGAAATAAACTGCTCAAAACCCCTTACTATATGCATTGCATTAATCAAAGAATCTTGATGAATACAATATGCTTTTCTCAACCTTGAGCTCCACATTCACCTTTATATTCTATCCTCTGCTTGACTGAATAACCTTGCCCAGTACTTACCCAAATTTTTGAGCCTTCAAGCCCCTATTTCCTTGCGTTGTTCCTCAAGGAATTAGCCCCTATTATTTAGGAAAATTCCTTAATCTAGATTGTGCAATTCCTTTAGGTCCTTCTATGAATGCATGCATGACATGTACAACTTGAAATAGTTTACAACTAATAGTACACTACCCTTGAACTCCAATCCCAATTGGGTTACTCGATTTGTGTGTAGGCATTTGTTAATTTAGGCCAATTGATCAGTTAACTGGTTAAACACTGAAGTTACACCCTACTACTAGACCCTCCACTAGTACCTCCAATAGTTGAAACTATTTTAACTCACCATAGCTAAATTTAATTGAATTTAATTGTTACAACTTTTAGAAATTATACAAACATATGTATATCAATGGATTCAATCCGATCTAACAATGTACTAAAGATAGATACTGAATCCTTCTACAAATCAATTTCGGAAAATAAACACGATCACCAATCACAACAAGTGTAGAAAGAAACAAATCAAACCACAAAGCTTACTACTCAAAACCCCTCAATCATATATTATATATTCCACAAGGAATCATGAAACAATTACAATGCACTCTTCTCACAAGAGTCTCCTACACTCTGCCTATCATCTCACACTGATCCAGACAAAATTGAGCCAACACTTAGCCAATTCTTAGCCTGTCTTCAGCCTGCCTTGCTCATACAATTCCTGATGAATGCAATCCCTATTCTTTAGGAATTTCAACCTTCCTCAACTGCATTAAGTATCATGGGCATCCTGTGGTTTTTTAACTACATATAGGCAGCCTGCTAATATCACAACTGATAGTTAACTTCTCTTTAACCTTTGTCTCAACTGGGTCTCCACTGGAACTGACATGCATGTAGCTATTAATAGTAAATCATCAGTTGCATGACATATCACTGCATTGGAATTAAATCTAATTTAATTCACTTAATCTATCACTAGTGCAACAAACAGTTACAACTAGTTCAACTGACTTTAACTCACCTAATTGCATTAACTGATTACTCATGCATTAAACTCATGCACTTAACTACAACTTGAACTCTAAAACACATAGAATCACTCTGCATGCCTCACCAACCACCCTCAACTCAAAATACATGAGCTAACTGAGTTTATCACACTTAGTTAAGTATTACAGGTGATCATGATATAAGATTACATTTTATTGTCCAATTTAATTAAGGGATAATTAAATTTGACACATATCCAATTTATTAAATAAATTGATTTTCACACTAATGTATCGCTAGGACCAATCACTACACGACATGTGGTCCCACACTAGTGTAGGTGATGTCATGTTGTTTCTGGATGTCAATTTCACTGTTTCTTGTTGCAAACTTCAACACAACTGAAATTAACTCAACCTAGACTCCTAACATTTAGGAATCAATGTACACAACTCAAGTTCATGCCCCTACGTAAATTAACTAAGCTAATTGAGTGATAACAACTATGTCAACTCAGTTAACTCATTCAAGTTGTCTGTTGATGTGTAATTTTGAATTTCTCCTAATTTAATCAAGAGAAAATTTAAATTAGGAATTGCTTGCTGCATTTTTCAACATTAATATCTAGAAGTTAGTCATTTGTTCTTATAGAAAACTTATTTTGGTGTTTTGAATGCAACAATATAAAAAGTTTGAGTTCTCATCAATCTAAAACTCCAATTAGAGTAAGATAAAATCTTCAATGGTATTATTTTATTACGAAGGAGTCTTCGGTCATGGTAAATCCACTCACACCTTATAAATTTTCCAAATTCTAACAAAATCTATGACAAAAAAATCCATTTGTTATAAGATTAACTTACTTCGTAATCTAATGGATTAGTTTGATAGACTGAATGACATGAATTAGAAAAGAAAATCATAAATTAATTCATTAGATTGATTATATTTGTGGTATTATTGGGCCTCCCTCAATATCTTTGTTTAAATAAATTACTAAAAATTATAAATGAAAAATTTACCAAAATATAATACCTAAAATGAAAAAATTACAAAAAAAATTCCTCAAAATATATATTCCATCTCAAAAAAAAAAAAAATTCTCTATAAAAAAAATGTACCATTCAAATTTTTATAAAATAAAATAGATATTTATAAAATTAATGGCACATGGTGGGGGTGTTTCCTCAAAGGGCCCATGACAATGAGTGGGGGATCATTTAAAGTGTTCAGCTATAGCGTTCTTCTGAATCATGGAGAATAGTTTGAACGTACTTTTCATTGCAACATGTGGATAAGCACATTGATTTTTTTTAATTTACAAGTAACAAAAATTTTTATATTTAATATTTAATAACATTTTTATGATGTCATTATATCACTCTTACCTTGAATAATATCAAATTTTGTATTTCAATATTATTTATACAAGAATAGTAGATGAACATAAATATTGTCAGGTGTAGAGAAGAGTTGAGTTGTACTTAAGTTAGTGGTGTGGATGGGTTCCACAATAGATATGATTATGAAATATTGATATTTTAAAGAATTTTGATTATATTGTTATTGTTTTTTTTGAACTAGGTGGAGGCCTGGGCTCAATCCAATGTTACATGGAAAAATGATATTCATATCAATAAAATATATTAATAATATTATTATTTGAATAATTAAATTTTGCTACATTTAAGTATGAAAAATTGAATATAGTAATATATTTATATTATTAAAATAATAACAATTACATAAATAAGATAAATTTTATTGTAGAATATTAATTATATTAATGTTATATTTATTTAAATAATAAAATTTTGGTATATTTAACTAGAAAATAAAATATAATAATATGTTAGAATAATAACAGAACAGTTATATAGATTATAGGTAAACATGAAATTGATTATTTATTCCATAATTATTATCTTAAAAAAACAAAAAATAAACAAACATGGGAGTTTTTTTTAGCTTTATTAATATAACCATGTATATTGAAGAGTTTATTTCATTTTACACACACCTTATTATAAATTCAATAGAAATGGTGTTATATATATATATATATATATATAATTTTTATTTTCAAAATAATTTTTATTTGATTTTAATTATTATTATTTTTAAATATATTTATTATGAGATATTTAAATCTAACATCATAATATTGAAACTGAAATGCATATTTTTTTTTATGTAAGTTTGGTAGAGTCTTTCTATTCATTCATTTTAAACAAAATAATAAGTTACATTATATAGCATTTTTGGTGACCACAATCTGCTTGAAGGAAACCAAGTCTGCTGACGACCTCAATGAGTTAAAGCCGACCAAAATTGAAATGGATTGATTTTTTCTTTCAAAGCCTTATAAACTATGATATCTATTATCCCCTTAAGCATACTGCTATGAAAATAAATGCTAGCCGACCACATTAGATAATCATAAACAAAATTATGCAGAACTTCCAACAACTATTCATCAGATGATTCAATCGGCGTTGTGTCTTTAGCACTCGACCCGGGCATGTCCACTCAATGGAAATTATAAAGCTACCTTTCAATTCGACAAAGACATACATTTTGATGATGCACCTGCAGATGGATGGATTGAATGTCTCAGTGGATCTCTACAAGAATTGGTTTTGCCTTTGGGTTTCCTCCCACTTCATGTACTACCATAATTTCCGTCCCCATCAAACATTTCATGGACCAGTAAAGGTGACCTGATCGTTTGAACAGAGTCATTCGTCCTCTAGTATTTCTTGGATTTTTCATCAAGGCTGCCATTTCATCATCTGGAAGGTCTTCCTATACTTTGGTATTCAGATCTTTCTCACGTACAACGATCGTTGACTTAACTTGAGCCAGAGTACCGACCTCATATGCATGCAATAAATTTTGCATGTTTTGTTGATTTGTTTTCCTACCCCTCCTGCATTGAGGTTTTCTTGATAAATATCCCTTCACCTTGCCTTTCTATTTCATTGGCTTTACTGGTTTGTCACCCCAACCTTCACTACATTTACCTCACTGAGCCTTTACCATTTTCCGCTTTCTTAGACCACCCAACAACTATGAATGCACTGGTGTCCGCACCGGAGTTAGCACCCTCCGTGCAGAAACCAGAGAGATATCCATTCTATGTGTACCTGCAATGTCAAAACATACAAGATTATTAATCACTTTCAACTATTTCCACCTTTTCTTCTAGATTTTCTCCCTATTGGGCTCACATTCGACCGCCACCTCAATACTTCCACTACTCTGGTTACAAATATTGTCATCTCTCGAAACCCCTTTGCAGGAGCATTCCAACCCCTGGTTGGTCTTAAGTGATTTCCGGAACCACCCGTTGAACCATATGGAGCCAAAGATACCACATAATTCTCCTCTGGTTTGGATTTGGATTCTATTGAGGCCACCCTTCCCATGACAGGCCATATGAATTAACATTTTGAATAATTTTCAGCTTTTGCTACTCAAATTGCAGGTAGTAATGGAATTATAAGTCCATTTCACGCCCCTTTGGGCTTGCATATTATCATACAACCAAGAAACTAACCCATCAATCCATATGTACCCACAAAAAGCACAAAACTTTCCTCTAGTTAGGATCGAAACACCCCAGACACCACATTTCACATAGTTAGCCATATGAAGCAGTGTATTTAACAATTTACCAACCCCACTACTCAAAGTATAACCTGTAAGAGAAGTGTGGAAACATAACATACCCATTTTGGCTAACTGCTTACCATGCAATAGGGGAGTTAACCCTTCGAGCCATATGTGGCCACAAATAAAATAAACCCCACCCATGGTTGGGCTTAAGACATCACAAACACCTCCGTTCAGACAAATATCTGAATAAAGAAACAATTTAAACATTGTACACACTCCACTGCCAAAATTACATATTATAATTGGGTTGTAGAACCAGATCAAACCCATTTGGGCTACCTTCTTATCATGCAATAGGGGAATTGAAATGACATAGCTCAACAAAAACAAACCAGGCGTATTTTCGTCAATCCGGTGGCTCAATTTCAGTGACCTCTTCAAATCATTCTCCCTATATTGCACCAAAACCTCCATTATTTCTACCAGATGAGTCTGAGATACATACCCAAGTCATCGTTGCTCTGTTACGTGGTGGTCTTCCTCCCTGTTGCACCTTCACACTAACGTTCTAGCTCCTGGTTCAACCTTCTCTGTAGCCCTAATCATAATGGAATTACCCTTAACGAAGCTCTACATGCAACCTTTCTTGCTTAACACTTGTCTTGACGTTTGGCCTGCATACCCATCAACTTCTGACATGCCATTATTTTCCTTTCTACCTCCATTCACTCCCAGTTTGTTGTGGCGTGGAGCAGGTCGCCCACCAGCCTTGCCCCGTGTCGCCTTATTCATTTCGTGTATCCACTTATGGATCTTCGCTCACTTCACACCCCGATCGAGGGAAAACCATAATGCACAGTTAAAATTTATTTTTATATTTAAATATTGTTAAACCATCTTAAGATAGAGGAATTAAATATAACAATCGTAGAGGACAATGTGCTTCTACCAATATATAGTATATAGATATAGATATTCAACATGTGTGTTAAAACTAGATGATATTTGTTATACACTTGGCTTGTCACGAAATTTGCTACAAACTTCTTAGTGTGTGCTTAAAATGGTTGGTTTTTTTATAGACTTGATTGGTCACAAAATTTGTTACATACACCTTATACCATGCCATGTATTTGGTGGTGTAAATAGAGGAAGTTTAGGATGTAAAAAGAGGCTTCAAAATTGTAAATAAACAATTGCTAAGTTAAAGACCTATCCTTGTGATAAGGTGGAGTTTTTTTAAAGAAGATGGTGATTTAGGTGCATTGGAAGATGGCGATTTTTATAAAGTTGGATTCTTATTTTAATAATTCACTATATTCCATAAGAAAGAAAGTTATGCTAATTGCACAAGGACTCATGGTGGGGTATTTTTTGAAATGGCTTATGGAAATGTGTGGGGAGTTAAAATTGAGCATCAATAATGTATATTTTTTATTAATTAAATTTAAGTGACATGACATATTTTGTTTTACTTCTTGTTTGGTGGATTATAATTTGAGTATACTACTCAATGCAAGACATCTGGATGATAACAAAGACCAATAAGGATATTTAGTCAAGTATAGTACATATATTATAAATATGGTGTATAGGATTTTAAAACTGTTGGAAATATTTTCATTGATGGAAAAGGAGCACAAAGGACTAGCACCTGAACTATCATTAAGGCAAAGGAGCAGAGAAGAACCAACAATAAGTCAAAGGAGCAGATCAGGCAACAATGTAGTAAGAAAGCATAAAATATCGGCAGAGGAGCAGCAAATAGGGAAGGAGCAACATTAGACTATCAGAAAAGGCACCAAAGGCATCAAGGTAGTAGAGAAGCAGCACAATCAGAGAGGCAGCGAATGCAACTAAGAAGGCACCAAAGGCAGCAAGGCAGTAGAGGCAGAAAAGAAGCAGAGACAACAAAGGCAGTGAATGTGTCAGAGGTAGTGAATGAAGTAGAGACAATAGAGAGGAAACAAATTGCTTCAGTGCACAACAGAAGGCAATCGGATTTGCTAGGCACAATGAGGACCAGAGATCTTACACATAGCAGAAGCAAAAAGAGACGAGAGCTGAGAGGAAGAGGCCAATTAAACAAAGATGATTAAGCCAAGAGAGAGAGGCGAGAGCCGAGAGACAGAGAGGGCTTTAATCAGTATGAAAAGGGTAGATGTCGAGTGTGATAACTCGGGAAGACATTCAGTAACAAACACAAGCTCAGGAACAAGTGCAGGAGGAACAGCGTGGAGAAACCGAAGTTACAGAGCGGGACAGTGTAAAAAAACAAAAAATCGACTAAGGCAGAGAATTCTTTGAATATTTCCAAGGGATGTGAACATGCAATCAAGAATAGGTCGCAAAAGTAAAGGTGATAGATGGACAATGGAGATCATATCGCTTCAGGAGCGATGTCGCAAATCACAACATTTAAGATTTTAGCATTAATGCGTCGCATGGTAAGTGAATGCATTTGTGATGCAAAGTGGAGAAGGGACACGTGGTGGCATGACGAAATATCACAAATCACATGAAATAGAGGTAACCACTAAGTCAGACGATTATAAGTTGCGAACTACAAAGTACGAGCAGTGACGTAGTAATGACATGGTGATGACGTAAAGATGACAGTGTAGTGACATAAAGATGATGTGACAGTGACGTGGAAATTACATGGCAATGACGTGGTAGTGACGTGGCTAGCTGACGTGGTAGATGATGTGGCCCCGACCCCACAGATCACATGAATTTATGATTATGTGGCAAGGTGACGTGGCAGTGACATGGCAGGGTAAAATGGCATGATGACGTGGACCTAGCACACATACTGCACATCGCAGCACTTAAGGGATAGCAGGAAGGCGACTGCAAGTTAATTTTAACTTTCTGTGATGCGAAATGGAGGGACACGTGTCTTCCTTGCACATCATCACATCTCTCATGAAATAGGGTTTAACTTCAAGACATAGCAAGGAATGTTATTTTGGTTGCGATGCAGTAAGGGAACGATGTGATGCGATGAAGGGAGTCCACGTGGTAGCACCGCGCACGAGCGCATATCTCAGATTGCATGGTTTATGGTTTATCGCTATTAGTAGAGTGGGAAACCTGCGGGCAAGTGTTTGCGATGAATTGTGATTGGCTCAAGGTACTATGAGACCTGATAGTCCTTGTTATGTGTATGTTATATGCACCATATTATAAAGTATTCATTGTTCATTGATAAGTATGTATGTTTATACGTTATTTTGATCGCTAAACGTATGTATGTTGATAAAACTAAGATTTGTAATCCGCTGCGTGTATAAAGGGATTTTTATGTGGGCCATATCCCACAGGTCACAAAGAAATGACCTAAATGCATAAAAAAGGACCAGCAGCCTGGGCAGAACAGTGTTACGACAGTAAGGCAAACGAAAAGGCTGAACGTGGAAGGAAAAGACTCGGGAATAAAAGGGCAGTTATGCAGCAAAGTTGGAATATAATGGTAGAAACAAAAAAGACAAGAGGACATCAAGCAGAAGAGGAAAAACCCTTAAAAAAGCTTAGAAACTGAAAGGGCTGAGTGAAATAATTTATTGTAACTGTAAATGTTTTATTTATTTTATATTGTTTGTGTTGCAAAGGAAAGTCTGGGTAGGCAAAGAAAAACTCCAATATAATACTAAAATGAGTACATAGTGTTCTAACATCTTGAATTTGTTGAGTGAGGAAATGAGAAGGTGGAAGGCAAAGATTCATACCTATTCATTTCATATTCCCATATGGAATGAAAACAGCTATGAGGTGAACTCTATAAATCATTTTATTGTCATATTCATAAAGAGGTTAGAGAGTGGAAGAAGAAAAAGAGAAGATCGAGAAGTTGTGAAGATCCAGAGATGATTTAAAGCAGATATAAAGGCTGGAAGGACGACAGTGAAGAAGGAAAAAAACAAATCTGATATCCAAGTAAATCGACATATTAGTTTATTGTAGTGTGATGAATTTGGTGCTTCCATATCAAGTTGTAGCTTGATACATTTCCAGTTGTTGCTGGTTGAGATAAGAGCCTCCTGTGAGTTGTAGCCTACAGAAAATACATGGGAGTTGGTGCTTCCATTTCAAGTTGTAGCTTGATAGATGTCCATTTATAGCTGGTTGAGGTAGGAGCCTCCTGTGGGTTGTAGCCTACAGAAAATACATGGGAGTTGGCGCTTCCATTTCAAGTTGTAGCTTGATAGATGTTTAGTTGGAGCTCGTAGAGGTAGGAGCCTCCTGTGGGTTGTAGCTCACAGAAAACATATGGGAGTTGGAGCTTCCTTGCAAGTTGTAGCTTGCAGAATTTGAGGTAGTAGCCTCCTGTAGGTTGGAGCCTATAGAAAATCAGTGGTGAGAGGGAGTTGGAGCTTGCCTTTGCATCACAACAATAATAAGATGTGGTTTTCTCCCTTATGGGTTTCCACTTATATCTGTTTTCCATATGCATGATGATTATGTGTTGATGTTTTATATTTAATTTGCTTACTACTTGCTGCTCACATATTAAGATTGTTGTTTCATTATATAATAATTTGATCATGAAATGAAGGTGTAAATAAGTTTAAAGGAAAGTTTTAAAAGTCCATTTATGTTTTAAACTGATTCATCCCCCCCTCTTAGTTTAACTAAGGGTTCAACAATTGGTATCAGAGAAGGTTACTTTGGTGTAAGCCTAATAGCTTGAATGAGATCTGGTTGAGTAATGGACTATCAAAATGTGCCCGTGTTAAATACAAAAAACTTTCCTAAATGGAGAGATAAGGTTAAAACATATTTAATGGCTTATGAACCAGAGGTATGGAAGCTTGTATGTGATGGTTACTGCACAGACTCTCCCTCTTTGCAAGAAAAAAAGTGGAATGCCAAGGAAAAATGTGTGATATATGGTAGTCTTAATAACAAGGATCTTGATTTAATAATGGATTTAACCTCTGCAAAGGGAATCTGGAATAGATTGCATCTCATGCATGAAGGAGACACTAGTGGATGCATTATCAAGAAGGAGAAGATAAACCAAAAGAAGAAGAAAATTACTTTCAAAATGAAAAAGTTCAATCAAATGAGATACCTACTAGGGTGAATGTATGTGAGTACCATGAAAAAATTATAGTTGAGTAAAAATCCAAACTTGACACATCCTTGACTGAAATAGAAAGATTGAAGAATGAAAACAAAAACCTTAAGACATTGGTGCAAATATGTGATGAGAGAATATGAAGATAAGGAAGAAATTGTTGGCCTGAAGGCACTATTTGAAGAAGCAAGGAAATTAGAGGACATTTTTTTGCAGCAAATAAGAGAGAAAAGTCTGGAATGTGGAAGATTGGAAGAAGAGGCGATAAGCCTGAGGATGAAATCAGAGAAGGCCCAAATTGAACTAATTATGAATATTCCACAAATGAAAAGTTCTAGACAATTGGAATAGATTCTAAATGCTCAAAGGTCTCCTCTCATAAAGGTTGGGATAGGCTATGAAGGAGAAACCAATAAGTCCAAGGTAGAAGATAACAAGAATATCATTTTTGTAAAAGTTGTAAAGGATAAAGAAGCAGCTCGAAATATTCCTACAGAAGTATAATCCAACAAGAACATGATTTGTAAAGAAACTAACAGAAACAAGCAGGAACATGAAAGGTCAGAGAATGAGAGGAAGAAATAGTCAGCTGCAAAATGCCCATACACTCCTAAATATGAATTGAATAAATTCAGAAGCTGTGAAAGGAGGTTCTTTCCTCCCATGAGAAGTATCACTTGTTTTGCTTGCCACAAACCTAGAAATATTGTAGCATACTGTAAGAAAAAGAAAATCCAGTGCAACCAACTAAAGATGTAGCCAATGAAAATACTACCTCAAGCAAACAAATGGAGAAGACAATCTATCACCAGGTACATAAATTATTTCCCTGGCTATTGTTTTGCATGCAATTATTTTGGACATAAACTTGTTGAATGTAAATTATGTTCAAAAGGGAGCATAAAATATTAACATACATTGCTAAAATAAAATTTTATATATGTCTCAAGCTTGGTCACAAAGCATAAGACTGTAAACTGCCATATACATTAAATAACTCTAGATAGATGATGGAATCCAATCAAATTAGACAAAACTGTGAATCAAAAATAAGTGCAGACATTATGAAGAACCACAATAAAGTATGGAAAGAAAAGAGAAAGGGGAAGCATGTTACCTCAATAACATAATGAATCCACCATAGTCTCAGGGGGAGCTTCTCTAGGAAGCAACGCAAATATCCAGCCAGTAATAGATAAGAAGCAACACCCTAGGGAGAGAGTAGTTCATAAATAGTCCCCATGAAAGTAGTCTAAGAAGAGCTCCTTGGAATAAGAACAACTAAAAGTTCAGGAAGGGAAAGGACAATTCCTATAACAGAGAACTATAGAGGAATAAGAATACCTAATGCATTCAATAGCCAACAGGTTGATGGAAGGAGAGAAGGCAGCACACAGCCATGGTGGTAGAGGGAACATCACCTATGATCATGTAAGCTAAGAAGACAAAAACACACTAAGTGATGAATGGTTAAAATCACAAAAATTATGTTTCAAGCTTTAGAACTGGAAAGATCCATAGAGGATGATCACACTGTGCATCATACTACAAGAGTTAACAATGAAACAAATTTAAGAAGGATGAGTAAGAGAAATGTTTATCATCATTATATCATTACATCATTCAATAATAGAAGGTTACCTTGAGAGGAAAGCAGTTAAATGAGTGATAAAACTATGAGTGATCTTCCCTTGTAGATTCCAAGTAAATCAATTGAATATGTCTTCTCGAATATCATTATGTTAGAATATTTGAAGTGTATATAGATCAGCAATGATTCTGGAGCAGTCCTTGAAAGGAGTATGCAGTGACACTCTTTTAAAATAGAATGACAGAATAAGCAAAAGGTTAATAATGCCAATATCAGATTCAATATATTGATGATTGCTGATTGATAACAGTGGAGAGCTCAATAGTAGAAGCTATGAAGGTTGTCTTAACTATGGGTGTATGTGTGAGCTGAAGTGAAATTACTGCTTGATTTATCAAATTAGTATCAATTGGTATTTGGATCAAGCAGCCTACCTATCAACAGAAAACCAAGTGTCATCAGTGGAGCAGTGGTATGGTACAGGTCCTCAGGATCAGAATATTATGGCAGAAGTACATCAAGGTAGTATTCCCAACGTTATATGGAGTGTTAAAGCATGAAAATATCAATAAAATTCCTAAAGGATCATTATCTTGTGTACACTTGAAGTATTATATTGAGAATTGAAGCAGTATATATTTCTATATATAACTGCATGTCTTCCTCAAGTCAGTACCTATATATCTTAAAGGAATCTTTCTTAAGATCATTCATAAAACTGTGTGAAGTCTGTTTGCTGAGATTTCAATTAAAAAACTTGAAGATTTTTTGCTGAATATCATCGTGATAAAACTATTAAAGTATCTAAATTATGAAGGACTAGGTGTGTTAATCTTACATTTGAAGCTCAAGAGTTTGTTATTAACTCATCTAAATCCTACTTCAACAGAAAGGAATTTCTGGTATTTCACCATTGAAGAGAGGTTGATTATTGACATACATACCCCCTTATGTCTTCAATAAAATTGTATAGTTCATAAGTGAGATTGACCAATACTTTGAATGTATCTAGCCTCAAGGGTTAGTTTGAAAGTACTTTGTACAAGTAGTAAAGTCTTTTGGTCTCTTAGATTGAAAGATATTGTCTAAGGTTACAATAAGTTGTATTTTCTGGTTTGATTCATTGTTCACATCAATATCAAGGGCCTTTCGGTTGTTAGTGTAATATCCCTATCAGAAATCCAACACCTATCACCAATAACAGGCAGTAATGGTGAACCTCATCTATAAAAGATATATTGGCATCATCATATTTGAAAATTTGTGTACTACAGATATGTATTTCAGATGAAGATCATAATATGGACTAAAGTATATTTGGAGTAGACTTTAAATGTCGTATGGATCATTCTCAGTATCTTAGTATTGTTCCAATGTAGCATCTCTGATTATATAAGTCTAATTATATAAGTGTGTTCTATGAAGTGTCCTTATCATCACTTTCAGCTTTATACAAATGAAAAGAGTTTGTGCTTTGGGATGGTATCATATTACTATGTATATACATACAAGTTCAATGATTCTCAAAGTGTTCTCCCAAAAACACTTGTACACTAGTCTAGAGCAGCATGGTATAAAGTCAGAAGAAGAAAGCCTAAACTCAACTCAAAGAGAGGAAATGAAAAGATAGAAACTACACTGGGAAATGTGCAACACTTTTTCATTGATGTCAAAGGGGGAGGAAAAGCAAGCAGAATAAGAAAGGCTCTTTTGAAAAGCAAGCAAAGAATGACAAGACACTTCTCAGAATGAAATGGGGAGAAATTACAGGAGGAAGTATCGGAGTATTTCCATCAATGCTAAAAGGGGAGACTATTGGAAATATTTTCTTTGATGGAAAAGGAGCACAAAAGACAAACACCTGAAATATCATTAAGTAAAAGGAGCAGAGAAGAAGCAAAAATAAGGCAAAGGAGAAGACCAGGCAACAAAGTAGTAAGAAAGCATAAAAGAGAGGCAGAGGAGCGGTGGAGAGGAAAGGATCAGCATTAGACTTTGAGAAAAGGCACCAAAGGCAGCAAGGCAGTAGAGAAGCAACAAAAGAAGAGAGGTAGTGAATGTAGTAGAGGAAGCAAATGCAGCTAATAAGGCAACAAAGACAGCAAGGTAACAGAGGCAGAAAAGAAGCAAAGACAACAGAGGCAACGAATGTGGTAGAGGCAATGAATGAACTAGACAAAGTAGAGAGGAAGAAAATTTCTTCAGCGCACAACAGAAGGCAATCGGATTTTCTAGACACAATGAGGACCAGAGATCTTACACATAGCAAAAGAAGGAAGAGGCGAGAGCCGAGAGGAAGAGGCCAATTAAACAAAGATGGTTAAGCTAAGAGAGAGAGGTGAGAGCCGAGAGACAGAGAGGGCTTTAATCAATATGAAAAGGGTAGATGTCAAGTGTGATAACTAGGGAAGACATTCAGTAAAAAATAAAAGCTCAGGAACAAGCGCAAGAGGAACAACATGGAGAAACCGGAGTTACAGAGCAGGACAGTGTAAACAACTAAAAAATCGACTAAGGCAGAGAATTCTTTGAAGATTTCCAAGGGAGGCGAACGGACGGTTAGGATTAGATCGCAAAAGTAAAGGTGAGAGATGGATGACAGAGATCGTATCACTTCAGGAGCGATGTCGTAAATCGTAACACTTAAGGGTTCAGTGTTAACGCATCGCATGGTAAGTTAAAGCATTTGTGATGCAAAGTGGAGAAGGGACACGTAGTGGCACGAAATAGAGGTAACCTCTAAGTTAAATGGTTATAAGTTGAAAAATACAAAGTACGAGTAGTGACGTAACGATGACGTGGCAGTGGTGTAAAGATGATGGCGCAGTGACATAAAGATGACATGGTAGTGACATGGAAATGACATGGCAATGATGTGGTAGTGACATGGAAAGCTGACATGGCAGATGACGTGGCCTCGACCCCACATATTGCACGAATTTATCATGATGTGGCAAGATGACATGGCGATGACATGGTAGGGTGACATATCATGATGACATGGACCTCACTCACATACCGCACATTGCAGCACTTAAGGGATATCAGGAAGGCGACCGCAAGTTAATTTTAAAGTTCTGCGATGTGAAATGGAGGGACACATGTTGACCTTGCGCAACATCACATCCTGCAAGAAATAGGAATTAACTTCAAGACATTGCAAGGAATTTTATTTTGGTTGCGATGTGATGAAGGGAGTCCACATGGCAGCACCGCGCATGAGCGCATATCACAGATCGCATGGTTTATGGTTTATCACTATTGGTAGAGTGGGAAACCTGCAGGAAAGTGTTTGCGATGAATTGTGATTGGTTCAAGGTACTGTGGGACTAGATAGCCCTTGTTTTGTGTATGTTATATGCGCCATATTATAAATTATTTGTTGTTGATTTCTAACTATGTATGTTAATACGTTGTTTTTATCACTAAATGTATGTATGTTGATAAAACTCGGATTTGTAATCCACTGCATGTATAAAAGGAGTTTTATGTGGGCCATACCCCACAGATCACAAAGAAATGACCTGAACGCATAACAAAGGACCAGGAGCCTAGGCATAATAGTGTTGCGGCAGTAAGGCAAACAAAAAGGTTGAACGCGGAAGGAAAAGACTCCAGAAACAAACAAACAAAAAGGACAGTTATGCAGCAAAGTTGGAATATAATGGTAGAAACAAAAAATACAAGAGGACAACAAGAAAAAGAGGACAAATTCTCAGCAAAGCTTAGAAACTAAAAGGGATGAGTGAAATAATTGATTGTAACTGTAAATGTTCTATTTATTTTATATTGTTTGTGATGCAAAGGCAAGTCTGGGTAGGCAAATAAAAAATCCAATGTAATACTGAAATGAGTACATAGTGTTTTAACATCCTGAATGTGTTGAGCAAGGAAATGAGAAGGTGGAAGGAAAAGAGTCATACCTGTTCATTTCATATTCCCATATGGAATGCAAACAGCTATGAGGTGATATCTATAAATTATATTATTTTCATATGCATAAAGAGGTTAGAGAGTGGAAGAAGAAAAAGAGTAGATCGAGAAGCTGTGAAGATCGAGAGATGATTTAAAGCAGATATAAAGGCTGGAAGGACAGCAGTGAAGAAGGAGAAAAAATGAGCTGATATCCAAGTAAATTAGCATATGATTTTGTTGTAGTGTGAGGAATTTGGTGCTCCCATATCAAGTTGTACCTTAATAGATGTATATTTGTTGCTGGTTGAGCTAGGAGCCTCATGTGGGTTGTAGCCTACAAAAAATACATGGGAGTTGGTGCTTCCATTTCAAGTTGTAGCTTGATATATTTCCAGTTGTAGTTGGTTGAGGTAGGAGCCTCCTGTGGTTTGTAGCTTACATAAAATACATGCGAGTTGGTGCTTCCATTTCAAGTTGTAGCTTGATAGATGTCTAGTTGGAGCTGGTTGAGGCAGGAGCCTCCTGTGGGTTGTAGCCTGCAGAAAACAGATGGGAGTTGGAGCTTCCTTGCAAATTGTAGCTTGCAGAATTTGAGGTAGTAGCCTCCTGTAGGTTGGAGCCTACAGAAAATCAGTGGTGAGAGGGAGTTGAAGCTTTCCTTTGCATCACAATAATAATAAGATGTGGTTTTATCCCTTATGGATTTCCACTTATATCTATTGTCCATGTGCATGATGATTATGTGTTGATGTTCTGTATTTAATCTACTTAATACTTGCTACTCACATATTAAGATTGTTGTTTCATTATATACTAATTTGATCATGAAATGAAGGTGTAAATAAATTTAAAGGAAATTTTTAAAATTCCATGAATGTGTTAAACTGATTCACCCCCCCTCTCAGTTTAACTAAGGGTTCAACAAAAACTAATGTATATGCTATTTGGTATATATATGATTATTTTTTGTATTATATTTTTTAATTATTACTTTGATGATAGAATGGATATATTATTTTTAAAACATGGGTGTTAGTTTAATGTAAAAACCAAATTTTAATTTTAATTTAATTAATTGATTAAGTAAATTTTATTATGATGAGGTAAAATTGTATATTAATCAATTTGTTTGTTTTAAAAGTTTTTTTGTTTTAAATTATCTAATATCAATGATGTCTTCACCCTCTAAATGTTGGAGGTTGATTTTCGATACTTTCTTAAAACTCTTCATTGGTTAGCTCAATAATAATACATAGGTCGTTATGGTAATTCATGAAAGGTTGATTGATATCCAATGCAAAGTGAGGGAGACTTTGGTCTGGAGTATATGAGGTGCAAGGGAATGCCTTGATGATGATATCAAAACTAGGAATGTGGATGGTTAGAATGTCTTAGAATAGTTATGAAAGTGGATGATAATGAAGGTGGGTGGTGAGGGCCTTTTTAACACGGGGTGCTCTAGTTGGTCACTCGCATATGCTAACTTTTTCTTGAGCAACATTAATTGATTAATACTAATTTATTTTCTTCTCTTAACCTCTCATACTAAATATCAAGACCTTTTCTTTCCAAAACACACAACCATTTTTCAAGTATTGTAGGTTGTGGGTTTCTCTTCCACTCCATTTTCTCCCTGCATACCTCATGTCCCACAATTCTCTAATACTTAACAATTTTTCATGTATACATGTTGTGAGAAACTTTGTCACTATACTCATTTCTATATTACATCCCACAATTCAACAACCTTCATTCTACATTATGCGACACCCAAAATGCACCCATACTTAGTCATTTTATGTATGTGGGTTGTGGGAGACCATATAATTTGTTTGAACTTTCCTGCATTTCTACAACTTGTAGATTGACTCTTGCATTACTCAAAATGACCCACAAGGTATGTACTAAGTCATTTTACTTAATTTCACCACTTAATAATTTCTTTCACATTTAGGTTCCAAATACCTTACCTCGTATGATGCCATATCCATCCGGCATCCCTCATCCCCTTTCCTCCGTCCTGGATTTTCTTAACTCCTCCGTGCTTTTTCTAAGATAGATTAAATTATGATAGCCAATGCATACTTTACATGATCCAATTCATTTCCATATTGAATAAGGGATGTTTTTCTTTGATTCCTTCCCATCCTTTAAATTTAAAGTTGAAAGAATTGGAAGATGTTGAGGGATTTTAGCCTCAAGCCATTTTCACAACTTACCTTACTTATGTCGAGTATGGTTCATTTTTTTGAGCAAGGCATGTAGATGGTTGAGGAGATAATAATGTTTTACCTTATACCCCTTAGGAAATTATGAATATGCCAATGGCATGCAGAGTTTGAATAAAAAACACAAACAACATGGACTTCTTCTAGAAGCACTAATTTTACTCTACAACAATATTAAAAAAACATTTATGCATTACATGGGAGAAATCAATTGGGAAAAGGGGAATAGAGTAAAAATATTGTCGGTGATGTTAGATAGGGTGGTCATGGTTATGACCCCAAGATAATATGAGGAGGACCCTGTCATTTTTTAGGATGAATAAATCAAATTGTATCATGCAATGTATGATACAAATTCTCAAAAATTAGAAATTGAGAAATTGGATATAAAGAATAATCAAGTTATTGATAAAACAAGCTTTGAAGTTAACATTACAGGAATCAAACTCTCCAAGATTTTTAATTTCACAAGCAATTGGAGAAGCACTTTCATATTTGATTTATGAACAATAATTAGAAAATGTGATGCTAAAAAAAAAAAAATCAAGGAGTTAGAAATGGCTTTATTACCAAAGCTGTGGTTTGTTGAATCGTTTTTTATTGTTAGGATAAATCAAATTTCTAAATATACACTATAAATTAGTTCAAAAATAAATGTAGCCTCAAATTTATTGATGAGAATTTGATAATATGAAGCTAACAATGTTAATAAAATGGTTGTTGTAATCATCAAAGTATGGGGAGTAGCTACTACTTCAGTTAGTTTGTTTGCAAGGATTAACAATTTCATGGAATATTTGCAAAAATAGTTTGTTTGCAAGGATTAACAATTTCATGGAATATTTGCAAAAATATTTGGAATATGATGAGACGTTTTATAAACAACCTTTAACTACCTCCATTACTAAAGTTTTAGATATGAATGAGGCTCAAAGGAGAGAACAAAATTTACAACCCCCAATAGAATGAAGTGGTTGAATGTGTGTTGCTTAGAAAGAATTCACACACTCAAAGAAAATATCAAGACAAAAATGAGTGACTTGTTCTGTAATTTAATTGTTGTGACTAAAGAGTGGGAGGGCCCTAACTTAGTTATGGATGCAATGTTATAACTAGAGAACAAATGAAAGAATGTGTGGATGTACTAAAGATCACATGGGGTAATGACTTCGACAACCCTGTTGAGTTTCCCAAGGAAGAAAGCAAAAAATAAATACCAATTAGAAATAGTTCATCAAAATGGTCATGACTTAGAGGAAATTGAAGATGAATGATTTGAAATCCAATTAAAGCAGAAGGTGATGGTTACACTGCTACAACACTACTTTGAGCAATGGATGAAAAATTCCATAGAGAATATAACAACATCAAGATGATTCATCAACAGTTCCAGCATTTATGTTTTCAACCAACATCCATTTTTTAAGAAAGGAAACCTTCAACAATAAAAGGGGTCTTTTTCCACACATTATAAGTAAAATTTCCATTTTGGTTTTCCCTCGCCTTCATTATTTCTTCTCCTTTAGTAATCATTCAACCTTATCATTTCAGATTCTTTTGAGTGTTAATGTTGATTCCTAATTGCAGTTTCTCTTTTCTTCCAAGTCTCTTTTTCCCTATATGGTCTATTGGAACCCCCATTCCAATTCTTAAATAGAGGAATGAATTTTAATTTTTGAGATATTATCAACTTATATATATATATATGTTCCACAAAGAACTAATATGAGTGCATAAATAATGTGATCTTTTAGCTTTGAATTTTAAGCTTAAGATTACAAGTGTGTAACTCATTTCATCCTTATGATTTCAAAGGAAATTATACTTTAAATATCTCTACAAATGTGGTCCATATTTATTTCATCTATCTAAATATGTTATGCTTTACTTTCCATTATGTTGGAAAATGATGTCTCATAAATATTCAACCTTTAGTTTTATGCTTATTTGAATGGTGTATTACATTATTGTTAATACTCATTTCATATAAAGCCTATCTCTATTTTAGGAGTTTTATATTTTTAGTTTCATTTTTATTTCTTTATTTTAAAAGAGGAGTGTCACCTCTATAAAAATGAGGGGGGAATTATTTTCCATCAAATGTTGTCTTTGATACTTTGACCAGTATGAACAACCAATATCTTTTTGAAATTAAGTCCTCTATGACTTGCTTTGGGGCCTAGGGAAAATTTTAAGGTTGGAAATTTATCTTAAAGTGTCGAAACCTTGGGAAATATTAGTAATATCTAACATGAAAAATATAAAATGTTTGGTGATATACTTTATAAAAATTTGATGACTTTTAAGGTAAAATAAATTTATCCTATAAAATTGGGCGAATCGTTTTTAGAAATTGGAAAATGGCGAATCTTAATTCGGAAAAAAAAATGGAAAATAAGAAAATATACAAACTTTATCCCTAAAATTTTTCTTAGTCATTTGTCTAGCCAAGATGGGTATCTTATGTACCTATCTTGCTAGTCATGTTTACACTTTTTAGGTTTTATGTGTGCACGAGCATTACTTTTAGCTACTTTTTCTTTTATGTTATATATGGGATCCTAGTATCACCTCCTCTACTAATTATTTTTTAAGATTATAATGTGGGTGGAATTACATGGTTTTTTTGTCCCTCTAGGTGTAGGTTATGGTTTTAAAGGTGTAAAGAACTTTTTAATTTCCTCTTCTATCTCATTGCATTCAAGCTATTGGTTTGGCTAGGCATTTCTCATTGTCAGTGGGGGTCTAATGGTGGTTTTTTGAAGAGATTTAATCCTACTAGAAGTGGGTCACTCACACATGGGGTGGGAAGCACTCTAATATTTCTATTATAGAATTTTTTAACAAGGATTGTGGACAAGGGGATGACTAAGGAACCTGAATATAGTTAATAGGGTGTAATGCAAAAAGGGGATACCAAAGATTCCATCTAATAGGCATACCATGCCTTGCTCTTAAGATATAATTGTAAATAGAGAACATTTTTAAACCTAGAAATATTTAAACCATAATGTAGCAAATCACCTTCAATATAAATTTATGGATTGGTATATTTAGTTAGACAAAGTTTTCTTTAGATGCATAGGAAAATAATTCAATCTGAATTTTAAGACTAGGTCTTGGAATCTATATTTTCCAAGTCTAGGGACACCAAAATGTTATAGGCTACAAAATTTTATCAGTTGACCAAGAATTTTTGTCCATGATAGGAGAAAAAAGGGTCGAAGGAGCTATAAATATTATATATACTATAGAGATTAAAAGCCAAGTTCACGATGTTATGCAAATTTGTATTGGAATAAAGTTGCAAGGTCACTAAATGGGAACCTGATAAAGAGGAAGGAATGACGTAGTTCATAGGAACTTGAGATCCACATGGAACCAAATCAACATAATAGTCATCGAGGAAGATTCATGATAGAATATTTCAAGAAAGTACAAATGGTTAAAAGCTTCTTAGTATCTAAGCCCTTTTGAAGTCACCCGACCTTAATTCTACTATATGTTAGTTATGTTATGTATTTAGTTCTCAATTTGTTATATTTTTTTTCTGCCTAATGCACCTATAGTGTTATCTTGGTATATATTTTGAAAATAATTTATATGCCTAGAAGCTTTTGCAAATTTGTTTGAGGTATAGTTTCTATTTTGGTGAACTTCATATAACCACAAGACTAATATTGCAACCCTATATATATATATATATATATAGGGTTGCAATATTAGTCTTGTGTTTGTCTAAACATTCACTTGTCAATTTGAATTAGTAAACTTAGAGGTGAAACACCATTTTTGCCAGAAAGACTCTGATTTTCCTATTTACCCTACTATTTGAAGTCAAAATGCAAGAATATTTTCACACCTTGTAATCTCAAAACAAGGTCTCTTCCTAAAGTTTCGCCCTTAATCACACTATTTCAAAAAATAATGGCAGCTTATTCAGCAAAAACAACTAAACTACCACTAAATTTCAATTTGGGAAATATCCTAGAAGTTACAACCACACCAAGCAAATAAAGTATTTAAAATAAAATTCATCCTTGCATATATTTCTCATCCAACTGTGTGTTCTAATTCATCAAGTGCATTTATCAAAAACATTTCCACAAATAAATCACACTCATTCAAAGTAGCTCTCAAAATTTTCTTACCTAAGTACGTGTGGATATGAGTGTACTCAAAATCCCATTCAAAAAGAAAGCAATGCTACTATGTGCAATCCAAATATAAACCAATCATGCTGCTGGAAAAATCTCATAAATTAACAAAAACTCAGAACAATTTTCTCAAATATGATTACTAATTCAAAACATCATATGTATATTCCTCATCTAAAGAAACACAATATTTTCTTATTCTATGAGAAAATTCTATAAAATACCAGGTTTTGCACAAGTGCCTACATCAATTGCTTGCATGTATTAGAAAATAATTTTAAACGAGATCTAACCAAATCAACTTCAACAACAGGATCAGGCCCCAAACCCTAAGTGGAATTCTCAGTCGAAAAAACCTTCAAAAAGAAAATGAGCAATCTGTAGATTGAATCCTCACATAGAATCAATGTCTTTATGAACAACACAAGTATGGAATGGTATTCAACCAACAAGGCTCAACAGGGGTGTATGACCAAGTTAAAACCAATATAGTCAAGGTAATTAGGTGTAGATACTGGTGCTACAATTCCAATTAAACAACAAGTGTAATAACCACAAATACCAAATTGTTCACCACAACGATTCGAGGCTCCGTGTCACCAAAACTTAAGAAATCTAACACCACACTGTCACCCAAAACCTAGATCTGAATCAAATGAGTACCTGGGGAAGAAAAATGCCTCAATATTTACCTTCAACACTTAACAAATTAGATCCAATATGCCATGCACTGAGCAGTAACCAAATCAATGAAAAATAAATGAAACGAGACCAAATCAAGCAGATTTATGTATGACCAAAGATACTTCTTCAATAACCCAATACATAAGCGCTTTAAGACAGGGAAATCATGTGTTTCATCAATGAGTCAAAAAAAATTTTACACTCTAGGTTTCACAAGTATATTCAGAGAAATATTGAGAGCATAAATGATATATTGACATTATTGAAACAATGCAAAAAAATTCACACCAATAGATAAAAACCACACACAATTATTTATATATATATATATATATATATATATAGATGCAGACCACACATAAATATGTAGGTAATAAACAAGAGGATTGCAAAGTTGGGCTGGTGGCCCCAACCAGACCATCTCACACACCCTAGTTAAGAGTTTAACTTACAGAAAATATATATTGATCATGCATAGAACTCCATAGAAGTAAAATCTAGCATAGAGGCTGAATATACTAATAGATAAGTTGTTACATCATAGATATTTCTAGTTGAAAAGCAAAACTTTCAGCAACATCTCCCTAGCTTCGCTAACTTGGCCAAGGGTCAAAATAGTCAATTTATACATATAGTTCATATAAAGAAACATTATTAGCCTATATTACAATAGTAGCAGATCTAGGATCTCAACTTCGGCCAAAATAAACCCTAATAACCCTCAACTTAGACAATGGAGGATTGAATGTGGATGTGAGGATCATCGTTGTTGGAGAACGGCCATGCTTCCATGAACTACTATTGCAAAAATAGGAGGGAAATGAACAAAATCTCCAAACATCCCATAAAAATTTCCATTTTCCAGCTCAACCACTTGAAGAGTTGACCATGTGCCTGAGTGCAGGAAACCTTTTGGGTACGAGCATTGCACAAGCTTGAGTTAGTGATTTGTATAGAAGCAGAAATGTTTAGAAAAACACATAAATTTGACTATGCTGGTTTCAAAATATAAATATACCTACCAAATTATTAATATATAATGTTTTTAACACATATACCCAAAACCACATCAAAATGTGAGGTAAAATCGACAATTTTAGGCGAAAATTAGGTGAAACAAGGGTGGGTGAGGGAGAAAAATAGAACATTTATGGCATCCAAAATTCCTCAACCCGATCTTCTTGTGTGTCCTCACAAAAAATTATCAACCCTCTTCAAAAAAACAAAATTTTGGAATCCCCTTCATTACTTTTTAACTTTGATATTAATCTCCATATCTGACCCTGCTGTTTATTTTGACTTATTCCTCAATCTCTTGCCTGTATCCTTCCATATTCCCAGATCCTCCTCCATTTTCTTATTCTTCTCCTTTAACTCTGTTATCTCAGTGTTTAGCCTTGCCATAAAAAATTTCAAGGTCTAATTTTGAGTTTGAATATATTGATTCAAAACCTCAATTTCCTTCACCTCATTTTGTAAAGCAGCAATCTTCTTTGCATCATTTTTCTGTATAAGAAGGGTTTTAAGAGGAACAAAATACTTGTGCTCCTCAGTCGGAACATACCTATCGTTGTGTCCTAACACTGTAATAGTTGTTAAAACATATATTTCAAGCTCGTTCTCCAATTGTAGTTCCTTGTTACTACCTTTCCTCTTCTTAGTTTTATTTCTACTGCTCACCCATGTCTCGATGCAGGCATTAACCTCCAAATTCAAGCCCACTTGATATTTACCACCTTGGACCAAAATACAAGGGATTTGGTTCGATACATCCTTGTCTGTCTCATGCACGAAATCACCATTATTCCCTAACTCTAATCACCGAGGATTCTCAACTAGAGGGTTTTCAACTGGGGGATTCTCATTTTCCACAAGTGGGGAAGAAAGCCCAACTCACGTTATTTCCCACATTTTCATTCTCATACCAGTAATGGATTCAGATGTTGGGGGTGGCTTGAACCCATCCATATCATTTCTAGGTTTTTTCAAGGGTTCTTTCTACCCCCTCTTAGTTGCATGCTTCTGAACCTGCACTAAAAACCCTCCAGTGGGTTACTTTGGCACCTTAATATGTTGTTTGAGACCGCTAATCTTAAATTTTTTTACAAATTCATCCCTATTAGACTCTGGACGACGTAATTCTTCTGAAACTAATATTTTTATGAAGCCGAAATGGTATAACTATCCTTCTTTCTTATTAGAAAAGCTCCCTTTGACCCCACCCGACATCTTTACTAAGCTTTATAGAAGAAAGTAAGAAAAATTCAAGATCTGACCTGATTCAAAATGGAGCAGAAATCAAATGTGGTAAAGGAGCACCTTTGAAAACCAACCTTCACAGGTCACAAACTTCTGTAGGAGTATCAATAGAATTTTCCATTTCTCCATTATATACTTCACATGAATCCCATGTTTCCATTATACGCTGAGTTATGGGTTGACCATGAAATTACGCCATGCTTCCATATCGAACTCTCATTTCTTGAACCAATTCTCCCCTTCACGGGGATGACTCGTTTCTTCGACCAAGAATTGTTCAGAAACATTGAACATTAACGACCCTACCATCACCATTTTACCATCAAAATTCTCAACAAATTTATGTGAAATTTTCAAATCATGGCCATCGAATTTCTTTAGGAACAATAGCCACCCCGTTGTCTTCAACATTTGGAAACTGACTTTAGACTCAAGAAACACTTTAGCTTCACCAATCTACCATGATTCGAACCATGGGCCAGCACCATCCCCTTTTTTACAGCCTTTTATTTGTAAGTTACATTTCACTTCTCTTACCCTGACCTTGTACTTCGATCCCCTCCTTACTGATACTCCTATCAAACTCTGCAAGCCTGCACCAAAAAATATATGAAACGTTTCCTCCAATAAATTCCACACACACACACCTGTTACCAACAGTCTCCTTTTTTGTATTTACATAATTACGACATACCCAACATCTCCACTAATTAACAATCAAAATGGTAAGTGTGCGGGTGACAATAAATAATGAAGTGGGAATCATGGAAAATAGTTTCAGGCCAAAGATAATTATGAATATGAACAATGTGATCATAGCAGCAGAGCTAACCACATGACCAATAAAAGGGAATGATATTGTCTGTGCACGGATAGGAGGCGGTGAATGAGGAGGAATATATGGCCGCCATGATTTCTATGTGTGGAGGTGACAATGGGGATACCCAAATCTGAGCTTCCCTCATAATGATTACGGTTTATCATACATTGATTACATACATTTAAAATATATGAAGTCTAAAGCAGGTTAAAAATATGCCAGATTTAGTTTACAACCTAATGTGCCGTCAAACATTGTGATTAAAGATAAACCACTATAAATACCCAAATATACATTAAGTAACCCGTCCCAGATTCATAAAATCCAAAAATAATAATAGTATTAGAAGATCAAGGTCATTAATCATATGTTTGAACACATAAAACTGATAATGTTGATAAAAAAGGTGCAGGTCAAGGATCATTGCAGGCCCACACTGCATAGTCTACTTGCATTGCCTGCAAAATCTAGAAACAATGATACTAAATCCAATTAGACCATTCTAAGTTGTTGTACCTAAGCTAGACCTATTCAATTTTAATCTGGTAAGAAATTCTTGTTTCCAGGACTTGCCAAGACGATGTTGCATATATATGCAGTGTTCTTAAAAAAACATATAACCTTTTAATTTCTGGATCAGGGGGAAATAAAGAAGAGGGGATAGGAAAATTTTCAAAATGGGAGGGTATCAATTTTAGGGAATAGAAGGAAGGGCATAAATAGCAGAAATATGCCCAAAAGGGGTAAATTATAATATGGATAGGGAGAAAAAATAATTGGAGTATAAATAAGGAATATAGAGGAGAAGACAAAAATAAATAAATGGATATGGGTTAATTTATCAAGGAAGAATGAGAAAGAACGAAGTGGGAAACAAAGTCAAGCAGAGTTATCATATTTCAAAATTATCCTTTCTCTGCTTGTTTTGATCTTGTGGCCCATGAAAAGTAAATTAATTGTAATGGGAACTATTCATGTTGACCATATATATTTGACAAGTTGTTTGCCCCGTACTTTGGTAAGGGCAAGCTCCTGCTAATTGACCTCTTCTACCACCAAAAGCCCCTGCAAAGACCCGCTTCTTCTCAAGGATATATGAAATATGTATATTTATTCGGTAAAAATTCTTATTTTGTTAAAGAAAAAGAGAGTCTACCTTCCAGTAACCTGATTTGCATGTAGCCTCCTACACAACTGTGCCAACAAGACGATTTTCATAGTCCTGCGTTATCATATTCTTTATTTTTTTCGTTTTATATAATTGTTTCTTTATTTTTTTATTTTTTTTAGGAAAAGAGGAAATTCAAAAAATACTCACAGTAGGTTAGAGATATGATTTGACTACCATCTTCAAATATTCTTGTTGTTCAACCTTCTTGATAAACTCCTCCTTGGTAATGGAATGCTGACATATCCTAAGTCTGTGCCCATTTACTAGGAAGACAATCACGAGCACATCGATTGTCTTGATCTCTACAACTTCATTTTCAAAAACTAGGACCACTTCATAAGGCCTCTAAAATTCTTGAATTTTGAGTCAAAGAGAATTATCCAATTCTTTGGTTGAAATTGTTTTCTCTTAATATGTCTATCATGCCACTTACTATGTTGTTGCTGAAGTATATTAGTCTATTGGACAGCATGATCTGAAATCTACAACATTGATTACTTGCACAATTTACAAAGGAAACATTTATGTGAATGAATTAAGGAAACTTAGTTATTTGTATGCCTTGAACATAATATTGAGAACAAAAAATAAGCATAAACAACATAAATAATAAACGTAAATATAGCAAACATTAATTACAGAGTTCATCCCTCTTGGACTACGTCTCCGGGTCCGCTTCAAAGTGGGTGTCTATTTTATTAAGAATGATACAAGAGGTTCTTTACAAGGAATTTCACCAACTGAACTATGCACGCAAGCACTGCTGGTTACTATAAAAAAATAAGCTTGTTGTCTCAACTTTCCAATGCATGTCTCCATTCTCCAAAAGGTCAAAGGACAACCAAGATACACCTAAAAGAGAATCTACAGGAATATACAAAAAAGTGTTCTGAATCTCATTGTTCATCCATAACGAACTGGTTCATTAGAAAAAAATTTATAAAACCTTGGGTAGGTTCCAAGGTCGAACCTCCTGGGATATACATAGAAGGTTGTTTGAAGTGGTTTGAACAAACTACATGGTGGTACAATTAAATTTCTCGGTGCTTAAATGTATATGACAAATATAGTTTTAAAAACTATATGGTATGGTTTGAATGGACCGCGCCAATCCGAAATTCATTAAATTTATTTAACCAAAGTTTTGATGGACCGCATAATCGTGCCAATCAATAACCTTAGCATATATCATGTGGTGAAATTTTAGTTTGACATGTCATAACATTTAACTGAATGGTGAATTGCTTGGCGGTGAACGGTTGTCACTTGGAACTTTATCTCGGTGGTCAAGCCACCTCTCTGCGCTGATTGCTTTGACTGTTCATACCTCTGATGGGTTGCATTACTGGATTGCCAGCTGACTCAGTGTACTGCCTCTATCAACTATGCTGCATTGAAACCTGTCGTGCCACATATTGTGTGACCGGACAACCTCCGCCACATTTCCCGACTTTTAGTACCTTCTCTGCTCCTTAGGTTTGAGATTATAATGTTTTTTCACCATGATTATATGCCATAATATATATTTTCTCCAACATTTTTACCACAGGTTAATATATATATTCCGCTCCATGGTTTAATAAACATGGGTTGATAAATATGTTTCGCTCCATTTTCACCATAAACCTTAGCTTTAGACCATAGTTCATAACCATTTCCATATGGTTTATTTTTCAATTGTTCGCCACAAAATTTGACAAATGATTTCTCCTTCATCGAGAGATCAAATGAGAAACCGTAAGTATTGTCGGATTCAGAATGAAGGGCTCTATTGCTTGGTGTTATTTATGGAAAGAGTTTAACCCTTTGAACTTGGAGAAACTGGAGGATCCTCAGGGATCACAACATCTCTTCTCATTTCATTTAACTCATTCAATTGCATGAGACAATGTTGTTGTGCCTCAAAGAGATCTAGACCCAGCTGAATTGTATTTTTGTATGTCTTGATTTGAAAATAAATGGGTAGCAAAACATGTTTCCCGTAAACTATTTCATATGGAGTGCGGTCATTATTATTCCTCCAAGTAGTCCCATATTCCCACAAAGCCTTTGGCCCACTTCTTTTCCCAAACCTTTTTGTTCATATTGATTGTTTTAGTAAGGATTGTCTCATTGACCTTGCTCGTAGATTCCACTTGACCGTTGCCATGTGGGTGATAAGGGGATGACTTCCTACGATGAATCTTTATACCACTCCATTATTCCTTTCACAATATTGGAAGTAAATAATTGTGTTCCATTGTCAGAAACTATTTCCCTGGGCACACCAAATCTCACAAAAATTTCTTCAAATAGGAAATCAATAACAAACCTGTTGGTAACATATAAAACACCTTTTGCCTCTACCAATTTAGTACCAAAGTCAGTACAAACTAGAGTATACCTTTTATTAAATATGGAGGTGAAATAGGTTGTACAAAATCAAGTCATCACTTGAGGACATAAAGGCATCTCATCTGCTTGCTTCGATCAACCAATTCGCTGACAAATGGCGCATTGGCTAACATGTATTTGGACATCCTTAAAAGGGTTTGGACAAAAGTATCCTACTCTAATCACTTTGTAAGTTGCTATTTTGCATCAAAATTTCCTCCAAAAGGCTCATCATGGGATGCTATAAGAAATTCAAATGCTTATTCCTCTCTCACACACATGCGAATAATCAAATCATAACCTATGTAAAAGATATCACCTTGGATCCATGAATATGAAGCATTTTTTTATATAGAATATTATGCTTCTCTCTATTAGAGATGTGAAGTGGTGTCTTTCCTATTACAAGGTAATTATGTCTACAAACCATGGCGAGTTAGTTGACACGGAAAATAAATGTTCATTAGGAAATGGATCATCTACAATAATATTTTGACCAGGATGATTTAATCTAGATAAGAAAATCAGCAACAACATTAGATTTCCCTAGCCTATCAATTATTGTAACACTAATTTATTGTAGTAATAATAACCACCTAGTAACCCTACCACTAGTTAATAGTTTATTCATCAAATATCTAATTGCAGAATGATCAGTAAGTAAAAAAACTTCATATCTAGTAATATAGTGTCTGAATTTATTTATGGAAAAAACTACAACAAAAAGTATTTATCTATTACCATATAATTCAATTCAACAGGAGAAAAAATGTTACTAGAAAAATAAATGGCATAGGATGCATGATTTTCTTCCTGGACCAAAGTTGTGCCAACAGTAGTCTCTGAGGCATCAGAGGAGATGTGAAATGGAAGGGACCAATTAGGTCCCCTCAGGACTGGTGCATTTACTAGTTTCTCCTTCAAGTCCTTAAAGGCTCGTTGGCAAGCTTTGTTCCATGATAAATCACTATCCTTAGCCAATAACTGAAAGAGAGGAGAAACTATCCTAGAAAAATTCTCATTGAATCTTCAGTAGTAACCTGCATGACCTACGAACCCTCTCACTTCCCTTTGTGTTTTTAGTATTGTAGGTGTATGATAACATCTATTTTAGTCGGATCTACTTGGATACCCTTATCATAAATAAGATGTCCAAGGACCACCCCTTCTTTTCACATCAATCTACATTTTTTGTCACTCAAAGTAAGGCAGACCTCTTGGAATCGAACTAGAACTTTCTCTAATTTTTTGAGGTCTTCCTAAAAAGAATTACCAAATACTAATAAATCATCCATAGAAACTTCTACACACTCGAGGTCAACAAAAATAGCCAATACTTCCCTTTGAAAAATAGGAGGAGCATTGCAAAATCCAAAGGGAAGCACTTAGTAAGTGAATTTCCCCCAAGGACAAGTAAAGTTAGTCTTGTCCTGATCCTCGGGTGTGATCTGTATCTAGTTGTAACCACTGAAACCATCCAAAAATGAGAAGTACTTTTTACCTACAAGGGTATCTAGTACCTGATCGATGAAGGGAAGGGGCAAGTAGTCCTTGAGAGTGGATTTATTGCAATGCCTCCTCTCATATATACCCACTTTCACTGGCCTTCACGAGGTAAGCATGAGCTGAGGGATACTATGTGTAATATTCATTTTTTTGGTGTCACCTATGATAGGGTTAGGATGGAATTCTAGAGTTGGGAGCAGACAGGTCACGGATATTGGCTGGTGTCATCAGCGGGCCCAGGGGCTTTTTGGAGGAGTTATGAGGATTTTCTATGAGGATCAATGACATTCACTTGATATATTCCATCATCCGCACAGTTTGCCTTTTGTTCCAGTGCATTCTAAAAACTTTCAGAAAATTGAGTTATTTTTGGGCTTAACTCAATTAATTATGCTCCAGGTGGGATTCCAGGAGGAATACATGATAGAACACCTTAGTGTAATAGCTCGTTGGAACCAAAATGAGGAGATATTTAGGATGAGATGCTAAGAAGTGAATTATAGTGGCCAGAGATAGTACCATGGCCGATACACTATTTTCCTTAATTAAAAATGACTTTAATTAGTCATTTAATTAAAGGAAAAATAATATTTAGAGGAAAAGGGGCTAAAAGTGACTTAAGTGAAATATAATTAAATTAAAGCCACTTTGATAGAGTCAATGGAGGGTCTTATAGAATAATAATAAAATAAGATGCTTCTAGAGGATTGGAGGTCTATCCATCTAATCTATAAAAGGATAAACAGAGGGAATTTGGAGACATCTTGGATTGGATCATTGTTTGTGAAAGAGGTTTGAGAACTTGGATTCTCCACTTCAGTAGTAGCCCTAGGACGGAAACCCTCAGGTGATTTAGTGAGGGTGGGCGAGCACCCATCTCTTCCCTTGGTGGATCTAATCAAGATTCAGAGGTTGTTGTGATTGATTTCTTTTTTTCAGTTTGGAGGTTAGCATCAACATTATAGCTATCTTAGAGGGTTGCTTCCAGCTATTGTATTGGCATATATATTTCTATATAATAAAGCTGGATTTCGAGCAATATACACAGTTATCCAAAAGCTCTCAACATTAAGTTGGATTTTGTTGTCATTGCCGCATATCTCATTGTTCGCCATATTGTGATATTTTAATGAGATTGTTTTATGATTTTTGGGTTTATTGTTCTATCAAAATTATGGTGTTTGGGTTGTCTTTTTGGGTAAAATTGTGCAAAGTTAAAACCCTCGTGAAATTTTAATAAAAAATCCTAAAAGGGATATTACACTGGTATCAGAGCGGGTGATCTTGCCAGCCCGAGGGTTTACTTTCCAAATTATCGAAAAAGCCAAATTCAAGGGTTTTACTACAACTCAATTTTAGAGGAAGATTAATGGTTTATTATTTTGAGACATCATTGGAGGACATAGTTGAGTTCTTGTGTTTATTGTTGGTTGCAAGGTTCATTATCTTATGAGAGGTATAGGCGAACCTAGGTTCATTAGATTTTCGGCTATAGGCGAACCTCCAAGGCTGAGATTGATATTCTATTTCTAGAGCAGCGTGGCAGTCTTTAGGATAGTGTAGAGGAGGAGAGTTGAGCCTAGTTGTGGAGGAAGGTCTCAAACATTTGAGATTTGTTTGTTGAGGAAGTATAGTAGGGATTAATTGATGCAAATTTGGAGGGTTTTTGAATAGTTTTTTGATCATTTTGTAGACAACGTATTCAATAGCTACTGGGAGAGCGTAGAGCTTATTGGGGTCAATTTTGGAGGATTGTGATTTGGCCAAACCACTTCTGGGTTTTGGTCGGATTGGCTTGAGGATTCCGAGAGTAATTTTTGAGATTTTTTTTAGCACTGGATGTGGGTGTTTTAGCCAATCCATTGCAGGAGCTACTGCATAATTGTTGCGGGAGAGCATTTCGTTGGGCCAAATTTATATTGCAGGGAAAAAAATTATTCAACTAGAATTTGCCCAATATTTTTCTGGGTTTTATGAGAGGAGTTCGTGGATAAATTTTCATAATTTTCCGGGCAGTATTCAGGAAAAAAATATCATTTTTGTTTCAGCAATACATTTTATTATTCAACTAGTAATTGCACCAATTTTGGTAATTTCAGGAGTTCGGAATTAGCCCAAAACATTTATGGGTTTTTGTCTGAAATGGGTCAAAGAGTTGGCTCCTAATGTTGCAGAATTTTTGGGGAAGTTTTGGTGCCCCAAACATACATAATTATTTGGCAGCTAGTGGGGAAGGAGTAAGCTTAAATTTTGGGTCCCGGGTGACCAATAGAATTTTCCAAAATAATTTCTGGGTTTTTTTCTGGGTTTGTGGTGGAGAGCCCAAGATTAATTTGGAAAATTTTTCTGAGCACTTTTGGAGGCTCAAACAAGGGTTCCTTGCAGCCAGTAGTTGCAGAATTTCCAGAGTCAACACAGAGCTTGCAGAAAGATCATTTCCTTGCATTTGGGGTAACATTTTTCACGTGAGATTTTTTTTTAGATTTATTTGCTAGGATGAATTCATCTTGATGTGCAAAAATGATTTTTCTATAGCCCAATTTATTTTCCAGAGCCTAAATTATTTGTCGAAGCTAGAATTATCTGTTGGGGCAGGATATTGTGATGAGCAATGTATCATATGTAACAACATGCCAATAATGCATCATTTTTGTTGGCATTAGTTTCATTTCTAATTGATGGTTGGGAAATGTATTAATGTATGTAGGGTGTTTTTGTGTACCTTTCATTGTTATCATAACTTTTTATTGTTTCCATAAACACGGGGTTCTCAAAATACCTGCTAAACCCACATGGTAACACAACCGTTGAAGCCTTGAAACACAATGTTTCTATGGACCAATAACCCAAGCAGAACAATAGACCTTTCTCAAAGGGGGTCTATGCCATTCTTCAAAATGGGAAATCCAGGGACCTACAAAAAGAACCAGAATTAGGACACAAAATCCTTATGCTTGGGACAGATTTGAAATGCATGAAGATCACATGGAGAGTTCTTTCCAAACTTGAGGAACTTGATGAAATCATTTCCAAAGTAAAATAGTCATATGTGAGAAAATTAATTTGGGCCTTAAAATCATGTATGCTTGCTCTCATACAACCCAATTTCTTGGATGAAAATTGTGGAGGGGTCACACTTCCAGTTGCAGCTTGTCTCAGCAACATCACGAGACTAACCTCCCCTACAGCCCCTTACAATGATGACATTATGAGGAGAGTTTTTAGACTAATGGTAGGGACCTTTCAAGATTTGGACAATAGTGAAGGTTGTACCTTTGGGCATAATCTTGTGGTTTTAGAAGTCATGGCCATGACTAGGACTTGTGAGATCATGCTTGATCTTAAGTGTGATGGCTTGATTCTGAAGATGTTCTAATGCTTTTTTAGCATTAGGAGACATTATCTTGACATAGCCATAACATACATTCAATCCATCTTATCATCATGTATGAGAGATCGTGATTCCATTTGCATGGAGTTGCGGACTAGACTGTTGACCATTTGGAGGAGAGATTAGTTGGTCTCACCTGATACTTATGAGCTAGCCCAAGGGATGGTTGAGAAAAATATTGGGCTATTCAGGAGCCAGATTACCGAGGAGGGGTTGCTCTAGTTTGGTGGACCAGGCAGAAAAAATGAGTTGAGGAGGAAGGGAATTTTCTTCATCTGCAAAACACCTTGGGGACCTGACCACTCATGCTTGAGAGATGCAGATGAGGTGGCAGAGGTAGAGTAGGAGGACATTCCTTCTGTATGTCAGGATGAGGACTCTTCTTCGAATGATTCCATGGGGTCATATGAGGATAGTTTTTGGGAGCATGAGCAGTCATGGGGAGTTGATGACAATAGGCTAGATTTGTCTTCCAATGTGCAGGGTGAGTAGTCACGAGATTCAATGGGAGAGATTCAGAATGATGAGTCAATTTAGATGATTCAACTAGAGAAGCATATGGTGGAGAATCAGTCAGCTGAGGAGGAGGCTATGCACATCATGCATGATAGTCCTTGGGGGGAGAGCCAAATCAAGTCTCACAGTGAGTCTGTGAAATATATGTGGCTAACCTTAGAGTCAGCCATTGAGGAGGAGCGGACATATGCACGGGCATCTAGCACGGTGACAGTAGTTGCAGATACTTATCCTCAGGAGATGTTGGAGGTTGATGGGATAGTTCTGCGAGATGCTAGTAGACAACAAGAGTATGAAATTTTTTATCAAGAGAGGGAGGAGTTGTTGGATATGGTGGTGCATCCATCTTTGGGCCAACCCATTGATGAGGTGTCAGTAGATGCACGTACAGTTAACAGGACTGTAGTAATTTTAGGGAACAACACTCTCCAAGAGTACATCGATGGGGCTTGCAGCATATCTTTCCCACGTTCGCCTATTATAGAGAGAGGGACCTTCTTTTTCAAGAAGTTCTCATTGATAGGCGAGATAGAGAAGCATGAGTTGAGTATGGGTTGGTGACAACACTCCAGATGTGTTGCATATGCCGATGTCACTAAATTGGATTCTTTTTCTGGGTTAGATTGGCGAGATATCATGAGTTGGGACCCTATTGATGGTACGATATTCTACGTAGGGAGCATAGCAGAGCAGGGACCCTTAGACATGACAAATAAGACAACTTCCAGTTGGAAGTGGGGTATAGGTCGAAAGTTCTCTAAGATTCCATCCTGAATTTAGGAAAGCAGGGTTAGCATGAGTTCGAGTCAGGAGTTGGACTGGAAAGAGGTGATGAGTTGGTATGCAGTTGGTGGGGAAGCTTACACAGTCATAGCTACAACAAAACAGGAGCCATGGAGCATTGATGCTTGTTGGTGGTATTCGCTTCATGGGGCAGTAGATATAGGAAGAAGCAGTGCATAGTCCGAGCCATGGGATCTGGGAGGATTGATTGATGATAGGTGTAGTGAGAGATCAGTTTGGGATCCTAGCATCGAGGGGTCTGCTCTGGGTGTCTTGACACAGGAGCATAGCAGCACCCAGGGGTTTGTATGGGATCCAAGCATTAGGTCTAAGTTGCATCAGACCAACAAGATGGCCCACATATTTTTATTACTTGAGGGAAAGAAATCTTGGGGTGAAAGGTTTGTAATATTCCTTTTTTTGGTGTCCCCTATGACAAGGTAGGATGGACTTCAAGAGTTGGGAGAAGACAGATCACAGATACAAGTTGGTGTCATCAGTGGGCCCAAGGGATTTTTAGAGGAGTTTAAAGGAGTTTCTATGAGGACCAATAATCTGCATAGTTTTCCTTTTTTTCCGGTGCATTCTGAAAACTTTCGGAAAATTGAGTTATTTTTGGGCTTAACTCAATCAATTATGCTCAAGGTGGCATTCCGGGAGGAATCCATGGTAGAATACCTTACTGTAATAGCTCGTTGGAACTAGAATGTGGATATCTTCAGGATGGGATGCTGAGAAGTGACTTATAGTGGCCAAAGATAGTACTATGGGCAATATACTATTTTCCTTAATTAAAAATGACTTTAATTAGTCATTTAATTAAAGGAAAAATAATATTTAGAGGAAAAGGGGCCAAAAGTGACTTAAGTGAAATATAATTAAATTAAAGTCACTTTGATAGAGTCAATGGAGGATCTTCTAGAATAATAATAAAATAATAAAATAAGATGCTTCTAGAAATGATAAATAACATAGAGACAAATCCTCTAACACAAATATTAATCAAGGAATTGACCTAGCCCGATCTAACTATGATTGTCATTCTGTTAAACACATTGAGAACATAAGATATATAGGTCACGAATGTATATATGAACATAGATATCTGAAATTTATGTGAGGTTTACCAAGAAGGACTAATGAGCTTTCATAATAGTTGTAATAACTGCCATTTGGTCATGCATTCATTAACCATTCATTTATAAATCAAACATGATAAGATACATGACTTGGATATGTCATAAAACCATGTTTATAGCCAACATATAACTAGATAAAAAAGAATGATAGAACAATCGTTAAAGCCACATAATAACAAGTACATTTACTCATAAGACAAAATGAGGAACTTAGCTCATATTGACATATGCAAAAGCCAACCAAGTCAAGGACTTCAACATACCTCCCAACCATAGATTGGGCTGAACCAAATATTTATTTTAGCCAATCACCCCCGTGCCATATTCCAAGCATGAATGTGGGATCTGATGGGATAAAAAAATCCATAAAAAACCAAGTGAATCCTGAGGTTAAACTACATCCACCCTCACACTAACTTGATCTCATCTAAAAAAATCTTGATATCACATAACCAAACTGAGCTTGGATTCCACATAATTCCTTCACCATCCCTTGAGGACTTTTCCTATCTCCACTCACCTATTGAGGGATTCCCGGAGAAAACCATATCCAACCCCAACCCTTGGAATTCTCCTAAGACCACCTCACCCAGATCCAAAACCTTCTAGAAATCTAAAGCTCAACCAAGAATGAATCTCATCACACCATGCCTATTGATAAATGGAAAAGAAAGGCTAAAACCACTATCGAAACCCGATAAAACCCAATCCGATGATAACAAATTTACAAAATAAGCACATGCATATACAATGCATACCAATACCATCTAGGAAATCACACATGCAACCTGTTACCTGCAATTATTCCCACGTTAGTCGCTTGATCAAGCCTTTCCTTTCTTAATCCTTGTTTTCCTTTTCTTTCCTTATCCTTCCTTTGCTTGTTTGATTTCTTTCTCCTCTTGGTGCTCTTCTCATCTTTGAGAATAATTCCAAAATTGAACTGATAAAAGGCCCCAAATTGATGATATGATGTCTTTTTATTTGTGATGCCTCTATTTTCTTCATTTTTCCTCTATTTTCCTTCAATTTCTTCCTCACATGCACTCTGTGACCTTTCACCCTATTTTCCCCTATTTTCCTTTATTTTCATAAATAAAATTCCAAAAATTACTTTTTCCCCTTTCAATGCCTTTGCAAATTTCCCGTTAGCCATAATAAACAACAATTGATGCCCACTAGGATGCTTTGTGCAACATTCAACGTAGAATATGTGTCCCATGAACTTGGTCTTATTTTTCCTTTATTAACTTTATTACATGAAATTTTAACCGAGGGATGTTATAAACCCCTCTTCCTTAGGGGAGCATCATCCTTGGTGTTCAATGACACCTACAACCAACAAGACTACTGAAAACCAAAAAATATTTCTTATGGAGCTTTATAAGCCAGTTCGTTGTAGTATTTACAATGAATAACCTGCTAAAATGAAAAACCCATCATGAAAAACATCACAACATGACAACCATACCGCTTATTGGAACTTTATAACACAGCTCATTGTGATATTTAAAATATCAACCATACATAAATGTGTACATATACCAAAAAATAATTTGCCTCCACCGAAAAATAATGAAGGATACATAGCCCGTATCTGATCAACCATCTCCCATATAGCTTCATCGGGCTCAAAGTGCTTCCACTGCACTTTAACTTTCTCGATTGCTTTGATCCAGAGTGTAAGTTGTTTCCACTGGAAAATGCACTGAGGTTTAAGGTATAATTCTCCTTCTAGCACCACCTACAATATAGACAAATAAATCACATGATCAACATCCTTTACATATATTTTAAGTAATGAAACATGGAAAATGTCATGGACTTTCACTGTCGGAGATAGTGCAATTTTGTATGCCACTGGTCCAATCCTCTCAAGGATCTCAAAAGGAATTCCATACTCAGGTTCCAATTTGGGACATGACCCAATCCTCAAGGAACTCTTCTTAGACTTGATGTGAAAATACACATGCTCCCCAACCTGAAACTCCTTAAATTCCCCGTGTGAGTCTTCATAACTCTTCAGTCTATCATGTGTTTCTTTTAGATTTTACTTGATAATCTATGTTTCATGTTCCATTTATGCAAACATGTCTGGTCGAATAAGTACCATGTTCACTGGATCACTCCAGTAGATGGGAGTATTACAACTCTGCCCATAAAGTGCCTCAAACACACTCATCTTCAGTGACTCCTGATAACCATTTTTGTAAGAAAACTCAACTAGTGGAAGATACTCCTTCCACTTCCACTTTTGATGCATGAAATACATCCTAAGAACGTCCTCCAGGATATTGTTGACCCTCTTTATATATCCATCTATCTGTGGATTATAAGATGTAATCAAGTCCAACTTTGTACCAAAACCTACTAATAACTACTTCCAATTCCTAGAAGTCAACTTATCATCTCTGTCCAACACAATTTTCTTCTACACTCCATGAAACCTCACTATCTCCCTAATGAATACCTATGTTACCTCACTATATGAATAAATATACTTAACCGATATGAAGTGTGCTACCTTGCTCAACTTTTCAACCACAACCATGATGGAATCATGCTGCTTCGATGTCCTCAACAAAAATTTAATTAAATCCATGGAAATGACCTCCCATTTCCATTCTGGAATTGGAATAGCTTGTAAAAAACCAGTTGGGTGCTTACACTCAGCTTTCGCTTACTGAAAATCCAAGCATTTAACAACAAACTCTATCACATCCTTCTTCAGATTCAGTCAATAGTAGAACTTATTCACTTTTTTCAATGTATTCTAATATCCTGGGTGACCTGAATATGGCTTGACATGAAACTCTCTCAAGATAAACTTCTCGAGCTCACTGTCATCCAACACATGGATCTTGTACTTGAATCTGAACAAGCCATCTGCTATGAGATGATAGTCCACATCATCTTTACCTGTACACTACTATAACCTATGATTAAGTTGTTGGTACCTTTGATCCTACTATCCTTCCCATAAGATATGATCATGTAAATTTGTACCATATGAACTCATATTTTCTATGTGATATACCTGCACTCTTATGTTAAGAACATATACAACCCTCTTCTCTTTACCCTTAATGTATATGATCTCAAAGTCAAACTCATTGAGTGTGCCCAACCATTTAGTTTGTATGGCATTCAAATTTGGTTGGTCAAAGAAGTACCTCAGCCCACTGTGATCACTCATCAACACAAACCTTATGCCAAGAAGACAATGCCTCAACATATTCAATGCATGAATGATTGTTTCAAAATCAAGGTCATTAGTCACATAATTCTACTCATGCTCATTCAATTTCCTTAACTCATAACATACCACATGTCCCTCCTACATTAGGACTCCACCAAGTCCTTTCTTTCAAGAATGTGTGCACACCACAAACTCTTTATATGGATCTTTAATATTTAACACTAGAGCATTTTTCAACAATTGCTTCAACTGCTCAAAACTTGCTGCACATTCTTATGTTCATTAAAATTTCTTTGTATTCGTCCACAAGGATGTAATAGGATGTGCGATCCATGAGAATTTCCTGATGAACCTCCTATAATAACCTACTAACCCCATGAATTATCCAACCTTGTCCACATTGATCAGACTTTTCCATTCCATGACAACTCTTATCTTTTCTGGATCTATTGTTATGCCTTATTTATATGAAACATGTCCCAAGTAATGTAACTTTGTCTGAAATAAATTGCATTTGCTAAGCTTGGCATATAACTAATTCTCTCTTAGCAATCTCAATACTGTTGCGAAATTTTCAACATGCTCTTCCTCATTCTTAGAATATGTTAGTCATCAATATTTTTGCATGTTTTGATGACTAGATTCCTTGGCTGAGTTTTCTAGAAGCTAATCTCAAATCTTTCAATTTTTCATCTAGAAAACACCTCAAACAAATTTTTTTTTTCCTACCCCTCCCTTTCAACCTGTGATGGGAATGGTCTTCAGTTTTCAAGTCCTTTCATAAATCAGTAAAATCGTCCCTATCTATAGTTGTCATAAGCTTTGTTTCTATGCCATCAAAATCCCCTGTTTTCATACAAATCACTGCCCAACATTAGATGAAGTATTTTCCCCTTTCACACTGATCATTTGGTCATATGATAACCTGATCATGCCTAAGAAATTATTCAGAATCTATGACAAAGTCTATAGGTCTAGGTGGTGGTGTTTACGGCAAATTCCTTGACAAAACTGTCTTAAACCAAAAACCCTGTTTTCAACACCAGTTAGCCATCATTTTCTTCCCATCCTACGAAACAAAACCCTAGTTTATCCCTAGGTCATACACCACTGAAATGGTTACTTTGTTTCTTTTCAGCAGAGCTAAAAAATGTTCAAATTAGGAAAAGAGAAATAGTTTCCCTGTCTGAAGAATGATGATCAGATCAAGCATGACCTTCATGAAACACCAAGAAAGCTCTCCAAAGATCAAAAACATCTATATACATCTCTGAATGGGTGTATACATTGATGACAGTAAGAAAGTATGAGCAAAAGATACACTTGAGGAAATATTTCAATACTGAGCAGTTTACCATCAGAAATCATATAGCATAGTTGATGAAAAGAGGAGGCCTACTAGTTTCAAATCCAAGAATGCCAAAGGACAAAGGTCCTCCATCAAGAAAAAATGACACAAAGGATTAGGTGATGTCTCTCTTTAGCACCCCATCCTAACTCCAAAGGCATCTTTGCATGAGCTCTCAAAAAGATGACCTAGCCCTACAAATCACTCTATTTCAAGGAAGAAAACAGTCTTTGACAGAAAGAGCTTTAAAGAAAATCAGGCATCATAGTGAAGGTGTAAGAAGGAAAGCTGCTTCTTATATCTTACCATGAACCTAGACTTTGAAAATCAGTCAAAGAAAAATTCACTGTATCTTATGAGAGCAATGTCGGGAAAAGGAGTTACTTCAGGAATACACACAGTGAGCATTTGCCATTTACAAATCACATTGTTTTCTCCCAAGTATCACAATGATGTTATACAGAAGAGATATACATTATAGACAGGTCCTCATAAAGCAAGAAGACAGTATGTTCAAATGATTTCATCAATGATAAATGGCAAAGATTCACATTTGTTTTCAATTTTGTATTTTTCAAACAAACAGACCAAGGGCACAATGTTGAGATGGATGAAGTTTCTGTGTTTTATAGGACCTCCTTCATGATAAGTAGAGGTCAAAAACACATTTTTTTGGCCTCCTTCACAGATAAGCAGAGGGTCAAATCCCCAAGTATTAACACTGTGTTTGAGAAAAGGTGTCATTAATAAACTGATTTGAGAGATACAATGTTTAAAGAGTTAATTCAAAGGATAAATATGAGGCTAGAGTTTGATGAAGAAACCTCATTTAAATGGTAAAAGAGATAGACAAAGCTTTTTTCAAGGTAACTTCTGCAACTGATAAGAAATGGAAATAACACAGTGTTAAAGATGCCTCCCCCAAGCTTATCTAAGAAAGATAAGTACAGGGAATTGTTTTTCTATAAGTTACCCATTCAAAGAAGACAGTTAAGATGAGGAGAAAATTTCATAATTGGCAAAGAGTTTCTTATAAAAAATAGAGTGAATGTGCAAAAGTATGGCAGAGGGCATAAAACAATTGGTTTAGAGAGAGCTTCCTTAAAAAGGTGCAAAGTCCACTTTTCATCATTTAAAAAGAGAAAAGTGTTAGATCATTTTCAGAGAGGGAAAAGTTGTTTTCAAATTCTTTGAAAGGCACCTAAAGGCCTCATCGGGCATCTTCAACTCGACTTTCAAACGGCAAAAAGAGAAAGTTGAGTTTTCAAATCACGGACGACCATTGTTCAAAAAAAGCAGGGTCGCACCTATAGGCAGCCTCCAAAGGACTTTACACACAGCGCGACATGCCTGTAGGGTGGAGCGACACGCTTGTCCATTCACCCGATGTGCAAATTTCGTCTGCCCGGCACTTGACCCATTTCATTCTGCCCATCCTACACGAAGATTTCGCCCTTGCGACGCGTTTCTTCAGACCACCTCTGAATGGCCCACTGCTCGGGCCACTTCTGAACGACCCACCGCCCGAGCCAATGCTAAAAGGGGTTGGCAGCAACATTTAAAGGGCCCTCAAATTGCCAAAAAATCAGAATTTTGACACAGAGAAGTCATCTCCAAAAGCAGCTAAGACATGTTCAAGAGGTATTTGTGTTTTCATCGCCTAAGTTTTTAATTTAAAGAGATGTTAAAATCAAATATGAAAAAGGAGAAGCAAAGTTTTATAAAGAATAAAAAAACAACTATTAGGCTAAAGGGAAAAACATAGTTTGTTTTCAAAGGTCTCCTGCTTGTTCAATAAAAAGGAAAAGCAGTGTTTGAGGAAGAGCACCTTTTGACAGTTTAAGGTTTGTTTTAAGTTAAGTGCATGGAAGGTAACATAGTCTTATAAGGAGAAAACATACATTGTTTTGAAGGCCTCTTTTCTCAGTGACAAGGAAAAATATTGTTGGAAGAAGGAATCTATTTTCAGTTCATTCAAAGGTCTTTTCTGATAAAGCAGTGATGAGAAACAAAGTGAAAGTCAGAATGAAAGCAATCAAAGAGACAGTAAGCATAGTGAAAATCAAAAGCACAATGATCATGAAGACAGTCCTTAAGGGAAAAGTGAGGAAAGTAATGAAGGTGACAACAAAAAATAAGGAAATCCACAGATAGGTAGTGAAGATAGTCAAGCAAAAAAAAGAGATGATAAAACTGACAGCCCTAAAGAACGTACTCTAAACATCACTGATGAGTTTGAAGGCAACATACATCAAGAGGTTCAAAATAGTGATGAAGGTGAAGGTGGAAGCCCTAAAAAAACTCAAAACAGTGAGGAAAATAGTGAACAGGGCAACAAAGTAAGTGATAAAGGAAGCATCAGTGTAAAATATCAAGTTGAACAAATGCTAGTGATGAAACCTCCCCTCTCTTCTCCTCAACACAACCAAGAACATGTGCTTGCTGCCTCTCCTAGGAAAAGGGCCATGATTCATTCCTCAAAGGCACCAAAGGCTAAGACCACTAAATCTACAAAGAAGAAGACTATTCAAGCTGTAACGACAAATGTTACTAGAACACTCTGGAGTAGAGGCAAGTTGCCCAAGAAAAGCTCAAAACTGCCCAAAGGAGGCGCTTGGTGAAAAGAGGGGAAAAATAAATATCTAGGCTTGGAATCTTGGCTTCAGCTTCCTTTCATGCTTCTAGAAACCCATAAGGGGTTTTCTCACCAAAATTGAGCAATTTTGGACATGATCTTGTTTTTTGTGATTTTTAGGCCTAATTGCACACTTTTCTAGGCGCTACAATTTTTGCTAGGAGCATCCTCAGCTCATGAAAGTTATTTTTTTGGATTTTTTAAATTTTGGGGCATTTACTCACAAATTTTCAGATCAAAATAAGGTGTTTTGGTCCCCCAAAGAGGCAAAAAATAGTCAAAATTCACCTTTCTGCCTCAAATATCAGCAGGTGAGACCCTCCTAGGTTTTTTCACTCAGACCACTTTTTGATAGACTTGTAGGGATCAGTTTGAGAAAACTCAAGTAGTTCCAGAAACTAGACATCCAGGGATTTCCAACGAGCCATCACAGGCCTCGTTTCGACATCAGGAAGTTCCTAAAAAATCCTCTGCAACACATACTTTTTTCTGTTGCTACGCTCCTGTAGGATTTTGCTGAAAAGACCGTTTTCTAAAGGTGGCCATCCAAATGTGCGTTAAGTTATTTTTAACTCCATGTGAGAGATTTAAAGTCAATTTTATTACTATTTTTAGCTTAAATAGATATTTTTGAAGATATTTTGTGCCTTGGGCTTTGCAAAGCGTCAAGGACAAAATCATATATTTGTATTAGGCCAATGGCCTTCTAGTTGATCTAGGAGGGTTTCCTCCTCTTTGGCCTATATAATCCAAGAGGATTCATTATAACCAGAGGCTAAACTTGATGTAATAGAGAGCAATACATAGCATTATGAGCTTTGAAGAAATACTTGTCTTATGAAGTGGATGATCTCTTGCTTGACGTTGACGGTGGAGGAGGATTGTATGTAGGATTCCATGGCTTGGTGAATGGTATTGTATTCCTTATCTGTTATGTTTTCTTAGTTTATCATACATTTTTTCATGCTTCTTGCTTGTTTTAGTTCAGTAAAGAATAAGTTTGAGACATGCCCATGGAGGCACCTCAAATTTCCTGATTCATTGCAGCTTAAATGTTTTCATCTTTCTTGGTTATGTCAAAGAATTCTTAATTGCTCTTTGGTACCCTAAGAACTTGTTATCAGTTTCATTAATGGTTATTATGTATGTTGTATATTATGATTCACGGTATGCCCTGCTTACTCATAGCTAATATGAACTCCATTTCTGAAATCTCTCTCTGAATTATTGGTTGTTTTAGTTAAGTCAAAGAGGTCTTGTTTCGATCTTTCCCTTTGTCCATGCTTTGCAGTATTATTTCAAAGTTCCCGATAGCTGAAGATATGATGTTTAGGAGTTCCCTCTTCATAGATTGAGTTTTTTGTTTATCTTATTTGTTTTCCCAAAAGTCTGAAGGTGATTTTCCCAAAGTTAGAGGGTCTTATATTTCTATGTATCACTGGATTGTTTATTTTCTGCATCTATCAGTTTGAGTTTCATTCATAGAGATTAATGGTTATCCCTAACTCATGAATGCTTGTTGTTTAACTATTTATGCTTAAAATCTCTTTGTATTTCACAAACTTAATGTTCACCTCATTTCATTTTCACCCAAAGAATCCATTTATCTCGACCAAATCAACCCTGTAGTAATACCTTGTCCATCATTAAGACAATCTTGACCTTATTCGACCCCATAGCCTAGTTTATTTGATGAACTCCATATCTATTTTTCCTTTGGATTAGTTCCACCTCAAAAACCCAAAACAAACCAAAAACATACTTAACAACTAGCCTAAAATCAAATATACAAAAAGCAAACAAGTTTACATCCTTTGCATAATAGAGAGAGCCCTCTCTGAGTCCAGGAAGGCTAGGTCCTAGGAATCCAAAGCTTGGTCTGATGTTACCCTGTCATTTGGTTTACCAATCTACCAAATTACAGGACCCTAACATAATGGAAATCACAGTGGGACCTACTGAGTGCATAACAGTCTAGAAAAATCTTATAGACTCATTAGTCCTTCAAAATTAAAATTAGACAAACAGCCTATAAAATAATTTAGAGTAAACTCTTATTGTTTCACCACCTTAGCTAAGTGATGAACCAAGTTTAGAACACTCTTATAAACTAGGCTACATAAAGAAACTCAGAAAAAACCCCCAAAAATCCTTAGATTGGTTTTTTATCAATATTGGTAGTGGACCATACACATATACCCTCAAAACAACTAAAAACATCCACCTGACAACTCCACTAGCCTCCAGTAGGCCTATTACTCCACTAGTTCTTATAAAATCTCCTGGGAATGCATTGAGCAATCCCAATCATGCTGATGGTGGACAACAAAGTTCAAATCTTCCACCTGGCGACTCCACAACCCTCATTAGACCAAAAGAATCCACTGGTAGAGAACTTTAGACTAGTTGAAAAGACACAATGATCCTTTCTAATTAACAAATATGGATCCAAGGATACAAAAGAGATATGCTCCGGTGAGTAGAGAACATATTCCTAGATTCCCACACAAAATGCCTAAAAAAATAAATTAGATAGAAAACCTACCTATCTTTCGAGATGAAAAGGTTGATGACCCCTTGTTACACCTCATAAAATTTCACATACACATATGGAGGTTAAAGGTTGAATGGCACGAGGACTGCCTCATGAAAATGTTCATGGGGACATTAGAAGGAAAGGCAAGAGAATGGTATGAAGGCCTAGAACCTGGCATCTTGTTTTCTTTGAAGGATTTCCACAAAGTATTTTATAAACACTATATAGGGCATTATCCATCTATATCATTAACTGAAAATTGTTGTGATCAATCTGAAGACCTCATACAACACCTTGTAAACATTGATGAAGACTTAGGAAATTGGCATCCTGAGTATCTTTTAGAGGAGGTTCATACTTTTCATACCCAAGATAAATATCTTGGCAGCTAAGAAGTATTGGTTGAGGATGAAATCAAATATGAAATAGAAGAAGAATCAAAACCTTTAGGATCTCTACCTTTGTACTTTGATTCATTTCATATTATACAACCAAATTGGCCTCCTCAAAATCTATCAGAGGTAAAGTCAGAAAAATTGATAGATACATTCAACAAACTGATGCTTCTACTTGACAGGAACAGATAAAGACATAAAGTTAAGGTTAATGTTACTTATTCAAACAAACCTACACTCTCTCCTCAGGAAGAACATACTCAACCATTACAAGACAAGAGTAACAAACAAAATGTGCCTAATGAGAAAGTTGCAAATAAAAAAATAGAGGAGTGCTCTAAAGAATCTATTAGCCATCTTGAAATCACAAAATCTGAAATGGAAGAAAAATCAAAACCTGTAGGATCTCTACCTTTGTGCTTTGAGTCATTTCAGTTTATACGAGCAAATTTGCCTCCTAAGAATCTATTAGAGGCAACTCATGAATTACATGCTAACTATTCTGAACATCAAGAAGAGTTGATCCAAGATAAAATGCATCAAGAAGTAGGAGAAAACACACAGGCTCTCTCTGAAGACACAAGTGATGATTCATCACCCCTACTAGATGAGGCTCAAGAAGATATCCAACCTCATAATCAATTTTCTCTAGAGAAGGAAAACAATTGATGCCCAATCCAAAGAAAACATAAAATTCCTCCTCCTTTAACTAAAGAAGAGACAGATCAGATGTTGACGGTAAAACCAGCCTCTGAACCTCTATATAAGGAAAATATTCCTGTTTGTACCATTCCTACCTTACCTACTAAATAACTTGCTCATAAATAAATAATGGAACAAATTGTTGTTGAGGTTGTAATACCTCCTCAAGAAGACATTCATCCTTGTGAACTGTCACAAAAGGAAAAGAAACATCATAGTTCCATCCAGAGAAAGAGAAAGACACCACCCCTTCTAACAAAAGAAGAAAGCAGTGAAATCCTAAGCATACAGCCAGCATCCAAACTTTTTTGTAAAGAAGATATGTATATGTGTTCTACTGCTGACTTATCTACTAATGCAATTTCTCATACTGAAAGTACATAACAAATTGATGATGATACTAGAATATCTTCTCAAGAAGACCCGGTGCCAAAGAATGGTCCTACTTAACAGGACAATGGCTCACAAACATAAATCATCTCACTCAATCAGGGCATACCAAGATTTCTTGAAGGTAGCATAACATTACATTCTGAAGCTGCCAAATAAGATAATCATAAAGAGGGAGAAGAGATTATTTCTAAAAATAATCCCAAGGTTAGTCAAGTAAAGGAGGGAGTAATCCTAAATAAGGTCTATTTCTCAAATCCTCTAGGCCAGTTATTATTCGAATACCCCTTTTTTGTTTCCTTAGAGACCTTTAAAGAGGGAGTAAAACATGCCAAGAACAGTTTGTGGCAGAGCTTAAAGAAAATTTGGGGCGCTACTGTTCAGAGGAAGACAAAGTGGGAGTGGCCTACCAGCATACCTAAGAAGTGGAACAAAAGGCAATCATCTAGTCACTTACTTGATTGGCTATACTGGAAAAAAGAGTTCACCTAATGAATGTACATCATGTGTAAAGTTAGATTAGGATAGATAGGTGTGAAAAATAAGCTCAGCCTTGTGAGCATCTTTTTAGTTCTAAATTATTCGAAGAAAAAGTAAAAACAGAAAATACAAAAACAATAGGAAAAGTAGAAAAAGAGGGTAGTTTCTAAAAAGCAACGGTAAATCCCCATACCCAAAAATAGTCATGTTGAAAGTGCCCAAGTCTAAATGCCACTACTAGTGCTCAAAATATATCTTGTTCAGTTATCTAGCCTAATCATACCTGGACATGTTTTAAATTGATTACTGATAAGTTAGTGAAAGAAGTGATAGTCAAATTGTGTAAGCTTGACTTATCAATGAAAGAAGATTAGGAAAAGATACTGGTTCCACACGCTCAAAACAGAACCAAAGAGGAAAACAGGGATGAAAAACAAACTATGTATCCTAGCGCTAATTTTTCTAAATCTCATTTTGTGCGAAAATAATATTTGTGTGCAATTTGTCTCTTATGCCACAAACACATGACAAATCAGACCATATAATCCTAATTTGGTCATTTTTCAATTTCATGTTTTATTTTAGTGAATGAAATCCTGTCAAACAGCTTAATATTGACAATCGATCTAGCATAGGTAGGGAATCAAAGGAGTTCATCAGTTTAATCTGAAATCCTAGAAGATATAAGTGTAGAAGTAGATAGCGTTTTCACTTTCAAAAATGTCATGTCAAAGGGTTGCTAGTCCAAATGCACCTAAAGAAGAAAAAATGTTAGGAAATATAGCTGGGTAGGTAGAGATGACTTTGATGCTAATCATGTTATAAATTTTCAGAAATAGCATCAAGAAAGAGAGAAATTTTTGCCAATGGATGAGGCACTGGTCTTCATAAGCCAAAGATCTGCAATTGTGGAAACCTCCCAAAAAGGAGCTGCCCTCCCCAAATGGAGCCACTGTTAGTCATCAATATTTTTTCATATTTGATGACTAGATTCCTTGGCTGAGTTTCCTAGAAGCTAATATCAAATCTGTCAATTTTTCATCTATAAAACACCTCAAACAAATTTTTGTTTTCCTACCCCTCCCTTTCAACTTGTGATGGGAATGGTCTTCAGTTTTCAAGTCCTTTCATAAATCAGCAAAACCTTCCCTATCTATAGCTGTCATAAGCTTTGTTTCTATGCCATCAAAATCCCCTGTTTTCATACAACTCATTGTCCAACTTTAGATGAAGTATTTTCCCCTTTCACACTGATCATTTGGTCATATGATAACCTGATCATGCCTAAGAAATTATTCAGAATCTATGACAAAGTATGTAGGTCTAGGTGGTGGTGTTTAGGGAAAATTCCTTAACAAAATTGTCTTAAACCAAAAACCCTATTTTCAACACCAGTCAACCATAATTTTCTTCCCATCCTGCAAAACAAAACCCTGGTTTATCCCTAGGTCATACACCACTGAAATTGTTACTTTATTTCTTTTCAGCAGAGCTCAAAAATGTTCAAATTAGGAAAAGAGAAAAAGTTTCCCTGTCTGAAGAAAGATGATCAGATCAAGCATGACCTTCATGAAACACCAAGAAATCTCTCGAAAGATCAAAAAAATCTATATACATCTGTGCAGGGGTGTATACATTGATGACAGTAAGAAAGTATGAGAAAAAGATACACTTGAGGAAATATTTCAATACTGAGCAGTTTACCATCAGAAATCATATAGCACATTTGATGAAAAGAGGAGGCCTACTAGTTTCAAATCCAAGAATGCCAAAGGACAAAGGTCCTCCATCAAGAAAAAAATGACACAAAGGATTAGGTGATGTCTCTCTTTAGTGCCCCATCCTAACTCCAAAGGCATCTTTGCATGAGCTCTCAAAAAGATGACCTAGCCCTACAAATCACTCTATTTCAAGGAAGAAAATAGTCTTTGATAGAAAGAGCTTTAAAGAAAATCAGACATCATAGTGAAGGTGTAAGAAGGAAAGCTGCTTCTTATATCTTACCATGAACCTGGACTTTGAAAATCAATCAAAGAAAAATTCACTGTATCTTATGAGAGCAAAGTCAAGAAAAGGAGTTACTTCAGGAATACACACAATGAGAATTTTCCATTTACAAATCACATTGTTTTCTCCCAGGTATCACAGTGATGTTATACAAAAGAGATATACATTATAGACAGGTCCTCATAAAGCAAGAAGACAGTATGCTCAAATGATTTCATCAATGATAAGTGGCAAATATTCACATTTGTTTTCTATTTTGTATTTTTCAAACAAACAGACCAAGGGCACAGTGTTGACATGGATGAAGTTTCTGTGTTTTATAGGACCTTCTTCATGATAAGCAGAGGGTCAAAAACACATTTTTATGGCCTCCTTCACAAATAAGCAGAGGTTCAAATCCCCAAGTATTAACACTGTGTTTGAGAAAAGGTGTTATTAATAAACTGATTTGAGAGATACAGTGTTTAAAGAGTTCATTCAAAGGATAAATATGAGGCTAGAGTTTGATGAAGAAACCTCATTTAAATGGTAAAAGAGATAGACAAAGCTATGTTCAAGGTAACTTCTGCAACTGATAAGAAAGGGAAATAACACAGTGTTAAATATGCCTCCTCCAAGCTTATCTAAGAAAGATAAGTACAGGGAATTGTTTTTCTATAAGTTACCCATTCAAAGAAGACAATTGAGATGAGGAGAACATTTCATAATTGGCAAAGAGTTTCTTATAAAAAATAGAGTGAATGTGAAAAAGTATGGCAGAGGGCATAAAACAGTTGGTTTAGAGAGAGCTTCCTTAAAAAGGGGAAAGGTCCACTTTTCATCATTTAAAAAGAGAAAAGTGTTAGATCATTTTCAAAGAGGGAAAAGTTGTTTTCAAATTCTCTGAAAGGCACATAAAGGCCTCATCAGGCATCTTCAACTTTATTTTAAGCAAGTCAAGTCAAACCACGGGCGACCATCATTCAAAAAAATCAAGGTTTCAATGTGCTTGTAGCCAGCCTTCGAAGGACTTTACACATAGCGCGACGTGCCTGTAGGGTGGAGCGATGCGCCTGTCTGTTCACTTGACGTGCAAATTTCGTCTACCCGGTGCCCGACCCATTTCACTCTGCCCATCCTACACGAAGATTCTGCCCACGTGATGCGTTTCTCTGGGCCACCTCTGAACGGCCCACTGCCCAGGCCACTTCTAAATAGCCCACCGCCCAAGCCACTTCTGAACGAAGTTTTGACCGCTTGGGCCAATGCTAAAAGGGGTTGGCAGCAGCATTCAAACGGCCCTCAAATTTCCAAAAAATCAGAATTTTGCACAGAGAAGTCATCTCCAAAAGCAGCTAAGACATGTTCAAGAGGTATTTTTGTTTTCATCGCCTAAGTTTTTAATTTAAAGAGATGTTAAAATCAAATTTGAAAAAGGAGAAACACAGTTTTATAAGGAAGAAAAAAACAACTGTTAGGCTAAAGGGAAAAACATAGTTTGTTTTCAAAGGTCTCGTGCTTGCTAAATAAAAAGGAAAAGTAGTGTTTGAGGAAGATCACCTTTGGACAGTTTAAGGGTTGTTTTAAGTTAAGTGCATGGAAGGTAACATAGTCTTATAAGGAGAAAAAATAGGTTGTTTTGAAGGCCTCTTTGCTCAGTGACAAGGAAAAACACTGTTGGAAGAAGGAATTTATTTTCAGTTCATTCAAAGGTCTTTTATGATAAAGAAGTGATGACAAACAGAGTGACATTCAGCATGAAAGCAATCAAAGAGACAGTAAGCATAGTGACAATCAGCAGCACAATGATCATGAAGAAAATCCTTAAGGGAAAAGTGAGGAAAGTAATGAAGTTGATAGAAAACAAGAAGGCAGTCCACAGATAGGCAGTGAAGATAGTCAAGCAACAAAAAGAGATGATAAAACTGACAGCCCTAAAGAACTTACTCTAAACATAACTGATGAGGTTGAAGACAACATACATCAAGAGGTTTAAAATAGTGATGAAGGTGAAGGTGGCAGCCCTAAACAAACTCAAAACAATGAGGAAAATAGTGAATAGGGCAACAAAGTAGGTTATAAAGGAAGCATCCGTGTAAAAGATCAAGTTGAGCAAATTCTAGTGATGAAACCTCCTCTCTCTTCTCCTCAACACAACCATGAACATGTGCTTGCTGCCTCTCCTAGGAAAAGGGCCATGATTCATTCCTCAAAGGCACCAAAGGCTAAGACCACTAAATTTACAAAGAAGAAGACTATTCTAGCTGTAACTACAAATATTACTAGAACACTCCGGAGTAGAGGCAAGTTGCCCAAGAAAAGCTCAAAACTGCCCAAAGGAGGCACCCGGTGAAAAAATGGGAAAAATACATATCTAGGCTTGGAATCTTGGCTTCATCTTCCTTGCATTCTTCTAGAAACCCATAAGGGGTTTGCTCACCAATATTGAGAAATTTTGGACATGATCTTGTTTTTTGTGATTTATAGGCCTAATTGCACACTTTTCAAGGCGCTGCAATTTTTTCTAGGAGCATCCTCAGCTCATGAAAGTTATTTTTTTGGATGTTTTAAATTTGGGGGCATCTAATCACAAATTTTCAGATCAAAATAAGGTGTTTTGGTCCTCCAAAGAGGAAAAAAACAGTCAAAATTCACCTTTCTGCTTCAAATATCAGCAGGTGAGACCCTCCTAAGTTTTTTCACTCAGCCCACTTTTTCATAGACTTCCAGGGATCAGTTTGAGAACAATAAAGTAGTTATAGAAACAATACATCCAGGGCTTTCCAACAAGCCATCACGTGCCTCTTTTAGACATCGGGAAGTCCCTCAAAAATCCTTTGCAAAATAGACTTTTTTCTACTTCTACGCTCCTGTAGGATTTTGCTGAAAAGACAGTTTTCTGAAGGTGGCCATCCAAATGTGCGTTAAGCTATTTTTAACTCCATTTCAGAGATTAAAAGTCAATTTTCTTATTATTTTTAGCTTAAATAGATATTTTTGAATATATTTTGTGCCTTGGGCTTTGCAAAGCGTCAAGGACAAAATCAGATATTTGTATTAGGCCAATGGCCTTCTAGTTGCTCTAGGAGGGTTTCCTCCTCTTTGGCCTATATAATCCAAGAGGATTCATTGTAACCAAAGGCTGAAATTGATGTTATAGAGAGCAATACATAGCATTATGAGCTTTGAAGAAATACTTGTCTTATGAAGTGGATGATCTCTTGCTTGACTTTGACGGTGGAGGAGGATCGTATGTAGGATTCCATGGCTTGGTGAATGGTATTGTGTTCCTTATCCGTTATGTTTTCTTAGTTTATCATACATGTTTTTATGCTTATTTCTTGTTGTAGTTCAGTAAAGAATAAGTTTGATACATGCCCATGGAGGCACCTCAAATTTCCTGATTCATTGCAGCTTAAATGTTTTCATCTTTCTTGGTTATGGCAAAGAATTCTTAATTTCTCTTTGGTACCCTAAGAACCTGTTATCAGTTTCATTAAGGGTTATTATATATGATTTCTATTATGATTCGTGGTATGCCCTGCTTACTCATAGCTAATCAAAACTCCATTTCTGAAATCTCTCTCTGAATTATTGGTTGTTTTAGTTAAGTCAAAGAGGTCTTGTTTCGATTTTTCCCTTTGTCCATGCTTTGCAGTCTTATTTCAAAGTTCCTGATAGCTCAAGATATGATTTTTAGGAGTTCCCTATTCATATATTGAGTTGTTTTCTTATATTATTATTTTTCCCAAAAGTCTGAAGTTTATTTTCCTAAAGTTAGAGGGTCTTATACTTCTATGTATCACTATATTGTTTATTTTATGCATCTATCAGTTTGAGTTTTGTTCATAGAGATTAATGGTTAGCCCTAACTCATGAATGCTTGCTGTTTAACTATTTATTCTTAAAATCTCTTTGTCTTTCACAAACTTAGTTTTCATCTCATTTCATTTTCACCCAAAGAATCCATTTATCTCGACCAAATCGGCTCTGCAGTAATGCCTTGTCCATCATTAAGACAGTCTCAACCTTATTCGACCCCATAGCACAGTTGATTTGACAAACTCCATATCTATTTTTCCTTTGGATCAGTTCCCCCTCAAAAAACCTAAAACAAACCAAAAACATACTTAACAACTAGCCTAAAATCAAATATACAAAAAGCAAACAAGTTTACATCCTTTGCATAATAGATAGAGCCCTCTCTGAGTTTAGGAAGGCTAGGTCCTAGGACTCCAAAGCTTGGTCTGATGTTACCCTGTCATTTGGTTTACCAATCTGCCAAATTATGGGACCCTAATAGAATATATCAATATATCATCAATGAATACAATAACAAACTTGTCCAGAAAATGACACAACACACTATTCAACAAGCACATAAAATTAGTTGGAGCATTAGTCAAACCAAAAGGAAATACAACAAACTCATAATTTCCATACTTGGTCCAGAAAGTTGTCTTGTAGGTGTCATCTTCTTTAATGTGTACATGATGGTATCCTGATCTCCAATCAATCTTTGAGAACATTGTTTCTCCTTTCAATTGGTCAAACAAGTCACTTATCCTCGGTAATGGATACGTGTTCTTGATGTTCATCTTGTTCAACTGCTTTTAATCAATGCACAACCTGAGAGTACTATCCTTCTTCTTCACAAACAATAGTGGTGCACCCTAAGGTGATACACTTGGATTAATGTACCCCTTGTCAAGAATTTACTTCAACTACAAATTTAATGTCACTAACTTTGGAGTACATATATTGTCAGGTGCCTTTGATGTTGGTGTTTCCCCTGGTACCAATCCAATAGAGAATTCCACTTCCCTGTGAGGAGGAAACTCTAAAATATTTGTTGGAGACACATCATGAAACTACTGTAATACAAGGTACCTCTTTAATATTTTTTCATCCTCAACTTCCTTACCCTCGTCACTAGAAATATGGACTTGCAAATAATACACACCCTTTTTGTGACTGTGCTTGTCCTGCATAGCTGTGACCATCCTCACCGATGTAGGATTCTTATGTCCCTGCAAGATTCTCTTTTCCTCGTTATTATTGAGGCACTCAATAGACTTATCATATTAATATACTTTGATCCAGTGGATATACATCCAGTCCATGCCCAAAATAATACTATATGACCCCAATGGAAGCATATTTAGATGCATTGTTGTAGGCATACCATTAAGTTCAAATGCACAAGATCTTACCTAATGATGAACTCTTTTCTTATTACCTGTAGGAAATTGCACCAACCATGACTCTGCATGCACTTCTTTTCTCGAACCACACTTATTCACCAAGTTAGGATGAACATAACTATAATTAGATCTAGGGTACTTCAACACAAAAAAAACTTGACCAAAAAACTTACCTTCCATCTCAATAATGGATGCCTAGTGATCTTCCCACTTGTTGTCCATAGCTGCATAAATATTAGTAATGTTATGGCCCACATCCCCAACCATTTTCACCTCCTGAGCACTGTATATATGCATGCATGTCACCCTAGTAAAATGGACAGTCCTTTTAGCGATGATCTTTTCCACATATCCAACACTGCAATGGTCCCCTACCATCACCTCTATTTTGTTGCTCTCTAGGTTGTGACCCATGTCCCTTATCAACTACATTAAAATTCTTGTAAGGAAAAACGTTCTCTTTCTCATTTTCATGTAGAGGTATTCCCCACTTAGGTGGCCACTTCCCTTTAAATTTCTCATTCCCCTTAAAATCACGCTTATGCTCAGCTTTACTCTTTCACTACTCATAATATTGCTTCATTTTCCTTATCTCCAATGACCATGGATCATCAAGCTTAATCTGATCTCTATATGTTGCTGGAAATCCACTGATGCACCTTTTAATATTCACCTTCTCGTCCTTTAGGTAAGGCACATACCTCAACAACTCCAATAACCTGCTAGTATACTCATCATATATCATAGAACCCATCTACAACTCATAAAACTCCTTAGATTTGTCATGATAATACCCATCAAACAGGTACTTCTTCTTGAAGAGTCTCTCGAACTCATCCCAAATCAAATCTTATTCCTAAATTCACTTGACATACTTCACATCTTCCCACCAAATATTTTATTTCCCTCTCACACTAAAGTTAGCTATTTTGTATTTCATGTTCTATGAATAGTTATGCAATCTGAAGAATATCTTCATCCCAAGAAACCATGCCTCTACACATTCTGACTTCTTCATCTCTTTATAGAATGTAGGGGGATTGAATTTCTTGAACTCCTCAAGAAAGTACTCACTCCTCTTATATGTATGATGGCAGTGATGATGTCTCTTGGATGAGGAACTAGAGTGATACACATACATCCAGTCTTCATGTCAAGTGCATCCAATGATCTTCCACCAATGACTGTGTCCCCTCTATCTAACCTGTACCCTAACCGAGCACTATTGTGTAGGTAAATCCCCTCTGCGGACAGAGATGATCCCTCTAGCCCTAGGGTGGGTCTAGGAGAAAGAGGACATGCTAATGAGTCAATTCCTAGTTTATGAATGAAATTGAGTCGGGATAGATGTCCTACCTTTGTTCCAACGTAGTTTTAGTAGCTGTGGTATAAGTCTCCTGATCTTTGTCCTGACACATCGTGGTCCTTCAATGGTGGTACTTAGGTGCCTGCACAAGGATCAGAGAATGATAGCAGCATACGAAAAAATACTTGCATCCATAAATATCTAATTAGTTAAGGAGAATTAAGAGTATTGCATTAGAGTAATCATATCAAATGCAAAATGGGAACCAAAACATCAGTCATGTATTAATGAGAAGAGAGAAAGAGTTTACAACCAAAAAGCCTTGATGTTGCAGCCTACTTCAGCGAGTCCAGTCAAAAGCGTCTCAAGAATTCATCGGGGAATTGGAATTGGTGAGGAAAGAAGCCTAGACTCTCTCTCGACAATGGGTGTCTCTCTGCTCTAGCTCACACTAGCTATATCATACTGCTCAATTATTCAACCATTTCAGCTATTGTACAAAGTGTTCAACTAGCTGCATCTGTGTGAGAGATGTATTTATAGGAGAGGAGGAGGAGGTTGGGATCCCTCATATGGTGGAAGGCCTTATCCTTTGGGAGGTTGCTCAAATGTATGGAAAAATAAGCCAAAGGAAGATGTTCGACGTTATTTAGTCGAACAACTCATGCTGACTTTGCTCACAAAGTGGTTGGAATGGAGACTTCACTTACGTTTTTAAAAAAAATTCCAAAACCAGCTCGGTGTGGGTAGTCCACTGAGACAGAGAGCCAATGGGCATGGGACCTAGTGTTGATTTCTCTATGGGTGCGAGGCCATAACTTCTTGCCAATGCCAACCCAAAATAATATGTTTTTGATGGTCAGTTCCAGGGATAGTCAATAGAGGAAATGTTCTACTTTTTACAAGGCATGACACTACACAAAATTCACAGAAATGGTCCTCCAATGTGCAAGACATGGATTGTAGGGATGGTGACAAAATGCTGTGTAATAGATTCCCCCTAAAGCATGAGGTCCGAGAGAGTGAGGAGTGAAATTATTTACGAGAACGTGTTCAAACCAAACACCGCCGTCGGAAAGCCTGCAAATACAAGTACAACTGATATCTCTGATGTATGAACGTGTGGCATGGATGCAACCATCCATAATAGAGTACATATACAAATGAGATCTAAGCTATGGACGCAACCATCCAGCGAATAAATATCAACAAATAGACTCAGGTATGGTTGCAGCCATCCAATCAAAAGAGTCATGCATATAGTCAATATAAACCAAAACATCTCACAGCCTGTATTTTATCTAACAAAACCCAGGGTCTTGTGCTCCATCTCGGCCCAAACAAGTACAAATTAAAGCATGCGAATATGTGAGTTGAAGTCAAGCATGCAAGAAAATCACCTGATTAACAGCAAATGATGAAATTTGTTAACAGGCACGAGAGAAACCACCAATAATGACAATCACTCTCAAGGTACAACAAGTACAATCCACAGAATGTGAACAACAAGTTGGTGTTGAACACCCGCAGAATCACTCAATCAAAGGCCAATGATGAGGACCTGTCATCGAATGCGTGGAACTTTCCATTGAGGCATGCAAGCTCCAAGGTACTAGAAGGGAGTCTCTAGATCAACTTCCTGGATAATAAGCTGAAGTAGACAGGAAGTGACCTGGTCGAATGTGGGCCATAATGCTTCCCCATCATCGACATGAGACAGAGGAATAAGATGATAGTGAATCGAGACCGGAAAAGAGGATTAGAGGGAGGTTGAAAACTGCAAAAGAAAACTTCTCTTGAACATATCAGCGACACGACTCTGGATTTGGCAGTATTTTACATCAAGGGATCTGAGGTCATGATGACATGGAAAAGAGTAGATGAGAGGTTGAAACAGATTACCCAAACCCATGGAGGAAAAAAATGACGAAATGAGATGTCCCCAACCTGACATAAATGCAGATGAGTGCCATGTTCAAGAGTGACATACTTCTGACACAACTAAGAACTAGTTCTATTTCCCCCCACCATTGCTGGCGAGTACCCCAATTAGTTTTGGAAACAATTTTGAAGGGGATAAAATATGCTTGTCATGAAATTTTGTCCTTTGGAAAAATCCATCCTAGTACATTTTACGATCCCTAGGAAGGAGGAACTCAGTTACGTCATGGTGACAGTTTCCGATGTCATTTAAATTTTAACAAGTATGAAAAAGGAAGAACTCGGTGTATTTTCATGTTTAGAGAGTTTGAAAATAAGCAGAAAAGAAAACTCCAATAGATCCCTTTTCGTTAGTGGTTTCACAGATCCGAAAAGGTAGAAAAATATGTATAAGAGAATCTCTTAGTTGCGATAGGCTAAGGTATTCCTTTTTTGTAAATAATCTATCCCATACTGGAAAAGGGGTAAACATATACTGAGTAGATATTGTTTCGCAGCCTTTTAACGAGTTCAAAATGACAAGAGTCTCTCCATGTTGGAAATATTGTCATTGATGGCAAAGGGAGAAGAAAGGAGTTGCACTTGAACTATCACAAAGAAGAACCAGCAATAAGGCAAAGGAGAAGACATGAGCAACACCTGGACTATCATTCAAAGGAGAAAAGAAGTAGAAGTAGCAGATCTGGAGAGACATAGTAATGAGGATAGAAAGGCCACTGATTGAATATCAGGCTTGAAAGGAATTTCTCCATGTAAATACCGGTCTAATACAGGGGTTTTATTTATGAATGATAGATTTTTCAGATGAATTGTTTTTGAGAACCTGAACTTTGGTTGATTTGTATTATTGAAAAATTATTCAAGTGGGAATACTGTGAAGCACTGTTGGGAATAATACATCAATTCATTTTGCAGAATTAAATCAAGATGAGGAACATAACTCTGGTAACGTAGTAGAGTTCGAAGTCGAGGAAATGAATTGTTGAATTGAAGGCATAGAAGATCGGAGCCTCATGGGGTTTGCTACAAGTATAACCGGTGGAGTGGATTCTATATACGCAACTAAGAAAGGGGCTACACACATACTACAAATAAGAGTCAAACTAGAGACTGAAGAAAAAAATATGGTAAGGGAGAATTTGCCGGTGCGTAGAGTAAGTAACGCATCTGTGGAAATGATGAAATGATGGCTCGATTGAAGGCAAGGGAAGCCATATTTTGATTGTGAATCTACAAGAATGGAACTGTAGTTCCATACAAAGCCCAGGGTAAAGGGGTTGATGAATAGTGAAGTTGAACCGTGAGTCGATTTTCAGAAGAAAACGCAGAAGGGGGGGGGGAAATGTTACAATTGTGTGAAGGTCTCGTGTATAAAGCCGACTGAGTGATGGGTATAAGGCATAGAACTGTGAACAAAATAGTGATTGCAAAAAGAGTGTGTTGGCACATATAAACAAATGGAAGCGCAGAGAAATTAGGGTAAAATTGCTAGAGTGTGAAGCAGTTTTGAAGTCGAAACTGTGCGTGGAACCGTGAAGTCGGGTTTGAAGAAAACCACAGGTGGTCTCGCGCACCTTCAAAAGTGGTATGTGGTTTTCCTGAAAATAATGTGATATCCTTCGTTGGAGGACACATGGAAAAAGTGGTAAGACCAATACCACTTTTATCGCGTAAATTTTGAGAGTTAAGTTTCGTGCAATTTGGTTACGCGATATCCATCCTATGGTCAGCGCTAGAAAATCTACGGTGGTCGCATTGTGCGATGTATGAAAGTTAATGAGGTAAGTTAGTTAGTGGGCCCGAGAAAGTCGTTTTAACATGTAACAGTGATTGAGTGTTGAAACAGAAATTGAACTTTAAAATGCTATGGTCGCATGGGATCATATGTATTAGTGTTGGGATATAAATCCAAAGCCAAGGGTTTATTTATAATGACTCTTAACATTTGAATAGAGGGCGTAATATATATATTAATATGGTTGAGGTTAGTTATGGTTGTTGTGGGTCCCAACCTTCATATATGTTAGTTCTTGGGTTTAAAAACCTAATGTCAAGGGTCTTATATAATATTTCAAACCCTTGATTGGAAAACGTAATGTATTGATGTATTATGGTTATAGAAGTGCCATGAGTCATTAGTATCTTGGCTCTAATCAAACTTTATAAAGGAAAATGTTGAATGGAAATTCACAAAGAAAGTGAGAGCGAAGACTTTATGATATTTGTTGCCGGACCATATCATAATTTGAGTTTAATTCAAAGTCTAAATACACTCAGACTTCTATAAGTGAAGGACGAAGATTTATATGTTGGGGTTCAATAATAAGGATTGAATATTAAATCAAAAATACATTCAGATTTCATAAAAGTCCAAAGACCTTTGGGAGTTAAGTACAAATCGAATATTTATTCAATCTCAGGAATGGGTTCAATGCAAGTCAAACATTATTCGACTTCAAAAGAATGGTTTTATTAATATGGTCTCCAACAGAAATTGAAAGGTAATTCCATGTATGGTCGTGGTGATTGGTTTTATAACCATATGAGTGTTAGTCTAAGACCTCAAAACAAGGATTGAAATAAACTTCTGCTTTTTGTTAATTTGCCAAGGGGGCCAGGTTAATGGGTCCGCATATGAATTCATGAAGTGGGTTTATACCATGGTTTAAACATTTATTGAAACAAGTCAAGTTCCTGCATATAAATGAAATCTAGATGTATGGTTTTATAATCATTGTTAAGGAGTAAAACTTCGCATTCAAGGGTTGTACTATTGCCTTTATAAAACATCAGTTTTATTGGAAGATGCTTCCGTAAGTTGACTTGTATATTTAGTTTATAACGGAGATTTTAACCTTTGATGGAAAAGCTTCCGCATACATTTAAATTTCCAGTCTAGGGAAAATGAATGGAGAGGCATTTTTATATGCATGAGAATTTGAGATTTATTTGGGGCTAAACATGTAAAGCAGTTATATATGCAGCAAATACACAATTGCAGTGAACATGAGAGTATGCAGAACTATTACATGACAACAGTTGCCAGATTTAGAACATAATTTGGGAAATGCATTCTACATGCATGGAAAATAGGAGAGTATGCAGAAACTGAAAAAGATAGTGACATCAGCAGAAAAGACAAACGCACAGCAAGCCAAGGGCTGAAAAAAGGCTGAGTGAAATTGATTTATGTAACTGTAAATGTGAATGTAAATGATTTAAAATTATTTTTATTGTATGTGATGCAAAGGCAAGTCTCCGTAGGCAAACAAAAATCCACTGTAAAACTAAAATTTGTACATATTTCTATATTCCTCTAAATGAGAAGGACAAAGAAATGAGAAGGTAGAAGTCAAAGAGTCATGGTTGTTCATTTCGAATTCCCTATGGAATACAGATAGTCATGAGGTGAAATCTATAAATGATATCACATAAATATACATAGAGATGTTAGAGAATGGAGAAATGAGGCAGAGAGGGTAAGAAGTGTTAGTGTCAGTCTAGTTGTATTGCCATCAGCGATCAAAGTTTCTCTTTTTCATTTGCATCTTAGGTGTCTCATACCGAATAAATTTCACCATTCCGCTAGGTCATGGATTCATTGATGGTAGTAAATTTTTATCGGTTTTTCCCTCATGAGGTACTTGCTGATTTTCCTCCCTATGGTATTCAGTCATTAGTCACTTTCATTCTCAAAATCATATCAGTAGGTCATAGGATGGGTCTCATTAGAATCTAAGGTCTCACCATGGTCAAAATAATGATTCAAATGTCAATAAAGATCAGCAAGGTCATGAGGAAGTCCATAAATACAAAATCATAGCGCCAGGAGGATTAGAGATATCATTCATTCAGTTTGGTGGAATTTTCACCTCAAAACCATGTTTTGAGGTGAAAACATAATACTTCACCTTTCAGTCACAATTCAGAAGTTGTTATCTCCACAAAGTGATGTCCATGCCTTCAAATAAGTTTTCTGCAACATGTTTAGTGCTAGATAATTCTCAAAATAGATCCATCAGAAAGATCCCAGAAAGAGCTTTCCAACGGTATACTACACTCTCAAAATTGACTTATGGATTGAATTCTATGCTTAAGTGAAGTGAAAGCCCTCTATTCCCTAAGCGCGCCCCCCCCCCCCTCTATTTCCCATGTTTTCCTTTTAACTTTATGTTCAAATCCCTTTAAAAATCCCTTTCTTCCCCCTTCCAATTATAATGTCGCATTATAAACCATTTAATAAAAATATGCGATTTATTTCTAAACCACTTCCCCACCATTACCCTTGAAACTTTATTATAAAATCAAAGTTTCCATTATATATAACCCCTGCCGTGTAAACCACTTCCCCTTTCCACCCCCAAAAACTGTGTTATAAAGTTTTATATCATAAAACGCATAACCCAAAGTCCCCTTCCCTTTATTTAATCGTAGCATCGCAAATCCTCTGATCGCATCGCAACTCCCCCGATCTCAAGTCCTGCCCCCTCCTCCGATCACATCGCAAATTTTGCGATTGCGATCATTCCGGTCTGCTCCCTTCCGATATTGTGATTGCGTTTGTAACTCCCAGTCCCACCATTCGATCCCTTTGCCGATTCATTACCCCAATGTCCCTCTCCTTTATAAAATTCAAATTTATCCATTTTGTTATAATATAAAGGGTTTTTCCCCATCGCATCGGAAGTGCTATAATATATTATTCCACTCCACTCCTGATCTTCGATGCGATTCACCCCGGTCCCACTTTAGCCCTCCAACTGTTTATAAATATCACTCATCACTTTGTATAAAGTGCATTGTACACTGTTCCATCGGACCCATGGCTAATCGCATCGGAACTTTGTTGGTGTTGTTTCAGCAATATTACCCCGACTCCATTCCGATTGTGATTATATAATATCACTCCCCTCCCGCTCCACTCCGATATTGCGATTGTGATTACTATGTTATATCATATCTCCACCCCGCTCCCGATCCCGATTGCGATTTCCATATGGGTCCCGCCTCCATTTCCCTTCCCTTTTCCCATTCAAACACATTTTTCCCTTAACAAAAGCATAAATTCATTCTATCAGCGTTCTATTAAAATTTTGGTTTTCAAATTCCTGTGGTTTTTGTTCACTGGAGAGTTTGCCGGATTATCCACAGTCTCACGAAACCCTTGTCGACGTTTCGAATCCCAACGGGGATCCATCTTCAGGACATTGGAATGAAGAATTCTAAGAAGGGTCATAATCCATTAATAGTGAAGAAGGGAGGAAAGGCAAGGGCCGACCAAAATTTTTTTCAAAGAAATTTTAGGTCAGCTGCCCTTCTTTCAATCTTCATTCTGGTTTTCTCGAGATAACATATCTCTTCCCAAGATTCCCCTCCGTGTAGGGACAGAATTTTGGTTTTCAAATTCCTGTGGTTTTTGTTCACTGGAGAGTTTGCCGGATTATCCACAGTCTCACGAAACCCTTGTCGACGTTTCGAATCCCAACGGGGATCCATCTTCAGGACATTGGAATGAAGAATTATAAGAAGGGTCATAATCCATTAATAGTGAAGAAGGGAGGAAAGGCAAGGGCCGACCAAAAATTTTTTCAAAGAAATTTTAGGTCAGCTGCCCTTCTTTCAATCTTCATTATGGTTTTCTCGAGATAACATATCTCTTCCCAAGAAGGAAGGAAGAACTAAAGGAAAGCGAAACGTCAGGGGCCGATAACAAAATTGTAACAGTCACCTCTTCGTTAATGATTCAAAAAGATCCACGCTACTATGTTTCGCCTTCTCATTGGATATCCGAAAATTTCAAATGAAATAATGTAACACAGCTCTTCTTTTACGAAGAGATTGTGGGCTTTTGGCCTTCTATCTTCAGTTGTGATTTCTCCTCTTCCCATCGATTTGTATTCCTGAAAAATCTGTCTATTTATTGTAAATTCTAATTACTTGTAAAAGGGCTGGAAAGTCTGAGGTCTGAAAACTCAGAAGTAGGGGAATAGTGTGGCAGTGAGCTCAGTGCTCCATTGTACAGTTTGGCAGGGAATTAATAAAGTGATGCAGCTCCGATTTGTGGGATTCATGTGGTATGAGTTTTAGCATATGTCTCTCTTTTGTGTTTCATATGTACATTGTTATGTTTCATCATTCATTCATAAACATTTCTAGTTGAATGTTTTCAAGTTAGAAAGGTAGAATCCATTTTATATGCTCTGCCTTGGGAAATCATTCATGCTCTGTGTGTTTTTATTCTGTCTGAAAAGGATTCATTTATTATGCCCTTTTCAACTTTCTCAACAGTCTTTCCACTCCATATTATTTCAAACTTTGATTGCTAAACCTCCCGCCTATCTTGCCCCATGAAATACTCTGTGTCCTTGATTTAATTCCTCGTTTCATACTGTCCTTTTTCCCATACATCCCTGAAAATTAAGTCATTTATCAATACTCATTTTCCCATTTATATATCTAGCCTAAAATCAGCTCATCATTGTGTTATCAAATATCTATTCTACGGAGAGAGCCCTCTCCTGTCCTTGTAGGGCTAGCTACAAGGCTGAGTGTGGTTTAGTTGTTGCCCTGATTTGCCTTTTTTAGCCTGAGTTCAAGATTGGGTGCTAACAAGAAGAAGGAGGAGCATATAGAGAAGCTGTGAAGATTTAGAGATGATATAAGGCAGACATGAAGGCTAGTGGACAACAGTGAAGAAGGAACAGAACAGAGCTAATATCCAGGTAAATTAGCATATGATTTTATTGTAATGTGAGGAAGTTGGTGCTTCCATATCAAGTTGTAGCTTGATAGATGTCAGTTGTAGCTGGCTGAGGTAGGAGCCTCCTGTAGGTTGTAGCCTGCAGAAAATAGATGGGAGTTGGAGCTTCCTTGCAAGTTGTAGCTTGCAGAATTGAGGTAGGAGCCTCCTGTGGGTTGGAGCCTACAGAAAATCAGTGTTGAGAGGGAGTTGGAGCTTGCCTTTACATCACAAAAATAATAAGATGTGGTTTTCTCCCTTTTGGGTTTCCACTTATATCTGTTGTCTATGTGCATGATGTTTATGTGTTGATATGGTTATCTAATCTGCTTAATACTCGCTGCTCACATATTAAGATTGCTATTACATTATGTAATAAGTTGATCATGAAATGAAGGTGTAAATAAATGTAAAAGGAAAGTTTTAAAAGTCCATGAATGTGTTAAACTGATTCACCCCGCCTCTCAGTTTAACTAAGGGCTCAACACGTCAATATTTTCAATTTTCGAGAGTAAGAAAAGAGCTAAAAGGTGACTCTAGAGGTGAAATTTTCGTGTTTTTACTGAGTCCGAAAAAATATAAAATACAACTCATCACTTCATCGTCATTACGTTGAGGAGCTGGCGTTTCACAAGAGATGCACGTAAAAACCCATTTTTTGAAATAACATAGCGAAATAATCGAAAAATATGCTTCAAAACCTAATTAGGGTTCAGAAAAGTTTATGAAATGCCAAAAATAGTAAAAAATAAATTACTGTTCATTTTTACCTCTTGTGAGCAATTTGTTACCCTTTTCACTGTGATTTTGCAGAGCTGACAGTGGGCAGTCCAGAAGGCCAATCACGAATCTATCTGTTCCAAGAAAGAACTCATACTCTTCCCTGAATTTTGATATCATTTTCACTACCTGTAACCCATTTTTGTAGATCTATGGGGAGATTTTGTAAAAATTAGGACGCGGCGGTCGGCATGGGTATTAGGCATGGATTTGCACCGACCATCCTTAGAATCAAAGGGGGGCGTACCAATTCGCGCGACTGTTTTTAAAACAGTCACGCCAACTACAACAACCATTTTTAGCTTGAAAATTCAAACAATGGGCTCAATTTAACCATTTCAAAAGCATTGATTTTGGCTAATGAAAACCATATGGATGTGTTTGCAGGTGTGAAAGGAAAAAATGGTGATTGAATGGAAAAAAAAAGAACATAGAAAAGAATATGAACAAGCCATGGGAAATGTGAGATGCATGGACGCTCTGAGGGATTGCGGGCTTCTAAAATTATTCATGGCACGATGTCTCAGAGCTCAACCAGAGCTATTGCAGTACTTAATCAGTGTCTAGAACATTGATCAAGAAAAGTTCATAATTCATGATCAGGAACTTGAGTTTGAGGTCTCAGATGTTTATTTCATAACTAGATTGTCACAGAGGGGGGCAGTACCAATCCTGATAGGCACTCAGCCCATAATGGAAAATATGAGCATGGTCATCGATAGAGTGTGCCCAGGAGCAAGGAAAGCATCCAAAAGTGGAAAGGTAGATATCCAAACCATTCTGGATCTTGCACTAAAAGTAGTGTTGCACACCATTATGTGGGCTGTTGGATTGCAAGCTTAGCACGAGGCCAAAAAAGCACAACTACTTCTTATTGTAGATTGCATGGAAGCGACCCTCTACAAATGGGCAGAGGCGATAAAAATCAACATGAAACGTTAACTGAAAAAATTCAAGAACAACAAATTGAAGCAGTTCAGTTATGGGTCCATTTTGGTACCATTCATCTTGGAGCGGTTACCAATTTTCCAATGCCAGGAAGTGTTAGTTTCGACACCACCAGCCCGAGAGCCACGGATGGTCTGTTGGGCGGCTTTGATGCCAATATCAGGGGGCGGTCAATATATGTCCTGGAGACCAGAATTCTTCAAGTGGCTCCGATGACAATTGATTGTTGCGGAGGATTGGCCTTATTCTAGCACAGATTTTACTAGTGATCCAGATCTTCCACTTCCAGAGGGAGAAGATTGGGATGAAGCATTAGGTAAGAATAATTTTTTATTTGATGAGTATTATGCTTTTTTTGTTATGTATGTTCTTATGTTAATCCACATATCTGCAGATTTTGGCCTAGAAAGACCTACCAGATTATCTCCAATAGCACAAAGAATTCCTCGCGATTTTGATGTGGCCCCTCCTGGTGAAGGGGGCGAGGAGGAGGAAATCATACATAACTTGGAGGGAATCTCCCATGGGATCCCTGACTATGAGAGATACAATGATTTTCCTCGTGCGTACCAGAGACACACTGCAGGGGTGTCGAACCGTGTCCATCGCTTATTGCGGCAGCTTGTACGGGTAGTGACGTGCTATCATGAGCATCACGCTGAATAGACACCTAGGATTTCATTTCCACATATTTTTCGAGAGACATGATTTATCAGGATGTAACTGAAACATACATATTTTTTGAACTTATGATGCACGTGGATGCAAACAATCGATATATATATATATATATATATACACACACACACACACACATCTACTTTCCTGTATGGATCTTGTCATGTGATGATGATTTTTTACAAATTACGCAAATTTCTATCTAATAAAATATTAGCTACTGTATCAGTTAACGCATTCATTCGCCTAGGAATATGTTGATATGTGATATAATCAAAATGTATTTTTAGTAAACGAACACACAAATAAAACCTTAAGATGTGAGGATTTCTAACAGAATAATGCCCATTAAGATGAAGAACAACAAGTTGTGAGTCTTGGTTAAAAATCAATGCACGAATGCCAAGATACATTGCCTTGGTCAATAGTTCAATAATAACACTATATTCAGCGACATTATTTTTGGTTCATCATAGACAGATACCTTGAAGGTATATGAACTCACCAGCAGGATCATAAATCACCCAAGCTATTGAAGATAGGTTCTGGGTACTGCGAGAAGCACCATCCGCGAAACCGACATAAGGGGTAATAGACATCTGCATAATAAGAAACGATCCAATAAGAAGGAAAACACTCGCAATGCACACCAAGCCAAAATGTACAAAAATGAAAAAACACCTATGTACAAAGACACATGCATGAAAGACTCATGCATAGTATTTTTTTAAGATACAACTCATTTCAGGGATGATCTAGAGGATGACCTTCATAATCAATTAGCTCATAAGCCATGTTCTATAAAATGTGCTTAACAATGTAGGGCCCATGCCACATGGGTTGAAATTTTCTTGCCCCCATCTTATCGTGGGTTTTGTCATACAGGAGGACGAGGTCTCCTTCTATAAAGGAATGAGGGGAAACTGACTGGTCAAAATGAGCTTTGATCAACTTTTTCTGTGTTTCAATGACAAGAACAGAAAAGAGGCGAATTCCATCAAGCCTCTCTAAATATAGAAGACGCTCTTCTTCTGGTGAGGTATTAGGCAGCAATTCAACAACTAGTTTGAGAGAAGGGATTTCACATTCAATCAGAAGGGTAGCTTCTAGACCATAGACAAGATGGAATGGAGTGAATCCGGTCACATCCTTCACTGAGGTTCGGTAAGCCCATAGAGATGAAAACAACATGATATGCCAGTTTCATTTGTGCATCCCAATCATACGTTGAAGCATAGTGATGAGAAATTTGTTCACGACTTCAACCTGGCCATTGGCCTGAGCATAGTATGGCGTTGAGCTATCGTGATGCAGACCCAACTTGGAAGTCAACTCAACCACCATGTAATGACAAAAAAGGGAACCATGATCAGTAGTAATGGCTTGAGGGACACCAAACCTAGAAATGACATGATTGAATAGAAACTGTGTTGCTGTCTTACCGTCAGCTGTAAGTGTAGGCATTGCTTTGGCCCATTAGGTGAATTAGTCCACGGCTACGATAATGTAAGCATTCCCCCTGGCCAAGTGAGGGTTACATGTCATAAAATCGATGCCCCAATTCGCAAAGGGACCAATGGTAATGACAGGGTTAAGATGGGAAGGCGGCGCGCGCATCTTGTGTTGATAGATCTGGAAATCATCGAACTTATGGATAACAACAATACGACCTTTAAAGATGGGGGGCTAGAAATAGCCAGCATGAAGAATCTTCTATGTAGTATCATATCTAGACATGTGACCACCACAGGCGCCACTGTGGCAATCATTCAGGACCTTTTCAGCCTCCTCGAGAGTCAAACGTCGAAAAATAATGGAATCAAATATGATGCGGTAGAGTGTATCTCTGATTATGCGATAGGGTTGTGAGTGATGGCGGATGCATCGACGAGCATCCTTCGTTAACTCAGATCGAAAGGTGGAAGTCTGAAGATATAGGATGATATCACTGTACCAAGGATCAAAGGTACTAATAAGAAAAAGTGTGCTATCCGGAATGCATTCCTCTGAGCAAGATGGAGGAGAATCAGATGGGAGAGTGCAGATCAATTCGGCGAAGACCAATGACTTCTTCGTCTTGGCGGTAGTGAATTCCAAATCGAACTCTTCGAGGATGAAAATCGATTTCGAGTATTTTCCCCCAAGCAATTGACGGGTCAATATATAAGTCATAGGGTTGCAATTAGAAATCACAATCACTATGCACAACATAATATAGTGATGCAAACGTTGAACAACTTGAACAATAGCCAATGCCAACTTCTCGACATGTGCATAATGCGTTTTAGTATCAAGAAGATTGCGACTTAGATAGTAAATTACGTGTTCATCGCCATCATCATCATCTTGTACCAAAACCATGGCAATCATGCTAAACGCGGTGGCCAAATAGAGAGAGTAATCCCGATGATAATTTGGAGGACACAACAGAGGAGCAATGACGAGAAATTTCTTCAGTGCATCGAAGGAATTTTGGGCGATGTCATCCCAGAGGAATTGGATGCCTTGCTTCAGTAATCACGTAAATCCTTTGGCCAGTTAGGTATAAAACGACGCAAAAAGTTAGCTTTCCCTTGAATACTTTGCAGTTGATGTAAGGAGGAAGGAGAGGGGATATTAATGATAGTTTCAAATTTGAGTGGATTGAGACGAATTCCATATTTGGAAATGATAAACCCTAAGTCAACGTAGAAGACACATTTATGCGGATTGAACTAGATTATATAGTATCAACAGTGAAGAAAAATCTGATGGAGATAATCGGGATGGTCTTTATGCTTAGCCGAATGAGCCAAAAGGTCATCTAGATGAGGCTGAACAATTTTCTTGATATCATGAAAAGCATATGACATTACACGCTACAAGGTAGCACCAACATTTTTAAGACCAAAAGGGAGCTTTTTATAAGTGAAATTACCCCAAGGACAGATAAATGCGGTCTTGTGCTGATCATCCGGAAGGATATTAATATGTTTGTACCCAAAATACCCATCCATAAGGGAAAATATCTCACTCCCAGCGGAGTCATCAATGATTTGATCGATAAACGGAGTGGGGTAATTATCATTAGGGTAAGCATGGTTAGTGTCATGGTAATCAACACAAACTCGAATGGTACCCTATTTCTTATCTACAGGAACAATATTGGAAACCAATTCTATCAAGGGAATCGAATAGATAAAACCAGCTTTAAGAAAATTTTCAACTTCTCCCTTAATGGCGGTCGCTTTTCTAGGGTGCACAAGGTGAAGATGCTGGCGAACAGGCTTCACACCAGGATAGGTAGGAATTTCATGCACCACTATACTTGGATCAATGCCAGGCATTTATTCGTAAGCCCATGTGAAAACGTTTCGAAACTCACAGAAGAGACTAGTATAGACCTGGATATCATCGGGAGAACAAGTCACCCCAATATGGATATTCTTGACAACCCCTAGTTTAACGGAGATGTTGATAGGCATCGTATGTGTGATGTTTCTCAAGTTACCTTACGCAAAGACTTCTTGAGTCAAAATGGGAGTTTGAAGCAAAGGAGAAGGAACTTGAGAAGCAAACCTCTCAAGACAAGTAGACATGGCCCCAAGGCCAGGAATGAACGAGGAAAGATGATGACTATCATCCCAAGGAGGATGCTCAAGAAACATAGTTTCCACGATGGCTTCATCGAAGGGGAATATTTCTTTTAAGGGATCGGGCGAATCCGAATCACCAAGCCAAGGGGATTGAGAATAAGTTTCAAGAGACATACTCAAAGGAGCATGATTAGGAAGCGGAGGATATGAAGCCAAAATAAGTTCACAATAATCAATCTCGATTGGACTTAACGTCATTGAATCTCCAAATGAATCAATCTTATCAGGTGAAGGCATGATCCATGAATCGGAAGACCAGGATATCATGTTAACCTGAACAGCATTGGGTGGACGAAGAGGAAAAATACCCATGAGGGTAGGGTCTTTAAAAAGACCCAGCCCTACACTGTCATAAGGCATAGGAATTTGATCTACATATGGAACGTTTCTCTTGGAACATGAAGAAGTGAAAAAAGACAACTGATCGATAGTGACAATATTTCTTTCATGTGGAAATCACAAAACACGAAAGAGAGTGGACAGAACACACAACATGGCATGAGTTCAAATGCGACTGAGGAGAATATTGTAATTTAGCTTGGCGTCAACTAATTCAACCTCGACATTATTTTTTTTCCCTTCTAAAGTAATCAGTAAACTAGTGAGAACACCAAGAGGCTTAGATTCTCTTCCATCAAATGCTTCTAGAGCATTGGGAGATGAATTAAGAGCTAGAGAACTGATGGCTTTCCTACAAGTAGATGACATGGTGCACGTAGATGCACCCTCGTCCACAACCGCTCGATGGATATTTAGTCCATTAATCCAAACTTGGATAATCAGTGTAAGCTGGTGTGAGAGACATGAAACGAAATTCTCCAAATCGAAAGTGATAAGGCTTGAAACAGCAGGATCAACCCCACCAATAGCAGATAGAAAAGACTTCCATTGAGACAGACGAATCTGAAGTACTTCTAAAGCATACATAGAATATGGCGCCTAAGCTAAATCCTCAACAATGCTGTAATGTTGAGTAGCATGGGAGTTAGAGTTGTAAGAATAATTATGGAGTACACCTTTGGAAGGTGGCCGAACAATGGGCTCAGTACTAGGCCTTTCAATCTGAAGAGGGCCAGAAGCAGGTGGGGGAGGAGGACCATTAGTGATATCTTTCCCCGCTGCCTGACGTGGTTTAGTATAATATTTCGATTGGGTAGCAATAGAGACGGATGCAGAACCGTTCATAATGAAAACCTAAGAGCCAAATGGGGCAAAGGACTGAGGTTTCTCTACCAACTAGGATTGCTGAGATGGAAATGGTTCATTGAGAACAACCAGAGTACCTTGGGTGCCTTTGAGTAATCGAATCACTTCGTACCATCAGGGACAATCCTTGGTGTAGTGCTCTTCACCACAAATCAAACAAGGGTACTTCGGTTTATGTTGTGAACCATCATCAACACGAGGTTTCTAAGAATCCTGTTTTGGGGTATCGGCTTTGGCCTTACCTTTACCCTTATTTTTACCCTTGGAAGCTTTATCCACCGGATTGACCTGAACGAAATTCACTTCTGTGATTTTACCATAATTCAGGATCGATTAAGAAGAAGTATCATTGGAAGGAGTATATTTTTGCTTCCTAGGATTTAAAGGAGGAGACTTCTGAGGAGTCTGAGACATGGAATCGATGATACCATCGACGAATGGTGTTTCCATTTCTTTGGAAGTTCCAGGTTGAGGGGCATCATGCAAGAGATCATACAATGTGTTAGACTGATAATTCGTGAGATCAAGGTACTGGGCATGATAAATGGCTTATTCCTCAGTAACGTAGGCCCCCATAGTAATGTCCTTAGCAATCGGAGCAACGAAGGATGTAGTGAACCAATCAATTAGAAGCGGATCAGGAATCTCAAACTTATTCAATCGACGATGATGCCTCCATAGATGAATATGATCAGAGATATGAGTAACTCGATCTAGCTTCAAGGTTGTGAGGAGGTGCGTCCCGGTTTCATACCGAACGGATAACTGAAAGTGTGTGAGAAACACCATGGCTAAAGAGTTGAAATCTTGGAAGACACCATGAGATAATTCGATGTACCACTTGGCAGCGGCACCAGTAAGAGTCCGTTGGAAAATACAGAGTCAGATAGAATCCTAAACCCAAGATTTAGAGGAAAACCAAAGGTGGTATGTCATAACATGTGCTTGGGGGTATTCTCCTGACTTACCCTCAAACTTGGGACAATTTCCAGGAATTTTGGTTGGAACAAGAGGCCAATACGGATTATGAAGGATTGGATCATTCATCAACTTCGACACATCAAGTGGTTCCAACGTAGCAAGAAAATGTAATTGAGTATTGAAAGGCATTATAGGTCGTTGATAAAGACCAGCATTCGGATGCCACCCAGGTTGAGAGAAATTCTACCCCCATATGTTTTTTCCTGTAGGATTCTGTCCATAGGGGTTATAAGCCTGAAATTTCTGGCAATACGTGGGTTCAGGACTAGGGTATTGATTATGAGCATACCATTGAGGTCCTTGCTGAGCAACATATGGATTTTTCTACAGAATGAAAGCAGTGCCTTGAGGTGCATTATACAACACTTGATTTTGACCTAGCAGAAGATACGCAGTGCCTTGAGGAGAGTTGTATAGCATCGGAGATTGACCTTGAAGGATATAAGCAATGCCTTGGGACACAGTATATACGACCTGAGATTGGCATGGAGGAAGTTAAGTGGTGCCTTGCGGCTAGACAGACTGCCCCTACAGTGCAAGTTGACCCCGATATCGAGGTTGGACAGGCTGTCCCTATGGAGCAGGTTGGCCTGGATATTGAGGGCCACCAGGTTGCCCTTATGGAAAAGGTTGGCCTAATGGTTGGGAAGGGCAAGGTTGCCCTTGAAGACTAGGTTGACCCTATTAGGTCCCTATATTACTATTTTAGTCCCTTATTTTTATTAGTGTAGCCCCCTTATTGATATTTTTTTACCCCTGTAACCCCAATATTGTTATTATTGTGCCCTTACATTGTTATTGTTATGTCGGCAGGGATTATATTGTGGGCCCATGGACTCCTATATATAGAAGGAGGTTTTGGTAATTTGTATCATCCAAGAATTGTTCATTTATGTAATGTATTGGAGGTTTCCCCCTCGAAGTGGCTATTTCTAAGGTGTTGATCTCTCTTTTCTTCTATTTTTGGAGCTAGTTTCATAACATTTGGTATCAGAGCTTTGGATTCTAGGGTTTCACTACTTCAAACAGGTCATCGTGACATTTTCATAATAAATTTTTTCTATGAAGGTTCAGAAGGTGCAATTTGTACGGCGCGAAGTTGAAATCCTGAGGAACCTCCTGTAAAAATTTCAGATCTTGGTTCGCAATATTTTCAGAGATATGATATGGAGAAGTTTGGGTTTTTTCAGGCTCCCGAATTTCAACTAAAACAGGTTATCATGGTATTTTCACGATAAATTTTTGTATACAAAGTTTTAGAAGTTGATATTTTCATATTACGAAGCCAAATTCTTGAGGAACCTCCTATAAAAATTTCAAATCTTGGTTCACAACATTTTTGGAGATATGATCCGTGGAAGTTAGGATTGTTTCAAGCTCCCAAATTTATTCTCAAAGAGGTGACGTGGGAAAAACGTCATAACTCTCTCTTTGAGCATCGAATTGGGATTCTGTAAAAAGTTTCCACAAATACATGGACTGTAGTTTTCGATATATCAATTTTAGAGCCGAAGGAGGAAATAGTGACATGTGGCAAGTCATACAAGTTTGCTCTACTGAACCACTCCATAATTAGGTCATTGTGGGATATTGGGCATAACTTTGCCTTGAAGAATCAAAATCAGGTCAGACCTATGGCATTTGAAAGAAGATTCCAAGTGATAATTCAGGGCCAAATTTCATATATTTAAGATTTGAAATCACATAAATAATTCAGTTTCAATATCAAGCTCCTTAAAAGCAAGAAAAATGTGTGTATTTTTTTCGAATTACATAAGTCTTGTTTGAAAAAAACTAGTTTGAATTTATTCTAAGGGAATATTGAAGAATAGATATCAGTATTGGGTTCTAAAATTCCTCCTAAAAATAATTCAACACCCATTAAGCCTTTATAAGGCTCTACTATGACTCATGAAGATGAAGAAACACAACATGAGATATCAAAATTACAAGATAAAGTGCAGCAAATTTCGCTATCGCAAAGTGCAACAAAAAATTAAATGGAAGTTTTGAAGAAAGGGGTGGAAACTAAGATGGATGGTTTGAAGAAAGGCATGGAAGCTAAGATGAATTGTTTGGAAGATACGATAGACTGCATAGAAGTAGGCATGGAAGCTAAGATCGATGAAAAAATGAAAGACAAAATGGAAAACATGAAGAATGATCTAAAAGTAAACATTGAAGGTTTGTCAAAGTTGATACAACAAATGTTTCTTAATGGCGAAAAAATAGTAGAGGAAACTCATGATGAGAACAAAATAAATGTTAATCCTGATTTCATAAAATCTAATGTTGGATGGAAGAACCACGATATTTCTAAGATGGATATGAGGAAGTTTGATGGCAAGGATCCTGTAACATGGATACTACATATGGAGCAATATTTTGATCTCAATAATGTGCAAAACACACAAATTTAGGTACACATTGCAACTTTACATTTAGAACAAAATACATTTGTATGGTATTGATGGTTTTGCTCCCGTTAAAAAATTGTCACTTGGTCAATTTTTACGGATGAAATGATAGCACATTATGAGGATATAAAAAGCAACACCTTTGTAGGTTTTAACCCTGAACAAAAATTATCTACACACGAATCTTATAACAGAAAATAAACAATAGCGAGAGCATAAAACATAAAACAGATCAACACAGAGATTTTCCCCTGGATCCCAAATCGGGACGACCAGCTTGATTTTTCATTATATTCCTTTTATGTTACAACACATATATATACATGCCGAAGCATACATAAACCCCAATCCATTAACCCTGGATTAACATGCAACTAGGTTCCCTTTGACTTGACCTACAAATACCAAAAATAAACCATCGTACCCCAATACCATGTGCAAAACCATGCACACAACCATGGACACGGACTACCCACCGGAAATTAAGGACCAAAAATTTTCGTCGGGGCGCTGCCCCGGACCTCGATAGGGGGGGCTACCGCCCCCCCTGTGACCCCCCGTTGCACCCAGTGCAAAGGGGGGGCTATTGCCCCCCCTCTTACCCCCCCGCACGTGCTTAGTCGTGGAAAGAATATAACACATACCCAACAACCTTGTTTAGCCAATTGCTAAATCTCAAACAAAAGGGTTCAGTGTTGGAGCACATTGAGGACTTCCAAAAATTGAATATAAGGGTAACTAATATTCCAGAGGAACACAAGATTGATGTCTTCACAGGGACTTTAAAGGATAACATCCAACATGAAGTTCACGTTTGGGAACTTGATTCATTGGAAAAGGCATTCAGGTTGGCAAGAAAATTTGAATGTAAAGTTATGGCGACAAAGAAGCCTACCACTCACATATATATAGATGGAAGTGTTGCTACTCCTAGACTTCCATAACCTACAAGGTTGACACCACAACATTTGGAAGAAAAAAGAGCAAAAGGGATTTGCTACATTTGTGATAGAAAATACACTAAAGGTCATAAGTGTGCTGAGAAGAAATTATTTTACATAGATTGTGAAGAGGGAGAAGAAAATGAACAAGAGTCTTCAAAAGAAGAGGATATACACCAGGAACCAACCCTAGATGAGGAAGAAATGAGTCTGACCATATCATGTAATGCATTGGTAGGAATTACCACTCCTCAAACTCTCGATATAGAAGGACATATTAAGAAGAAAAAGGTAATAGTGTTGATTGATTGGGGTAGTACCCATAAGTTTATTCATTGTAAGGTAGCCAAGGAATTGAATTGTTTCCTATTCCCAACACCTGAATTTCAAGTGATGGTTGCAAATGGAGGAACTATAAAATTCTCTGGAAAATGCCATAATATCAAGCTAACCATGGGGGAATATGTATTGAATAGTCCAATGCTTACCATTCCTATGGGAGGTGCTGATGTTGTACTAGGAGTACAATGGTTACAATCTTTGGGGACGGTAGCTTTTAATTTTCAAGAACTTTTCTTGAAATTTTTTTCAGAAGGAAAGGAAGTCGAATTACGGGGTATCGTAGGGAAGCCAGGAAGGATAATAAGCTCTAATGTCATGACAAAGCTTTTAAAGAAAGAACAGCGAGGCGTAATTGCACAATTATGCTCACTAGAAGTTCCAACATCAAAATCATCTATTTCTGCAGATCTCCAACAAGTCTTGGACAATCATTCCAAGGTGTTTGAAACTCCCAAAGGACTCCCACATATTCGTGATCATGATCATGCTATTCATTTGATTCCAGGAAGTGTTCCTCCAAACATCCGGCCTTATAGATATCCTTACTTCCAAAAGAGCGAAATTGAACGCATGATTGCAGAAATGTTAGAGGCCGGTATAATTCAACCTAGTCAAAGTTCTTTCTCTGCTCCTGTAGTATTGGTACACAAGAAGGATGGATCATGGCGAATGTGTCCGGATTATAGGGAGCTCACTAAGCTCACCATTAAAGACAAATTTCCCATTCCTGTGATTGATGAATTATTGGATGAATTACATGGAGCAATTTATTTTACCAAGTTGGATCTTCGTTCAGGATATCATCAAATTAGAATGAAGACTGAAGATATTCCGAAAAAAATCATTTCGAAATCATGAGGGTCATTATGAATTTTTGGTCATGCCTTTTGGCCTTACCAATGCACCTTCTACATTTCAAGGGTTGATGAATTCCATTTTCAAACCCTTAGAAAATTTCTGCTAGTATTTTTTGATGATATACTAATCTACAACAAGTCTTGGAATAATCATGTTCAACATGTTAACAAGGTGCTCAAACTATTGCAGAAGAAACAACTATATGAAAAAGCATCCAAATGTTTCTTTGGAGTACAAGAGGTGGAATATCTGGGTCATATTGTATCTCACGAGGGTGTTAAGGTAGACCCTAACAAAATTAAAGCGATTAAGGAATGGAAAGTCCCCACAAACATAAAGCAGTTGTGAGGATTTCGCAGGTTAACAGGGTATTATCGCAAGTTTGTTAAGAATTATTGGAGAATAGTAGCACCTCTAATAACATTATTGAAGAAAGATGCATTTTAATGGACTCCTGAAGAAACTAAGGCCTTTGAACATCTTAAAGAGGTAATGTGCCTAGCACCGGTCTTAGCTACGCCAGACTTCACAAAAACCTTTATTGTGGAATGTGATGCCTCAGGAAATGGAATTGGTGTTGTTTTAATGCAAGAAGGAAGACCCATTGCTTTTGAAAGTCGTCCAATCAAAGGAAAGTATTTACAGAAAGTTATTTATGAGAAGGAAATGTTAGCAATATTGCATGCACTAAAGAAATGGCGACCATACCTAATGGGAAGACACTTCAAGGTAAAAAATAATCATGATAGTCTTAAACACTTTTAGGAACAAAGCCTATCTTTATAAGAGCAGCAAAAATGGGTCACAAAGATGTTGGGTTATGACTTTGAAATAATCTACAAAAAAGGGAAGCTAAATGCTGTTGTAGATGCACTCTCAAGAAAGAATGAAGAGGTGAAAGCATTGCTTTGTGCCATTTCTATTATCCAACCAGACTGGATAACCGAAGCAAGGGATGAATGGAAGAAGGACGAAGAATTTTAGACACTCATTCAAAAGTTGCAGCAAGATCCTAGTACATCTGATACATTGTTGGGCCTCAAAATAGTCTTTATTTTCACTCCATTATTCATCAATATCTTCACATTTTACCTTCATGTCACCTCCATTCCACCTCCATATCATTACATTCACCTCATTATTGGGTCATAACTATGTTTTTCCAAAGTTTATTAATTCTTAATATTTTAAAGTGAATTTATGGCTAAAACTTAGAAAATAATATGCTTATACTTATACCTAACAATTAGCATGAGTTTGTTGACATGTGTAGGCACAAAGGAAGCTTCAAAGACACCTTTATGTGGCCTTGGATGATCAAATTCGAATTTAAGAAGATAAACCTCATGGAGGAGATCATGGAGGATAGGGTTATGTGTCTAGATGGTTAGAGATATTAGTGGATGATCATTATGAGTTTGTTACTCCTCTCATTGTATAAATAGGAGTACCTCCTCCATTCCAAGAAGAGGACTCTTAGAGCATTGTATCCAATTGATAATGGAATAGAATAAAGCTTCATTTTTCATATATTTCCATTATGTAGTTTTAGATGTAAATTGTGTTTATGGAATTTCTGTAGTTTTAGATATAGGTTTCCTTAATGTAGTATATGGAATAAATTGTCTTGTTCTTAAGAGAATTGAGCTCACTCTAAAAGAATGAGAGAAACATTTTATTTCATATTAGATTTTGTTTCATTTCATTTCTTAGATGTTTAAGGATTTGTGTGTGATTGATGAATGAATTATAATGGAATACTTTACATGTCTCTTAAGTTAAGAGCTTCTTTCATTAATAATTTATCCATCTTAAGTTCTTGGTTTTAATCTCTGATTCATTAAGTGGTAATTGAGGTGAAAGTGGATTTTTTGAGTCAAGAACCATTTCAATATTATTCCTCTTTTTAAACTAATTGAGTTAGAGTTATAGAATATATTACTTTCAGCTTTTGAATAGCCTTGTCTTTATTTCAAGTTTCTGGTTTTATGAATGATTTCTCTATGATATTGTAGGGAAGGACAACCAGGACCTCCTAAGTTAGGAGCCTCTTCCCTTGCATATTATATTGAATCATAAACAATTTAGTTAGACATAGAGTTAGTTGCCTACTCCTGCATATATATTGCTGGCACCATCACAAGCTCGCGAGTTTCCCTGGTCGATAATTTAATGCAGCAATTTGTTCAAATAAATTGCCCAACATTTTGGCGCCGTTGCCGGGGATGGTGCTAAGGGATTAGGCATTAGAAATTTAATTTAGTACTAGCATTTTTCTTTAGACAAAATAATTTGTGAACCCTGGTGACAACAGGATCTTCACAAAGGAGTTTAAGTTTGAATTTTCTGATGTTTTAATGTTTAGCTAGTTTTAAATTTCGTCATTTCAAAAACACCCCCCCTGCATAAATAAAAACAAATCAAGCGATGAGTATGCTCTCTTCCTGCGCTTCGTGCGATCAGGAAGATCAGAAAATCAATTGATTTATTCAAATAAAAAAACTCTTGCTGAAAAATTGATCTGCGTACCGACCTTAACTGGAGACTGAAATCCTCCAATAAGAAAAGCCGGGTGGAGTAGAATGGATGCAGTAAATAGTGGGTAATTGCCTTAAGAGTTGATTAGTTCTCACAAAAAAAAAAAAAAAAAAAAAAATCACAACTCTGAATTTGCTCTTTCATTGTAAACACATTGTCAAGTTGTTGGCGTGAATGACAATCAAATATAGATCAAAAGCTTTATTTCATTCCTTAAATTCTTTACCTTCGTATGCTGGACTCCATTACCATGCACAGCAATTGATTTCTATTGCCAAAAGCTTCACGAAATCGCACCAGTTTCAACACGCGATTTTAAAATGGATTTTCTGAGCAAACTAAGATGAATTAAAAAAAACTAAGACATGGGTTTTCTCCAAAACGGGGGTAATTAGGTGACTCGTGAGAAATTTCCTGAAATTTGCAGCGGTTTAGGAGAAAATTGAGGTTCTTTCAATCCTACTTTAACATATTGCGCCCAGATCCGTTTTTTTTTGCGTTTCTTTTGGTTTGTTTTATATTTTTAGATTTAATTTGTTTTTGTTATAAATCGTATTTATTTTGTTTTGATTTAGTTATTTATTTTTAGTTATAATCTATGTTAATGTTTGTTATTATAATTATATTAATATATTAATATGTTAATATAATTATAATTTGTTATGTTTGTTATTTGTTATATATTGTATATTTGTCATGTTGTAATTAATATAGTTGTAAATTTTTATTTTTATTAAATTAAAATTTGTTGTATATAATTGTAATTATGATTTGTTATATATGTTTGTTTGTTATGTTATTTAATTATTAATTAATGTTGTTATAAAAATTGTATTAATATATTAATATATTAATTATATTAATATGTTAATATGTTATTATAATTCCATTAATTAATAGTTATAATTTCATATTATTTGTTGTATATAATTGTTATGATTGCTATGTATTTTTCTTATGTTGTTTTATACTAGATATGATATTATGTTTGTTATCATTAAAAAATAAATAAAAAATAAAAAATTTGTTATGTGTTTTGTGATTGTTTTGAAGGATTTGAGGGGCGAATATTGACATTTTATAAAGTGAAGAACATTGGCATAAAAAAAAACTTTGGTGATATGCATATTGAGAGAATAATGGAACTGGATGAAACCGCAACAGTTGGTACAAGGGAAAAATAAAAAATAAAAAATAAACACACTTTTCACAAAATTCACGCAGATTTGAAAATAAATAATGGAACACTTGGAAACAAATTTTAAAAAAATCAATTGGAGGATTCAATTCTATTTCGATAGCATCAAGATGGTATAAACTCATCACATGGTTCTTGTATGCTTTACAGAACAGAATTGCGAAGCACATTTCATGAGTTATCTGACAGGGAGTATTATTTTTCATGGTTATTTTTAAGAATGGATTGATTTTAATATCATGATTAAGTCAATTTCAACACCTTTGATTGTCCTTAATTTGTTTTATTTGGTATAAAATTTTTGCGTAAGAATCATGAAGGAAATGCGCATTCCTTCTCGAACACACTTATGTTTCTTTTTGTCAAGTTTTTTTTTACAGGTTACAGGACGACAAAGCGATCATTACGGAGACTACATTGTGACGACAATTAGTCTTCCAAAGACTAAATTCATGAAAAATTCTCAAGACAAATCCATCTCCACAACCATTACCTTCCACCTCCCTTTCTGAAAATATTTTGAATTCCACCAATTGTAAATCCATAAAGCATATCATTTTCATGTCCATTTTTCACAGCAAGAGTTCTTCTTCATTCACCATGCATTTCCTAACTCATCTATTCCTAACTCATCAATAAAAGCCATTTTCCATTTCCATTTCCATTTTCATACCATTTTTTTTTCATTTCCGCCAATAAAACCCTGCTTGAGTCAAAGTCCTAGAGTCTAAGTATCATTGAAAAACACCTAGAGGCTTGCATGCCTTAATGGCAAGTACTCTTGCCAATGAACAATGGGAGTACATTAATATCCCTTGTTCGTTGGATCTTGTAGGTGACTCGACCACGACAAATTTATTCGTACCTACAAAGATGTGTTAGGCATCCCGACTCCCATTGGAATCAATGGTGGGAGCTCTTGTGTTGGCTAGGGGCATTCATTAACGGCCACTAAGTCAACAACTTCTTGCTATGTTCGACATCGACACATTTAATCACATAGCAAGATTTGTGCCATCGAGCGTTGAAGACTTGAAGACCCATATTTTGCAGCAGATGAAGCCAATTTCCATTCATTGTATTTCCATTCATGGTATTCATTGTATTTCACTTGAGGACAAGTCAATAAATAAGGCTGGGAGGAAAATGTAACTTTTATATTTTGTATACCTTCCAAGCCTTATAGATTTTCAGCCATATTCAGCAAACTCATCGGATTCATCATCCAGCAGCAGATACAACTTTCAGCCATGTTCAGCAGACTCCTCAGATTTTTCATCTAGTAGCAGCAGATCCAGCAGCTGATACGACAATGCAGATCCATCTTTCATCCACCATTTTCACACCAGTTTGCAGTCACACATGCACGACTCTCACCTATTTTTGGAAGGGTAAGTTAAGGTATGCTATTTTCTAACTTTTAACCATTAAATTCCTTGAAATGTTAGAATAATAATTTTTGGAAAAAACTTCACTTCCTTTCCTTTCATTGCCAAAGCCATCCGTTTAATGGGAAGGATACATTTACATACATGCTTTGTCACATTCATATCCACAGTTATATATCACATTTTAAACCCACTTACCTTCAAAATATATTTACTATTACATGAGCATACAAATGGCTTTGTCTAAAGTATTTAAAAGTTAATTGGATGCCAATAGAATCATGGTTGTTACACAAGAACCAACCATGATGCATTCCAACAAAAATACTCTGCCATAAAAAGCACATTATCATTATGCAAAGATCATACAATGAACGCAACAAACAAACTATGGTTGAAACACAAGAACCAACCAAGTTGTAGTTCATCAAAATAACGCTTTGCAAAAGTTAAGTAAATGATCTCATGCAGAGTTTAGGCCAAAGCTCAAGTACCAAAAAGTAATGTAATAGATTGCATGAGGACATGCAATACCTTCAGTTTGGGGGTATGTTGGGCCTCAAAATAGTCTTTATTTTCACTCCATTATTCATCAATATCTTCACATTTTACCTTCATGTCACCTCCATTCCACCTCCATATCATTACATTCACCTCATTATTGGGTCATAACTATGTTTTTCCAAAGTTTATTAATTCTTAATATTTTAAAGTGAATTTATGGCTAAAACTTAGAAAACAATATGCTTATACTTATACCTAACAATTAGCATGAGTTTGTTGACATGTGTAGGCACAAAGGAAGCTTCCAAGACACCTTTATGTGGCCTTGGATGATCAAATTCGAATTTAAGAAGATAAACCTCATGGAAAAGATCATGGAGGAGATCATGGAAGATAGGGTTATGTGTCTAGATGGTTAGAGATATTAGTGGATGATCATTATGAGTTTGTTACTCCTCTCATTGTATAAATAGGAGTACCTCCTCCATTCCAAGAAGAGGACTCTTAGAGCATTGTATCCAATTGATGATGGAATAGAATAAAGCTTCATTTTTCATATATTTCCATTATGTAGTTTTAGATGTAAATTGTGTTTATGGAATTTCTGTAGTTTTAGATATAGGTTTCCTTAATGTAGTATATGGAATAAATTGTCTTGTTCTTAAGAGAATTGAGCTCACTCTAAAAGGATGAGAGAAACATTTTATTTCATATTAGATTTTGTTTCATTTCATTTCTTAGATGTTTAAGGATTTGTGTGTGATTGATGAATGAATTATAATGGAATACTTTACATGTCTCTTAAGTTAAGAGCTTCTTTCATTAACAATTTATCCATCTTAAGTTCTTGGTTTTAATCTCTGATTCATTAAGTGGTAATTGAGGTGAAAGTGGATTTCTTGAGTCAAGAACCATTTCAATATTATTCCGCTTTTTAAACTAATTGAGTTAGAGTTATAGAATATATTACTTTCAGCTTTTGAATAGCCTTGTCTTTATTTCAAGTTTCTGGTTTTATGAATGATTTCTCTATGATATTGTAGGGAAGGACAACCAGGACCTCCTAAGTTAGGAGCCTTGTCTAAAATATTCCCTTGCATATTATATTGAATCATAAACAATTTAGTTAGACATAGAGTTAGTTGCCTACTCCTGCATATATATTGCTGGCACCATCACAAGCTCACGAGTTTCCCTGGTCGATAATTTAATGCAACAATTTGTTCAAATAAATTGCCCAACATTTTGGCGCCGTTGCCGGGGATGGTGCTAAGGGATTAGGTATTAGAAATTTAATTTAGTACTAGCATTTTTCTTTAGACAAAATAATTTGTGAACCCTGGTGACAGCAGGATCTTCGCAAAGGAGTTTAAGTTTGAATTTTCTGATGTTTTAATGTTTAGCTAGTTTTAAATTTCGTCATTTCAAAAACACCCCCCTGCATAAATAAAAACAAATCAAGCAATGAGTATGCTCTCTTCCTGCGCTTCGTGCGATCAGGAAGATCAGAAAATCAATTGATTTATTCAAATAAAAAAAACTCTTGCTGAAAAATTGATCTGCGTACCGACCTTAACTGGAGACTGAAATCCTCCAATAAGAAAAGCTGGGTGGAGTAGAATGGATGCAGTAAATAGTGGGTAATTTCCTTAAGAGTTGATTAGTTCTCACAGAAAAAAAAAAAAAAAAATCACAACCCTGAATTTGCTCTTTCATTGTAAACACATTGTCAAGTTGTTGGCGTGAATGACAATCAAATATAGATCAAAAGGTTTATTTCATTCCTTAAATTCTTTACCTTCGTATGCTGGACTCCATTACCATGCACAGCAATTGATTTCTATTGCCAAAAGCTTCACGAAATCGCATCAGTTTCAACACGCGATTTTAAAATGGATTTTCTGAGCAAAATAAGATGAATTAAAAAAAAATGAGACATGGGTTTTTTCCAGAACGGGGGTAATTAGGTGACTCGTGAGAAATTTCCTGAAATTTGCAGCGGTTTAGGAGAAAATTGAGGTTCTTTCAATCACAATTTAACATATTGCGCCCAGATCCGTTTTTTTTCCATTTCTTTTGGTTTGTTTGAATTTTTAGTTTGAATTTGTTTTGTATTTAATGTTATATGTTATGTTTTTTTTATTTGTTTTGATTCATATTTATATATTTTTAGTTAATGTTGATTTGTTTTGATTTGTATTTGTTATAATTTCTTTTTATAGTTAATATTTGATTTGCTATGATTGTATTAATATATTAATATATTAATTATATTAATATATTAATTATATTAATATATTAATATATTGTTATAATTATATTAATATAGTTGTAAATTTTTATTTTTTATTTTTCTTTTGTTAATTGTAATTTGTTATAAGTTGATGTCTATGTTTGTTATTTAAGGTTTGTTATATTTGTATTAATATATTAATGTATTAATATATTAATTATATTAATATATTATATATTGATATAATTGTATTAATTGTTATAGTTGTAGTTTGTTATTATTTTTTTTATTTAATTTGTTGTATATAATTGTTGTTATGTTTGTTGTTATATGATTGAATTAATATATTGTTAGGTTATGAAAAAAAAAAAAAAAAAAAAAAATTGTGTTTTGTGACAGTGGTTGTTTTAAAGGATTTGAGGGGCGAATATTGGCATTTTATAAAGTAAAGAACATTGGCATAAAAAAACTTTGGTAAAATGCATATTGAGAGAATAATGGAATTGGATGAAACCGCAACAGTTGGTACAAGGGAAAAATAAAAAAATAAAAAAATAAACACACTTTTCACAAAATTCACGTAGATTTGAAAATAAATAATGGAACACTTGGAAACAAATTTTAAAAATCAATTGGAGGATTCAATTCTATTTCGATAGCATCAAGATGGTATAAACTCATCACATGGTTCTTGTATGCTTTACAGAACAGAATTGCGAAGCACATTTCATGAGTTATCTGACAGGGAGTATTATTTTTCATGGTTATTTTTAAGAATGGATTGATTTTAATATCATGATTAAGTCAATTTCAACACATTTGATTGTCCTTAATTTGTTTTATTTGGTATAAAATTTTTGCGTAAGAATCATGAAGGAAATGCGCATTCCTTCTTGAACACACTTATGTTTCTTTTTGTCAAGTTTTTTTTACAGGTTACAGGACGACAAAGCGATCATTACGGAGACTACATTGTGACGACAATTAGTCTTCCAAAGACAAAATTCATGAAAAAAAAAAAAAAAAAATTCTCAAGACAAATCCATCTCCACAACCATTACCTTCCACCTCCCTTTCTGAAAAGATTTTGAATTCCACCAATTGTAAATCCATAAAGCATATCATTTCCATGTCCATTTTTCACAGCAAGAGTTCTTCTTCATTCACCATGCATTTCCTAACTCATCTATTCCTAACTCATCAATAAAAGCCATTTTCCATTTCCATTTCCATTTTCATACCATTTTTTTTCATTTCCGCCAATAAAACCCTGCTTGAGTCAAAGTCCTAGAGTCTAAGTATCATTGAAAAACACCTAGAGCCACTTGTTCTCGGAGAAAATGATACTTGATTGGGATATGTTTAGTTTTTGAGTGAAGCACAGGATTTTTAGATATACTTATAGCACTTGTATTATCACATTTGATTGAGATAGTTTCATCAATGCTTACCTTCATGTCTTGGAGGGTTTGCTTCATCCACATGACTTGTGTACAACATGCTGTTGCTGCTATATATTCTGCTTCTGTTGTAGACAGAGAGATAGATGTTTGTTTCTTGCTTAACCATGCCACCATACTTTCTCCTAAATAGAAATCACCTCCACTTGTGCTTTTCCTGTCATCCACATAGCTGGCCCAATCTACATCTTTGTATGATGTCAAGGTGAAGCTTTTGCCTTTAGGATACCAAAGTCCATACTGTGTTGTTCCTTGTAGATATCTAAATATTCTTTTGACTGCCAGAAGATGGTTTTGTTTAGGTGCTGCTTGATATCTAGCCACTAGTCCTACTGCTAGCATGATTTTTGGTCTTGATTCTGTCAGATACAATAGACTTCCTATCATGTATCTGTAGAGTTTTTGATCTATATCAGCAGATCCATCATCAACACACAACTTGCATCCCGTGATCATGGGAGTTGACACAGGTTTGTAGTCCTCCATTTTGAACTTTTTCAACATTTCTTTTAAGTATTTTTCATGTGAGATGAATGTGCCTGTGTTCTTTTGCTGAATTTGAAGTCCTAAGTAGAAACTAAGTTCTCCAATAATGGACATCTCAGACTCTGATTTCATCTCCTCAGTAAACCCTTTTGCTATTTCATCTCTGCTACTTCCAAACATAATGTCATCAACATATACTACAACAATCATGAGTTCATTTTCATGGGATTTATGTATAGATTGATGTCTACTACATCTCTCTTAAAGCCTTTTTTTTGCAAATATTTATCCAGTCTTGAGTACCAAGCACAAGGAGCCTGTTTCAGTCCATATAGAGCTTTCTTAAGTCTGCACACATAGTATTCTTTGTCTGTTAAAGAGAAACCTTCTGGTTGTTCCATGTAGACTTCTTCTTCTAGATCTCCATTCAGAAAAGAAGATTTTACATCCATTTGATATACCTTGAAGTCTTGATAGCATGCAAAGGCCAGAAACATTCTGATGGCTTCCATTCTGGCTGCAGGGGAAATTTTTTTATCGAAATCAAGTCCTTCGATTTGTGAGTATCCTTTGCAGAAAAGTTTGGCTTTATTCCTGATTACTTGTCCTTCCTCATTCATTTTATTTTTGAATACCCATTTTGAGCCTATGAAATTTTTCTCAGTGGGTCTAGGAACTAGTTCCCAGGTATTTGTTTTCTCAATTTGGTCTAATTCTTCATTCATAGCATTCACCCAATACTTGTCCTTGCTGGCTTCTTCAAATCTCTTTGGCTCTATTTGTGATAACATGGCTATGTATACCTCTTCTGTCTGTTCAGTTAGCTGCCTTCTTGTCTGGACCCCTACTTTCTTGTCTCCTATGATCTGATATTTAGGATGATTCTTCTGAGTGTATCTTGAGGGGGCTTTCGAGCTCAGCTCTGCATCTTCTATTGTCTTGCTTGTTTCATCATCATTTTGGTTTTCTTCTTCATGGTTGTATGATGGACTACAACAGTCTGTATCTCTTGTATTGTTTGGAAGTTCTTCATCAAATCTCAATCAATACTTTCTACTATTTTTCGAAGAGTCTTGTTGTAGCACCTGTACCCTTTACTTTTGGAAGCATATCCTAGAAAAATCCCTTCATTTGCTCTTGCATCAAATTTCCAAATATTTTCATCATTATTATTTATGTAACACTGGCTTCCAAAGATTCTAAAATGTTTGATTGAAGCTGCTTTCCCATGCCATAGTTCATAGGGAGTCTTGTCACTGCTTGGCCTTAAGTGAGCTTTATTAAGGATATGCACCGCTGTGTGTACTTCTTCTACCCAGAAGCTTTGAGGAATATTACTTTCTTGCAACATGGCTCTGGAAATTTTTTGTACGGATCTTTTTTTTTCTCTCTGCTACTCCATTCTGCTAAGGTGTCCCTGCAATAATAAATTTTTTCTTTATGCCATGTTCATTGCATAGGTCTGCAAAGTCATAATCAGTGAATTCACCTCCTCTGTCTGATCTGATGCATTTTAGCTTGCATCCTGTCTGATTTTCTACTAAAGCTTTGAATATTTTGAATTTTTCAAGGGCTTCCGATTTATTCTTGAGAAATGCAACCCATGTTTTAGTTCTTGCAGGTCCGCACAGGTCCATGTGAACATGTTGTAGTGGTCTTCTTGTTGATAATTCATCTTTGGCCTTAAAGGATGTGTGGGTCTGTTTGCCTAATTGACATGATTTGCATATGGTATTAGAAGGCCTCTTTATTTATGGCATGTCTTTGAAAGCTTTATTCTTGTTTAGTCTGATGATGTGATCGAAGCTGAGATGTCCCAATCTTTTATGCCATAACCATGACTCCTCAAGTTTGCTAAGATGTCATGCTTCATCTTCCTCTTTCACAATGTAAACATTACTCTCTGTTCGAACTCCTTTGAGTAGAGTCTTACTTGTGGTGCTTGATTTGACTTCACAATCTTGTGCCCTAAAAAGGACTTCACAGCCTTTATCACACATTTGACTGACACTCAGCAAATTTTCTTTCAACCCATCTACAAATAATACATCTTGGGCCTTTCCTCTGCCATTGTCTAGGCTGACTGAGCCTTTTCCTTTTATTTTTCTTGATTTATCATTTCCAAAGGTAACATTGCCAGATTTCTTTTCATCAAGAGTTATAAACTTGCTTCTTTCTCTAGTCATGTGTTTTGAGCAGCCACTATCCAAATACCACTGGCTTTTCAGGTCTTGAGCAGTTAGAGCCAAGTCACATTTATTCACCTTCTTTATCCACTGGAGGCACCCTTTTGTTTGGTATCTTTTGTGAGGTGATGAACTACATCTTCTGAGAGGACATTTGGAAGGCATATGTCCAACTTGATTGCATATACCGCATTTGGTCATAATTTTTGCAGAATTGTGAGTATGAACAAAATTTCTTTGATTCATAAACCTCCTTAAGGTGTTGAACATCAATATTTGTCCATACTTTCTACACTCAATGATTTTATGGCCAAATTCCTTACAATAAAAATAGTAACCATAGAAACTATTTGCATACCTGATGTAAGGTTGTCTTTTCCATTTGTTTGCTTGAGGCAGTCTCTTCACTGTTTGCATCTTTTGCTGGTTTGAATTACTCCTCCTTGTATGACAATATGCAGCAATGTGTCCCAGCTTGTGGCAGACATAACAGGTGGCATTCTTCATAGGAGGGAAGACTCTCCTTTGATGGTTTCCAAATTTGACATACTCAGGGGTCTTAGTATTTATTACATTCTTTGCTACTAGTGGTTTCTTCTGATCTCTGTCTTCCTTATTACAAGTTTCTTCTTTTGTAGGAATTGTTTGAGCTGCTTCATCATTCTTCTTTGCTTTTACAAAAATAATCTCTCTGTTTTCCTTTTCTTTGCTTTTACTTGATTCTCCTTCATAGCCTATTCCAGTTTTTATCATAGGAGATCTTTGAGCATCCAGAATTTCGTTCAACTTACTAGAGCTTGTTGTTTGAGAGGAATTTGTAGACACTTTCCTCTGACCATTTTCTAATTTCTTCCTCAGACATACAACTTCTTCTTCCAGCTTCTCTTGTTCTCGAGATTTATCCTTGTTTTGCTGAAGTAACATGTCTTCTATATTCTTGGCTTCTTCAAGCTCTACCTTTAGCTGCATGAGGACTTCTGAATTTTGTTCTTCTCTTACATACTTGAGGAAAATGTCCTTTTTTTTTTTTTCACTTCAATTTGAGTCTGTCAATCTTTTCCAGAGCACTTCTTAGCTCCCCCTCAAGGTCGACTTCGCCTTCTTCTTCTTCATCTTCTAGCAGGAGTCCTTCAAGTTCTTCTATGGCCATCAATAAAAATTCAGACGTTCCTTCTTCACTTGAGGGTTCATCTGAATCTTCAGATGTACTACTGTCTTGTTGAGCATAGAAGGATTTTCTGTTGAGCTTCTTTCCTTTCTGCCAGTTCTTTGATGTGTTTTTCTCTGACTCTTAAGCCTGATTCCTTACTTTCTTGTGAGGACACTTAGCAGCATAGTGACCAACTCTTCCACATTTAAAGCATTTGAAAGGAAGTTTACCTTCGTATTTACCTGAGCCTCTATCCAATTTCTTGACAAATTTTGCCTCTTATTCATCCGAGAAAGAGCGTATGTCTCCCTCTTCTTCTTTCTTCTTTTCTGTTTTAAAGGCTACCTCCCTCGTACTTGGCTTCTTCTGTGGGAGCCTCATCTCATATGTTGTTAGATTTCCAAGTAGCTGGTTCATGGTCAAGGTCTCCCAATCAGCTATTTCTTCTATTGCAAACACCTTGGGATTAAACCTGGATGGAAGAGATCTTCGAATCTTTTGCACAATTATACTTTCTGGCATGGTTTCTCCAATAGCTTTCATATTGTTAAAAATTTCTGCAACTTTTAGGAAGAAACTTGCAATGTCTTCATTATCATTCATTTTTAAGTTCTCAAACTGGGCTCTATAGACTTGAAGTTTGGCAGTCTTTACTTTCTTGTCTCCCTCATGGATGTTCTATAGAGTATCCCATTTCTTTGGCAGTGTCTTTGTGCATTACTTTGATAAACTCTGCTTCACACAATCCATTCAAGATGGCATTCATGGCTTTTGCGTTAGCTACAAAATCTTGTTTTGTTTCTTTCTCTGAGTCAGTTTCCTTTGGGACATATCCTAATTCCACAGCAGCCCAGACTTCTATTCCTAGAGACATTATGTATGTCCTCATTCTGATTTTCCAGAAAGAAAAAATTTCACTAGTGAAAAAAGGGGCTTTATTGGTTGAACATCCTTCTTTACTAGCCATCTTGGGAACCTAGAATCTCCTTTCAGTTGTTAGACTGGTACAAAGGAACCTGCTCTGATACCAATTGTTGAATTCTTAGTTAAACTGAGAGGGGGGGGGGGGTGAATCAGTTTAACACATACATGAGCTTTTTAAAATTTTCATCAGCTAATTTACAGCTTACTTTTATAATCAACCTTAGTATATGAACAGTCTTAATATGTTTCAGCAAGTATTAAATTAACGTGACTTCAAACTTATTATGAGAGCAGCAAACATTAAGCCGATTTGGTAAATCATCTCAGCACACTGGCAACACAGATAGAGACAGTAGATTTAAGTGGAAACCCATAAAGGGAGAAAACCACATCTTATTGTTGTTGTGATGCAAAGGCAAGCTCCAACTCCCTCTCACCATTGTTTTTCTATAGGCACCAACCTACAGGAGGCTCCAACCTCAATTCTGCAAGATACAACTTGCAAGGAAGCACTAACTCCCTTCAATTTTCTGCAGGCACCAACCTACAAGAGGCTCCAACCTTAGTTAGCTACTACTGATAGCTATCAAGTTTCAACTTGATAGGGAAGCTCCAAATTGATCAATTTACCAAAAGAATTGCCTACTGATTTACCTAAAATATCAACTCTATTCTGTAGTATCTCTTTCTGCTCCTCTCTTCCTAATCTTCTCTGCCTCAATTTTCCAAACTCTGCATTCTCTCTTCTCACTTTCTCTCACTCCTCTATGCATATTAAGGTGATATTACTTATAGAGATTTTCTTATGACTTTCTGTATTCCTCAGGGAATTTTGAAATAGATGGTCATACCCCTTAGTCTTCTGCCTTCTCAATTTTTTCAACTTACTCAAAAATATAACTGTAGGTACCAATTTAACATTACAGGGGGGTATTTTTTCTCTTTCGGAGACTTGCCAATGCATCACAACAATATAAATTAAAATCATTTACATTCAATTATAATGAAAAATCTAGCTCACTCATTCAACCTCTTGGCTCGCTGCGCATTTGTCTTTTCTTTGATTGTGTCTTTGTCTCTTTCGGCTCTGTTTGTTTCCTTGTTCACTGTCGCAGAGTAACGGCCATATGCCATACATATGTAACTATGATTGTGTGTCTGCTGTATATATATAACTGCTGATCTGGTAATCTAATTAAATACCCCAAATAAAATCAGAGTCTGGCGCATATAAAAATGTCTCTCCATTTTCTTTCCCTGCGTTGTTAATTTGAATAAGTGAATGTGGTAGCTTATCTTTTGACATCTTTGATTTACAATCAATCCCCAGTTCGCACTCTTCATATACGGAAACTTTACCTATTTCAAATCTATGGTTAAACCATAGTCCAACCCACTTCATAAGCCATCAAATGAATATTTCAACTTTGGATTACAACTCAATAAATCATAAGCCCAACGCTTATCCTTTGCATATAACAATAATATGCTCAGCAAACAGTTTCATTTATACAAGGTTCGGCTTGTGTTTATAACTTGAAGTATAACTAGTTTTTCCGCATACGTTAACCTATGTCAAGACTTTATATTGCACCAAATATCATATCTGACCCACGACACTTTAATTTTATTTATCAATTTTGACTTTGATTTAACCAACGCTTTATCAATCCCGACTTTGGTTAAAATGCAAACTCAATATATATATATATATAATAATTTGGGCCCCACTTGCCGAACTCTTTATATTCCCCGATGCGATGAGCGTCCTCCAATGAATTCCGATTGCTATTACATCCTTTGTAATTTTCCCAATGCGATTGATCGCAATCACATCCTTTTATAGGATGTTCCGATGTTCCACCATTTTTCCGATGCGATGGCATACCTTAAGCCAGAATTCAAACACACATGAGTCACCGTGTATAATGAATCGGGTCCGGAACTCAATCACAATCGGAAATTTTGTTAACAAGTTTTGATGTCAACTTTTCTCCGATGCAATTGACCACTGTTCATTTAAATGTGTCGATGCGATTGGACCAGAACTTAAATCTATAAGATCATAATTTATAGACCCATCGGGTCCAGGCTTCAATCGCAATCACAACTTCCATTGAGATGTTTCGATGCTCCGCTTTAACTCCGATGCGATTGATGAGGGTCCCACCGTATGCGACTTTGTTTGTATTAAGGCCGAACAATAGGGTGCCTTTCATATATGTATATAGTATGATTCGTTCCTTTGAATATGAAGTGCAACATATAACATATATGTATACATATATATGCTTTGGACCCTTGCGTATGTAATGCACTGCGCGTATATATAGGTTTTCCACTTCCGCCTTTATTGTATCCTCTAGTTGTGGTAATGATTCTCGGAATTTACTGTTTATGTATCCTCCAGCCTGGGTAATGATTCTCGGAATTTTCTATAGAGGAGTCCCACCTTATGGTACTTCGTATATAGTGATTTTCGCATATATATATATATACTTTGACGCTTCAGACTTTAGTGTATCTATCAGCTGGGGTAGTGATTCTCGGAATAACGACTCTGCCTCTGCCTCTGCCTTTCTGCGATAACAGATTTGCCTCTGCCTTTGCCTTTTCCTTTCTACTTTTGGCTTCGCTGCTTCTGCCTCTGCCTTCACTATACCTTTGCTACTCGATCTCTGCCTCAACTGCTCTCTGTAAATATTACCTGCTCTCTGTAAATATTACCTGCTGTCTTCTGTTGTTGTTTTTTGCATGTCTCTGCATCTGCTGCCTTCTTTGACATCAATGAAAATATTTCCAACAATTTTTAATAGTGTAGCCCCCTTATTGTTATTTTTGTACCCCTAAAACCTCAATATTTTTATTATTGTGCCTTTATGTTGTTATTGTTAGGTTTGATAGGATTATATTGTGGGCCCATGGACTCCTATATATAGAAGGAGGTTTTGGTCATTTGTATCATCCACTAATTGTTCATTTATGTAATGTATTGGAGGTTTTCCCCTCGAAGTGGCTATTTCTAAGGCGTTGATCTCTCTTTTCTTCTATTTTTGGAGTTGGTTTCATAACAAACCCCGCATAGGTCCATAGGGTTGTCCTTTTTGTACAAAATTTTGGCCTTGTTGAACGTAAGGTTGATGTTGTTGCACAAAAGGTTGTCCTTGTTAGTGATATATTTTCCCCCCAGGGACATAAGATGCACCCTGTTGAACTTGAGATGAACCAATAGAACCAAAAGGTTGTCCTTATTGGGTCAAAGGTTGTCTCTGGAAGGGTTGCCCTTGCGGACCATAAGGTTGTCCCTGCTAGATCGAAGGTTGTCCCTAAAAGGGTTCTCCTTGTGAACCAGAGCATTTTCCTTGTTGGTATGTGAACCGAATGGGATAAATCGGAGGCAAATAAATGGGATTACCGTACGCGTCGTAATGATGCGGCGGGTTGCCAGAGGTTGCTAACTGCTGAGAAACCTGAAGGGTAGAATTCTGATGCTAAGGACTCTGAGAGGTAGAATACTATTTTTGTATGGCCAATAGATACTCATCAAATGTATAATAGCTAGGAATGGAAGTGGAAACCATAGGTGCAGTAAAAATAGGTGGGATTTCCACAACACAAGGCTGTGATCCACTCATGGCGAGCCTAATAGGTATCGTGGGATTGATAAAAATAGACCCACGGATAGCAGAAGGTCTCGATGATGACGGAGTCATACTAACAAACGGTGCATATGAAGCCACAAAAATGGTGGGTCGAACAGGAATAGAGGTTACAATCATCGATGTCATAAGAATTGAGGGTGATTCCCTTGGTACAGAGACAACTGAGCTTGTGAAGAGAGTTGACGTATCGATCCATATTAGATCCTGATACAATGATTGAATGCCAGAAATGATTTGACCCAAAGTTCGATAACCACGTGGGAGAGACACTAGTTGTGAGGAAGGTTGATCTGAGACATAAGGAAAGTTCTCCGAAGGGAGCTGATAACCTCCCATGGAAACATAAAGCTCTTCACTACTAACGGGACTCGAAGAATCCATGTCATACGAAGACATTTGATTGTGAAAAAGATGAAAAATAGTGCCGAGTAAGGCAGTAGCTAGTGGGGGTGATCCCGAAGTAAGAGGAGGGAATTATTCCTCATTCCAAAAACCATACCACGTGTCTTTAGGTTTCCAATTGATATCATATGGCTCGTCAAGAGGAGATCAGGTAGTGAGAGGTAAGATAGTCGGGAGAAGAGACTACCAGAAATCAACCAACCTATTGGGTTGAGATTCTTCCGAAGAAACTTCAGGAGAAGGATCACCACTAGGAGGTAGTGAAGAGGACGACGAAACTGGTGGTTCTGCCATCGTGACTGTGTTTCAAAAATAGGAAGAAAATGAGATAGCCTATTCGAGGCTTCAAGATCAAACACCAAGGAACTACTAAAAACAAGCCAAGAAAATATCTTTAACAGGCATGTGATCGTAGATAGTTAATTTTTATGAAATTGAAATGAAACTTTGTTGTTTCATGTTTTAAGAGTTGAGAAATAGGAAAAATATGACTCTAGTCACTTTCAGATTGAACGAGTGTGAAAGGACAAGTGCTCGATGATATTTTCACTTTTAGAGAGTCACAAAAAGACCAAAATGACTACTCAGGTGATCTACGCAAGAGGGTGTACCAAGTTTCCGTGAACTACAATATACACCTTGGTAATCAAATGAAAGAGAAATGACCAAGGATTCGACGTACGTGTAGGAAGTCTCCCCGAGTGCTATGTTCGGTGTATCATGGTTACAGGGCGGTAGACTTGGCTTCCTATGGATAAATAATTGCAACCTATGAGGGTCTCCCTTTATATATGCGACAGTACAGGAGAACAAGTCCGTGTTGGTGATGTCTAATGCCAGATGGAAAACCATAGCTGTTAGGTTTAATGACACCAGAACACGTCACTAGCCTAGACCTCTAAAATGTGTGTGTTAGGTTTCAATGTTTCCTTAGGTTGATTGAATTAACTTTAAGGTTGATCTTGAATTAATGTTATGATTTCAAGGCCTTACCGAATGTGATCTTGAATTCTTAATGCAAACTACATGCAAAAGAAAATCATTTCCATTCAATGAATGCTGGCTTAGGAGAAGGAGAGGAATTTTATGAAAAAGTAGCAATAAATTGAAGCACAAGAAGAATTTCACTAATGCATCTAATACAACCAAATAAGGAAAAAAAAAATCTTTCCTCATTCGCTCAGAGCTACTAATGCAAAAGAACATTTTCATTTTCAAATTAAGCAAAACAATGCAAATTTTGTCCTTTTAGATTAATAAGAATCACAATGCACTGTTACACTAAAAAGAAAAATGAAACACTAGTTTTGAGCACTTCGAATGTAACGATCTGAAACAAAGATATCGATGCAATAAAAACAAAAAAAGCACTCAGAACAGAGATGCACTCTTCCAAGCAAACAAAGGGATTTTGAAACGGTCCAATGAGCAATGTAATCTATGTTTAAAGTGACAAATGGAGAGCTAAACTAAAACAAATTTGATCTTTCAACAAACCAAATACATGAAGAACTGATAGAAAGGCTAATACAATAAATCAGTGAATTGAAATGACAAAGATCAAAGTGACTCAAGCTCAACTCAGAAGGCTCAGTGAGGAGAGGGCCAAACCAATGGCACAAGGCACCTAGAAATCCTAGGGCAACAAACTCCACTGATAAAAAAACAGACAAACAATTGAGAATACCGAGACTACAGAGTCAAAATAATCTCAATGGACCAATTGTAAGGTAAAACACCAATCCAGAGCCAAAAAATACTGACAAAACTCATAAAAGAGGTCAAAATTCAATCCTAAAGGATTCAACATGATTTTTTAATTGTAATCCACACTAAATAGGGGTTGGCGCATCTATGAAAAAAGCAACATGTGCCAATTGGGGCGACTCTTCAAGGGAAATCTGCACCGAGCTAGAAAACCATGGAAAAAATAAAAACCACTGAGCAGAGGTCAGACTTGACACTCTGGAATAGAACAAGATGGTTGAAAATAGTATACAGGTCATGCAAAGTAGAGAAATGATGAAACGACCAAATTCAACTCGATAAGAAAAATTCTAGACGAACAACGAGATGACAAACACACATTGATCCCCAGTGGAGTCGCCAAATTGTTGTGTTGGTAAATCTCCTCTGCAGACAAATATGAGTCCTCTAGACCTAGGGTGGGTCTAGCAGTAAGAGGACATGCTAATGCATCAATTCCTAGTTTATGAATGAAATTGAGTCGATATAGATGTCCTACCTTTGTTCCAACGTAGTTGTCGTAGCTGTGGTAGAAGTCTCATAATCTTTGTCCCGACACGTCGCAATCCTTGAGCGATGGTACTCAAGTGCCTACACAAGAATCAGAGAATGATAGAAGCATACGAAACAATACTTTCATCCATAACTTTCTAACTGGTCAAGGGGAATTAAACATATTGCATTAGAGTAATCATATCAAATGAAAAACAGGAACCAAAACATTAGTCATGTATTAATGAGAAGAGAGAAAGATTTTACAACCAAAAATCCTTGACATTGCAACCTCCTTCAGCAGGTCCAGTCAAAATGCATCTCAAGCATTCGTCAGGGGATTAGACTTGGCGAGGCAAGAAGCCTAGACTCTCTCTCGATAATGGGTCTCTCTCTGCTCTATCTCACACCAGCTATATCAGACTGCTCAGTTATTGTACAAAATGTTCAGCTAGTTGCATCTATGTGAGAGAGAAGTATTTATAGGAGAGGAGGAGGAGGTTGGGATCCCTCATATGGTGGAAGGGAGGCCTTATCCTTTGGGAGGTTGCTCGAATGTAGGGAACAAGAAGCCAAAGGAATATTTTCGATGTTATTCAGTCAAACAACTAATGCTGACCCCGCTCACAAAGTGGTTGGAATGGAGACTTTGCTTCTATTTTTAAAAAACTTTCCAAAAACATCTTGACGCGGGCAGTCCACTGAGACAGAACGCCAATGGGCATGGGCCCCAGTGTTAATTTCCTTATGGGCACAAGGCCATAACTGCCTGCCAGCGCTGACCCAAAATCATATGTTTTTGATGGTATGTTCCAGGAATAGTGAACATAGGAAATGTTCTTCTCATGGCAAGGGATGCAATGACGCTTTTTGCAAGGCATGACACTACAAAGAAGTCACAGAAACGGTCCTCCAATGTGTGGGATGGGGATTGCAGGGATGATGAAAATTTTTTGTGTAACAAGAACCACTACCATAGGCTCCACTAGTATTCTCTCCTCGTTCTTGACTAAACCTTAATTGTCCCTGTCTCTGCAAGTCTAACAAACTCTGAAGGATGACTGCATTGAAATTTTCCTACTTTTTCCTAAGCCCTTGCAAGTCTTTCCTTAGCCTCAACCAACCTGTCATTGTCTGATTTGAAATTTCTGATATCTACCCTCAAACTCCTCAATGTGTCTTCTATATCAAGAGAATACCCATCTGCTTTCTTCCCAACTGATCTATAGGGAGAGTCACGGGAAATTTAGTCTACCGTTTTGCTTGCAATATATTATTATCTTCTATCTGCAAGTGTGCCATGTTAGAAAAACCAAATAGATACCATAACCAAAATCATACCGCAATGATGTTTAGAGGAGGCTTATCTCATCTGCAAAATCAGTCCACATTAGCACGAGATAGGTATAATCATAATCATATCAATATGTCAACATCATGCATGGAAATACCAACTACATATCATGACCTCATGCACGAAATCCATAACCATAACAATGCATGCATAAACAAATGCATCTAGCCACATGGGATGAATGGGCTAACCATAACCATACCACCTAGAGAGAGCATAACCCACTCTAATACCAATTTGTAATGCCTCCTCTCATATATTCCCACTTTTGCTGGCCTGCCCGAGGTAAACATGAGTTGAGTGCTACTATGACATGACTCAACCTCCTAGATAACCTTAAGGAAATGGAGCTGAAAAAACAAGACCTTATTGACTTCCCTCAGGTGCCACAGGACACCCAAGAGCTAACCAATCACTCCAGGTTCATAACCCGTGAGTTAAATTTCATTTTCACTGAACTAGACCCCTAGTTGCTCCCATGACAAGGCCTCCAAGAAACTATAACCCTCCAGTCTCTCCCACAATCCTGCTTCCCAGTGAATGTACTATGTTTCACTCAGTTCTGTGCTAGCGACCCCAATAGTTGAGCTACTTTTCAGGGCTAGGATCTAGACATCTACCCATAACTTAATGAAACTCCCAGAAATGATAAATAACATAGATAAAAATCCTCTAACACAAATCTTAATCATTTTTTTGACCTGTCTCGGTTGAACCATGATATCCATTTTGTCAAACACATTGAGAACATAAGATCTACAGGTCATGAATGCATATCTAAACATAGAGATATAAAATTTATCTGATGTTTACCAAGAAGGACTAATCAAGGTTTTTTTTTTTGGGGGGGGGGGGGAATGTATCACCTTTCCTGATCTTAGCTGGAGGTCATTGGCCCAACTGGCATGGTCTGATAAGTGGGTAAAGGGAGTTCTCCAATAGAATGAATCATTTTTGCCACTTTATTATTTGGGTTGGGCACAAACTTTGCTTGAAACCAAGGTTTCTAAAATGGTGGTGGCATAGGTTTTGTTTGCCGAGGAAAAGAAACCATTAGTGCATGTTGTGCAATAGGATAAGGTGAATATTGTGTAGGATATGTCTTGGTAGGCATGGGGTAAGAGAAATGAGAGTGTGGTGATCCTCTCCATCCTTGTTTCCAAAGAAGAGGAGATTGTCCAAACAGTGGATGATACCCATGCTTCCAAGCTTGAGGTTAATTCATATTTTGAAAAGAGTATTGTGATGAATTATGAAAATTAGGATAATATGATGCAGGTTCATTAGTCATACCCGTATGTAGGTTTTAACCCTATACAGAAATTACCTACAAATGAATTCTAACACAAAAAATAAACAATGACGAGAACATAAAAAATAAAATAGATATACACAAAGATTTTCCCCTGGATCCAAAAACTAGGACTACCAGATTTATTTTTCATTATATTCCTTTCAATGTTACACTACATATATATACATGTCGAAGCATTCATCGAACTCCAAACCATTAACCCTATATTAGAACATAACTATAGTTCCCTTAACCAGATCTACAAAATACCACGGGCAGAAAACCATCGTGCCAAAAACCATGTGCAAAACTCATGCACAAAAATTTAGGTAGGTCCTCCCACCTATTATAGGGTCCAAAAAAAAATTCCCAAGGCACTTCCCCAGACCCCATGTAGGGACACTATTTCCCCCTTACAAAACCCCCGACATGGGGTGTTGTGCCCCCCCGTGTCTCCCCATTAATAATGGACAGGGAGGGATATCCCCCCCCCCGGACTAACTAGTGATGGAAAGAATATACACACACCCAGGTAAACTTTTGGGGGCTAATATTCCATACTTTTTCCAAAAAAATGATTCACCAATTTCTATTTTTATAGAAATAAATTCGCCAAAATTTTATAATATAAAATTATTTTACCTTAAAAATCTCCAATATTATATGTTATCTAATATAAAATAATTATAAATCTAAACAGTTTTATAAAATTATCATCAAACATTTTAAAATATGGATATTAGGGACTAGTAAAATTCGCCAAGATTTCTAAACTTTAAGATAAACATCCATCCTGAAAATTTTCCATGCACACACACAACATTCTCCCACTTGTTGTTTTCTTTTCCATACAGGGGGTCACAAGAGAGATTAGTCATTGGTCCATCCCTACAACACCCATTTCTTCTACCAAGAAAATTGTAATATTCCTAATTTAGCATTTAGCTAATTAGAATATTAAATTGTGTCTTCCTTAATTAATAGATGAATAAGAGGGTAGAGGGACCCATAAATCCATTTAGTAGGAATAAAACAACTTCTTAATGTGAATGTGGATCAATGCATCTAGATAGGGTGAAGATGAATAAATCACTTCTTGCTGTGAATGTGGGTCAGTGCATGTGGATGGGGTCAATTTGACCAAATCAACATTGCGGTCATGGAGGTAGTGCAGAAAATGGAAGACAACATAGTCATAATGGAGGTTAGTGGCCATCAGAGTAACATAATTATTGTGTGGGGCCAAGGGTGTGAGGGTAAGGGTGAGGGAATCCATGGAGAGCATTTTTTAATATTGTTTATGTATTGTCTTTTATGACTTTCTGCATGCTTCAATTGTTTAGCAAATTTTGTTGTACTATTTAGCACACAGGTGCCTCTGAGAGGAGATCCCAACCTCATCCTCGGGGGACTTCGAGTGCCTACTCAAGAGAGGATTTTTGTTGTTCATGTGAGCTGATCTCATCATCTGGCATTCAGACCAATTGCAGACCCTCTAGTGTTGTACAATCACTTAGTGGATTACACAGTCGAGTAGCAGAGTTCATCAGAAGAGGGTGAAATTCCGTAGTGTTTCTTCTTGGAATTCATTAAAGGGATCAAACCTTCAATAGTTGGGCTTGGGACTACTTGCAGCTATTCTATATTTTAGTTCAGCCCATAGATCTTCATACCCATCAGTTATTCATTGTAAACCCTAGGAGTGTGATTTTCCGAGGTCAGCCAATCCATAAATCCTTTCTGGGTTATTCTGGGTTCTTTCCACAGAGTTCAGATTCTAAATCCAGGATTTTTATTACCATTAGGGCATCATCATCTACACATCCCTATTCACCTAGTAGCATCATTTCCAACAGGGCAGCGTAGAGGGAGAGCTTCAGTAGCACAATAGAGAGCAATGTTTTCTGTGGGAGAGCTTGAGTCCATTCCAACCCACTTTTGTCGGCTTGAGTGATATATATTTTGAAGCACTGTTGTATTATTTTCACCTCCATATTAATAAAATGGCTCAGTTGTTCTGTCTATTTTTATGGTGTTTTCATCTTATTTCCATATTGTTGTAGTTTCCATTTTATTGTGTTTTGTATTACTTTCTTTTCCATTTTGGAATATTACAGTGGTATCAGAGCTCATAGACTTGGATCATCCTGTGGAACAACTGGTCTATGACACACAAATATAGAGAACAAAAAAAAATTCTAGAATAAAAAGTGGTTGTTTTGCGTTAGATGTTTCTGGCAAAATAAAACAAATCACAAAAATATGAGACATGGGTTTTATGAAGAATGGACCAATTCTATTTCTCCATGAGAATTTTCTCCAAATTAGGTCTAGATTGAGAGAAACAGAAGGTTCTCTGAAGACAATTTTATCTGAATTGTTGTGGTGGCCATTTTTCAAATTCTTCCAATTGCAATACCAAATTCAACTTGTTTCAAAGTTCAAATCCGGCAAAGAAAACTGTGTTCTAGCGGAGGAGGATAAAGGGAGTCTATAATGGTAGAAGAAGGTTATGGGAAGGAGTTTTAAATCTCCTCCTCAGATCTATGCAGGATATCACCAGAGTGATCAAGGAGATGAGAATGGAGAGACAAAGGGAAACCCCATGAGGGTTGCAAAATGGAGAAAGTTATGATACTTCACATCATTGGTGTGAGCAACTTTCAGTGCATCAAAATTCGTAGTGCTCCACTATTCCTACCTTCCTAGTACTAAGAAATGGGGCTAGAGGACCACAAGAGCAGGAAGCTCTCAATGATTATTTTTTAGAATATGAATCCCAGTCTCAAAGATTCAAAGAGCATCTAACTTTCCAGGAATTTTTCTAGATTAAGGAAAATAAAAGACCTCACAACTACAACAGAGGAAGAGGGTACACACAGGAAAATGACTTTCAAAGTACCGTAGGTAGAATTTTTCTACATACTTTTGATGGGTCATCGAAGAGTACGAAAAAGACTTGGGAGGAGACAACTAAGCATACACTGGTTGATGAGACACCACCCATTGTTGAGGTATCTAGTGATGGGGTATTTGAGGTTGTGACCGAGTTCTATGATGATAGTAGTACATCACAAGTTGATGAGGTGTCGGGAGACAACTCCACCATTTTTGAGGAGTCGATAGGTACATAGGCCTCTAGGTTTATGGCAGAATTGTCAGATGACAATCACATGCAGTTGACTTATGAGAATGCCTTGCATATTGGAGTATCTATGGAGGAGGGTGTGCACCCATCCTTTGGGCTATCCTTTGAGGAGGTGCTAGGAGATACAGAGGTATTGGACGATGGTCACACACAATAATTCCATTAGTTTTAGGTTGACCATGTAGATTTGAAGGTGAAGGACACATCAGTACGAGAGGCTATCCTATGTTAGAATGAGGAGCTGGAGGGCATGAGAGTGGTTTTTGTTGATTCAGTGGAAAATTTTGTCCACATTGGGGAATGGTTGGATTCCCTAATGGTGCATTTAGATGGCACATTAGAGTGTCAGAGAAGCCCCCATTAGGCATACATCGACAGGGTGCAACACTCACACGATGGAGGTAATATTCTATGTGTAGGGATTCTTGCATTTGATTCTTTTCTCAAGGTTGGATGGCAATAGGTATTGATCTGGTACCCCATGGATCATACTAGGTAGCGAGATACATCCATGTCCACACTTCAGCAAAGTCCATGGATTACCGGAGGGACACGAGGGCTAGATTACTGTTGGGATCTAGGTGGGATTTACCATCACATGATAGAGTCAGTAGGTGATGGTAATAATTTTGTGATGGGTTTGATGTTTGGGCACACACACATTTTTAGATCTCTATCAGAGCCCCGAACATCCCTAGTGATAGGATGGTTCAAGAGGAGGGTACACCCTTTTTAGGAGTTATCTCAGCATATCGATTGTGCATGTAGTCACAGGGTGATTAGCCTACTTTGGAAGGAGCTGGTCGGAAGAGGTGGCATAGACATGCCACCAGACATGGCAATACATAGAGATGGTTCTCTCTCATGGGTATATGGTACACTTGAGCTATGGAGGATAGGAGAAGTGATGTCATTTTCATTGGAATGTGAGGAGTCGGGCCACTCCAATCCTTTAGAGCATATAGGGAGACGCAACCCACCTCATGGGGGGTTTACTAACAGAGTCGTGGATATTTTTGCCCATGCATGATACTATACAGTACATGATGGTACAGTCGTATTCGGCAGTATCCAATGGTGTATAGGGGTAGGTTGCAGCATACAGTAGCATGATGAGGAGTGTGAAGACACTTGGTGGTATGCAGTGACCCATGATACGACACAACAGGATTTTGTAGCATTGCCTCCAAGGGGACTTATGGACAGGGGCATTAGGTGTACCTTGGGATGCAGTTCACCTAGGATGGATGAGGATATTTTTGAGCATCCGGAGACACCACGTTTAGTAGAGACAGGACTACGAGGTTGTTATCAACTCACATTTGAGGGACGGTGGATGGTAGCCTTCATCTACTTTGGGTTTGACACGCGGGGGAGCACTGAGACTTCCACTACATGGAGAGGAAGACTTATCATGTTGCTTCTAAGTGTCATGATCGACAGTGGATGGGTATATTTCAGCATCATGGGGATGCTCGGGTAGGATGAGCTTGGCCTATGCATATTTTTCACCACAAGGCCCCAAGAGAGAGGGACACAACCTGCACCTGATTGGGGGGATCATGTAGATTTTCCATTGGGCTTTAGCGAGTCACTAATGGAGTGGGGGACTTCATTATTATGGTAGGTTGGTCAGCGAGATGGAAGTAGGCCTGATTTGTCTTCCAAAATGCAGGGTGAGAAGTCAAAGAACTCGATGAGATATATTGAAGATGATGAGTTACTTGTGATGATTCAGCCTGAGTAGCATATGGTGGAGTATGGGGCAGCTGAGAGGGAGGATATGCACATCATGCATGATAGTCTTTTGGTGGAGAGCCATACCTAGAAGCCTGCAGTGAGCCAGTGTTAGATATGCGGCTAATCTTGGGGTTAGCCATGGAGGAGGAGCTGTTGGAGATGGTGGTGCATCCATCTTTGGTCCAACCCATTGATGAGGTGCCAGTAGATGCATATGCAGTTAGCAGGACTGCAATACTTTTATGGAGCATCACTCTCTAGGAGTACATCGATGGGGCTTGCAGTACACCTTACCCCCTTGAGCCTATTATAGAGAGAGGGGCCTTCCCTTTGAGGCAATTCTCGTTGAAAAGTGGGACGGAGCAGCATGAGTTGAGTATGATTTGGCGACAACACTACATACATGTTTCATATGCAGATATCACCACATTGGATTCTTCGACTGGGATAGACTGGCGGGAGATCACGAGTTGGTATCCTATTAATGTTACGATCTTCTTAGTCAGGTGCATAGCAGAGCACAGACACGTAGACATGACAGGTACTATAGTTTACAGTTGGTAGTGGGGCACATGTCGACAACTCTTTAGCATTCCATCCCGACTTTGGAAGAGCAAGATCAACATTGGATTGAGACAAGGGAGAGAGGTGATGAGTTAGTATGCAGTTGGTGGGGAATATTATACAGTCAGATCTATGGCACAACAGGGGCCTTGGATCATTGATGCATGTTGGCAGTATTCACCTCATGAGGCAATAGCTATAGCCAGATGCAGTGCCCAGTCCGAGCTAGGGGAATTGGGTGATAATTGGCCATGGTGACGTTGGGATCCAAGAGGATTGATTGATGATAGGTATGGTGAGAGATCCGTTTGGGAACCCAACATTAAGGGATATGTTCTAGGTAGCCTGAAAGAGGGGCATAGCCGCACTGAGGGGTTTGTATGGGATCTGGGCATTGGCATCAGTTGCATCGGGTCAACACGGTGGCCCACATCTTTGCAGTTTCTTGAGGATAAGAAACGTTTTGGTGGGGAGGACTATAATATTCCTAATTTAGCTTTTAGCTAATTATAATATTAAATTTTGTCTTCCTTAATTAATAGATGAATAAGAGGGTATAGGGACCCATCAATCTCTTTAGTAGGAATAAAACCACTTCTTAATGTGAATGTGAATCAATGCATCTAGATAGGGTCAAGATGAATAAATCACTCTTTAGTGTGAGTGTGGGTCAGTGCATGTGGATGGGGTCAATTTGATCAAATCAATAGCGCAGTCATGGAGGTAGTGGAGACAATGGAGGAGATCGTGGTCATAATGGAGGTTAGTGGCCATGAGAGTAGCATCATTATTATGTGGGGCCAAGGATGTGAGGGTTCCACAAGTATAAGAAAAGGGTGAGGAAATCCATGGAGAGAATTTTGAACATTGTATATGTATTGTCTTTTATAACTTTCTCACACTTTAGCTGTTTAGCGAAGTTTGCTATGTTGTTTAGCACATGGGTGTCTCCGAGCGGAGATCCCAACCTCATCCTCGAGGGACTTTGAGTGCCTACTCAAAAGAGGATTTTTGTTGTTCATGTGAGCTGATCTCATCATATGAAATTCAAGCCAATTTCATACCCTCTAGTTTTGCGCACTCACTCAGTGGCTTATGTAGTCCAGTAGCATAGTTCATCATAAGAGGGTGAAATTCCATAGCATTTGTGCTTGGAATTCATTGAAGGGATCAACCATTCAATAGCTAGGCTTGGGAGTAGTTGCAGCTATTCTATATTTCGGTTCAGCCCAGAGATCTGCATACCTAATTTTTATTCATTGTAAACCCTAGGAGGGTGATTTTCCGAGGTCATCCAATCCGGAAATCCTTTTTGGGTTATTCTGGGTTTTTTCCATAGATTCCAGATTATAAATCCTAGATTTTTCTGAGAATCAAATCATCCTAATATACACATTCCTATTCACTTAAAAACACCATTTCCATTAGGGAAGCACAAAGGGAGAGCTCCAGCAGGGCAGTAGATAGCAGTGTTTGTAGTGGGAGAGCTTGAGGTCATTCCAGCTTGCTTTTTCTGGCTTGAGTTATATCTATTTTGAAGCACTGTTGTATTATTTTCACCTCCATATTAATAAAATGGCTCCACTATTATGTCTATTTTTATGATGTTTTTAGTTTATTTCCATATTGTTGTAGTTTCCAGTTTATTGTGTTTTGTATTACTGTCTTTTCCATTTTGGAATATTACAAAAACTTCGTAGTGCTCATAGACTTTGTCAATTCATCTGCAACATTCTAAAAAATTTCCACCTTTACCTGCAACACCTTTTTTTCCTCAACCATATCCCTCACAAAGTGATACTGAACATTAATGTGCTTTGTCTTTTAATGATAAACAAGGTTCTTTTCCAAGAGAATTGCACTTAATTTGTCACAATATATCCTTATAGCTCATTGTACCAACCCCATACTTGAACACAATCTTTGCAACCAAACTACTTCCTTGCTTGCATGAGTGGTTTTTGTGTATCCAACCTCTGTAGTTGAAAGAGCCACTACAGACTGTATTTTTCTCGTCCAACTAAATGCTCATCCAAATAGCTTAAAAACATACCCACTTGTAGATCTTCTATGATCTATATCCCCAGCCCAATCTTCATCAAAAAATCCACGAACTGCCAAATTTTTTTCCAATCCCATTCTTCCTTAGTACCAGATACCATAATCACTAGTGCCACACAGATACCTGAAAACCCACTTCACTGTTGTCGAATGATCCTTCCCTATTTTTTACATAAACATGATCAATACTCCCAATGCGTGTACAATGTAGGGTTTAGTACAAACCATTTCATTTATCAGGCTACCGACTGCACTTGCATATGGAACATAGGACATGTCCTCTTCCTCTTCTTGTGTCTTGGGACATTTTTGAATAAATAACTTTACACATACAGGAATAGGAACCTTCACTGGTTTACTATCATTCATATTAAACCTCTGCAACATTATCTTGACATAATTTCTCTGGTTTAACCAAATCTTCTTCTTTTCCTGATCTCGTTTAATTTCCATGCCCAAAATATAGTTTGCTGCACCAAGATCCTTCATGTCGAATTGGTGGACAATTGGATCTTCAAATCCTGGATAATTTCTTTGTCATTTCCAATTAGTAGTAATTACACGCAACGATCCGCTTTTCTTCTGCTGAAGCCAAGTCCACATATATATGTATCAAATTTCTGATACCACATCCTTGGTGACTATTTTAACCCATCCAGAGACTTTTTTAATCTTCATACGAGTTCTTTCTTACCCTTCACTATAAAGCCTTCAGTTTTCTTCATGTAGATCTATTCTTCCATATCCTCGTGAATAAATTTTGTCTTCACATCCATATTTTCTACCTCAAAATCAAAATCAACATCAATAGATAAAATTAATCCAATAGAAGCTACCTTGGAAACATGAGAAAAAATATCACCAAAATAAATTCCTGACACCAGGAAATAACCTTTTTCTACCAACTGAGCTTTTCATTTCTCCACTTTTCCTTTTGCATTCATCTTCTTCTTAAACATCCATTTGTTGCCAATGTGTTTCCTTCCAGCCAGAAACTCCACCAAATCCCAAGCCTCATTTTTGTCCAAATATTCCATTTAATAAACCATCGCCTCCTTCGAGAGTTTTCCATCCTCTAAATCTACTGCCTCCCTGATAGTTATAGTATCATCTTCAGTAATAGAAAAAAAAAAAATTGAATAGAAAGTAGATGGAATATACCTTTATAGCTTCCTTCTTTCTCGAACAGATCTTCTCACAACTGGAGTTTGTGTCTCTTCATCTTCCGATTCCTGTTATGTTCTAGAGTATGATTCTTCCTCCTTTACATAAAAATATATCTTCTTAGGTTCCTTTGGTAGGAATTCATGTTTAATAACAGCTTTCACCTCTCTAAACACCATATCTCGGTTGTACACAACCTTCCTTGTCTTTGGGTTCCAAAGCTTATAACCTTTTAAACCATCCTTATACCTAATAAAGATGCACCTTTCATATTTATTATCCACCTAGTTTATTTTCTCCTTTGGAACATGTATATATCCATCACATCCAAATACCCTTAGATGTGAAATACATGGTTTCTTACCAATCAATAGATCATGTGGAGTCTTATCCTTCAAGGTTGATTAAGGTGATCTATTAACCAGGTAACATGCAGTCTCCACCGCCTCTGCCTGGAATTCATGTCCTAACTCGACACTATTGAGCATGCTTCTTGCCTTTTCCTTCAACGTCCTATTCATTCTTTCTGAAACTCTGTTTTGCTGAGGTGTGTATGGAATAGTCTTATGTCTTGCTATACTACACTTTTTACAGAACTATTCAAATTCCTTCTTGCAGAACTCTCCACCATTATCTGTACTCAACCCCTTTATCTTCTTATCTGTATGGTTTTCCACCAGAGCCTTAAACTATTTAAGTCTATGAAAGACTTTAGATTTATTCTTGAGGAAATATATCCATGTATTCTGTGATAATTCATATATAAATTATGCATGGTACAAATACTTAGCCAGTGATGGAACCGACACAGGTCAAAACACATCATTGTGCACAAGCTCTAATATCTCTTTCACCCTCTTAGCACAAGAAGGGAAACTCACCTGATTTTGTTTCCCATATACACAACTTTCACTAAAACCAACATCCAAATATAAATTAGAGATGCCTTCTACCATACCATTACCATGAAGTATTCGAAGGCCCTTCTCTCCAATATGTCCAAGCCCTTGATTTCATAGCATGGTATTTTATCGAGAGACCACAAAGTTTTTTTCTCCACTTGTAGGAACCACATAAATTTTGCACCCATAAATAATAGTGATACGCATAATCTTGTACATAGTTCCAATCTGAACTCCCCACATCAATATCAATGCTCCCCAAACCATCTTTCATATATCCTTCTGAAACATTGTTTTTACCCCTATATCATCCATCTTTCTTACATAAATCAAATTTTTGGCCAATGCAGGAATATGCAGAACACTAGGAAGTGTTCTAATCCTTACACCTTGTACCTTCATCTTTAATTTTCCATGTCCGACGATTCTGTCCTTCCTATCATCCCCTAAGAATACATTGCCACCATCATATTTCTCATACTCGCAAAACCACTCCCTATGCGGGTGAAGTGAAAGGATGCACCTGAGTCAATCAACCATGCCTCATGATCTACACGTGTACTTGAAGAAGAAGAAAAGTACACATCCCCACCTTCATCCGAGGTGGTTTTTTCCTCTACAGAAGGAGCATCATCAAATCCCTTTCCTTTCTCAAGTGGTTTAGATCTACATTCCTTTTTTAAGTTCCATTCCTTTCCACATTTCCAACACACCCTTACAATTTTTCCTATAGATTTAGATCCCCCATTCGAGGACTTATTTTTGTTTTTTTTCTGGGACATTCCTTGTATAGAAAAGGCATATCCATTCTGTCCCTCCATATTATTTCGTCTCATCTCCTCCAACAGTAAGGATGAGACTATTTCATCAAACTTCAATGTGTTTGTATTGTTGCCTATTACAACAATCAGATTATCCCATGAATATGGTAGAGAACACATCAAAATTATGCACTTATCTTCATATGAAATTCTAATATCAACAAATAACAATTGGCTTACCATAGTATTAAAGAATTTCAGATACTTTGTCACCGAGTCTCCATCCTTCATCCTCAAGCTATATACATTTCTCCATAGGAACAATTTGTTCACCAGAGACTTATATTGGTAAAAATTCCCTAAATTTTCCAACAAAGCCTTCATGTAGCTTCCCCTGATACATTCAAAAATGTTGAATCTAAGATACACAATTGTATTGTGCTCTTTCTTTCTGATCAAACATCACCTAGTATTCATCTAACATTGTCGTTGGTTTAGTACCCGTATCTACCATGATCCACTAATATTTATCCACCAGAAAATCCTCCATATTGAGCTTCAACAACTCTGTAATATCCCAAAGGAGGGATTTTCTGCTCCATCGGGAATATCTTAAGATATTCCATTTTTCCAACTCCAGGAGTATTAACAATCAACACTGAACTATTTCAAAGATTGACTGTTAGGGGAATTTAATGGATATGTCACCTTCACAAGGAAGGATGAGATCCAGAGGCTACCTGGCCCACTAGTAGACTCTACCAATGGAACTTTTCAAGAGCTAATAGTTCCCTTCAAGGAATTTCTGCAATGCCTCTCATGGGAATGTTGTATAAGGAAATAATTGCAAATAAAATTCTGTATAGTGTTGGGATCCTATTATAAATATAATATGGAGTCTAAATTCAGAAAGAGAGCTGAAACAAATAGATATAGGTGAGTTAAATAGATCTCCCCACCATAGGTACATCATAAATCAGCCCAAAGAGTGAGCTACAACAATATGCAAAACATCAATCTGAAACTCTGCAAATGTGAATGTATCATGAATGGTTAAATACTAAATCCATCATAATATTAATATATCAGCAATATTATACAGAAATATCATGAGGAACAAGACCCTCAAGCTTTAGAACCAACCTCCAATGAATAAACAATGTAATACCGGAGTAGCTGCAGCTACATAGAATGCCGAAAAACCATAACTGCGCAGTCTCTATGAGAGATGCAGCTGCTGAATACATAAAAAATGATAATGTAGCTGAAATATACAAGGAAAATGGCCCAAGAGAGGAAAATGGGCTCAATATGGGATTTCTAGCCAATCTTAGGGAGATTGCTAGAAATGCCGGATAAAATACAATAGTGACAAACAAATTGTCACTGCAACTGAAACCAAATGAATATGAGGCTGTGGCTGATCTGAAATGCTGATGCCCTTCTCTGATAATTCCCTCAAGGAAAAGGGGATGATCCCCTTTTACTCAAAATCACTCCTCTTGATGAGCACATGAATCTCCCTCAACATTTCCCTCATGGAATAACACAATTTCTCCAAATGAATGTGCAGTGGGAGATGGTGAATGAGTGGCCTGATGCCACAGATCTGAAATGAAGTCCAAGATCACTCTCTACATCTCTTCCCATGAAGAAATCATTCCTCCACTGAAAATCAAGTAGGGAAAGACTCAATGAGTTCCTTTGTTGCTACCCCAGCTACACAGCACCATTATGCTACAGAAATAACGCTGCAACTGAAGGAGTGAGCTTGGAAAATTTTTGTAATGAGGAAATTCAGCTCAAATCCTCTCCTCCCATGAGGAAGAAGTGGAGGATCCCCTCCCGGGAACACCCCTAGTTCTCAAGAGCACTGCAATCCTACTAAATAGCCTAGATGTGCAAGTCCTTGGCCTCACTACGAAATTTCTGAATCAAAGCATGAACCAAATGAGCTGATGCTTCTTTCTTATAAATTAAATTAACTCTCTCTCACCATAGGTCCCACAATTAGGGTTTCCATTCACTTTTGAATGCTTTCCCTCCAAAAACTGTGTTGTCTTCTCAAGCAAGCCACCCCTCTAAGGCAGCGTTGTTGACTTGGTCAAAGATGGCCAACTCAAGGTGATCCTCAACATATTCACACCATTGGGTGTTTATTTCAGCTGCTTATTTATCTTCCTTCCTCATAAGGATTGTTATTTCTCTATCACCAATGGTTAAGGGGTCTCCTTACCCATTTTATTAAGAAAAAATAAAATATGCCACTATAATGTTCCATTTTAGCTTGAGGCTAAAATTGGGAAAATTACAGTCCTCCCCTCCCAAATTTTGCTTGTCCTCAAGCAACTGCATAGAGAGAACAAAAAATTCTCCCCCTTCTTCTCTTATGGCCTCCTCATCAACAATCTCCACCACTACTCAAGATATGCTGCAATAAAACTGTCCTCCAATGCCTCCTCCCAAGTATGCAAACCAGAATGGTGCACCTTATGGAAACATGGAAGGTGTAGGTGGAAATCTCCTTGCTAAACCATGGCCTCCTCAAGGTAGGAGTGATGACATGCATGGGAAAATATAATCCCACTGATGATCCCCTCACCCATGCTATCATCCAAATGGAAATCTTTCCCCCGGTTCTGTGCAATGTAATGGGGCTGAACGGAGAGTTGCTGCTTCATCCCAATAAGATCTTCTCTCCCTATGTAGTACATATGGGGCTGCCTCTATCTTTGGGCTGAAATGGTATGGCCTCCAAGAGTGGCCCAAGCTACCCCATCAAAATATTCAGCCATGAAATGCCTCTTCAAATTCTCCAAGTGGTTTGCCCCACAAAAAGAGAAAAGTAGTAGTATGGAAATCATGGTTTTCCCATGTTATCTCCTGTAATATAGAACATGTGTAATGGGGAGAATAGTGTTCCCAATGGGCTATCCCAAAATCACTCTCCAAATAGTGCTCCCTGTGAATAAATAAGCATCAGCAATACAAGGTAGCATAATACAATGAAAACAAGTTGTCACAAGACAACTAGAGAGTGGGTCATTGCTCCTCTCATGGGACCAATGCAGTGAGCCTCTTGCCTGCATCAAAAATATCCATAACAAGTGCTTTCCTAGCCACTTGTTTGCTTCCACAACATCTCCTCATAAGATGAAACATGAAATCACAGTTTGGTGCCAATGATGCACACCAAGATAATGTGGCTTCCCCCACAAACCATCATAAGAATAGCCAAAATCAAGGCTACAAGTAGCTGCAAGTACATACTCATGAAAAATTCAAGAAGGAACAAGCCTCCTTGATACATCATGCTCCTCAATCAATGAAAAGAAGTACAATACAAAACATGAAATTATACCTCCTCCATCATGTACTAGATCTCTTGAGCTGAAATGGCTCAACTAAATGTTCCCCCTCTCCTCAAATGAGTAAGGGAATGGTGTTGCCAACCTCTCAAAATTCATCTGGGCTCTGCATCTATCCATATTCTTATGTAGATCATGTTGAATGCCCTCCAAATTGAAGTCCTCTAGAAAAGCAAAATATGCATCCAAATGCACAACTAGGAAGTCCTCATGTGCTGCATGCAATAGTTTCTCCCTGAGACTAGAAATGCTAGTCAAGAAGAGTCTACCATGATGATATATGATCATATCATCCATTGATTATCTTCCATCTCCATCAAGGCCATCCAAGAATCATGCATGAACCAAGATCCTGGGACCACTCAACCAAAAGCTGAGTCCTCCAACATGGATCAATCCTCTGCATAAACAACGTTGGTAATCTGCAATAAAGTGCTCCATCACGTTGCTGCCTTCTACCTTGACATCCCCTCATGCCAAATTCATCCTCCAAGTTGCTGCCATGCCATCATGAAACTACTCATGCTCAAATAGAAATGATGCTCTCTGAAAATGAGCCTCCCATGAGAGACTATCACCTCCAAAGAATCTCCTGATCATGGGCAATGTAAGCATGAGTGGCCTCCATCTAATCCAATGCATGAAAGAGTCCTTCCTCAAAGGAAGTATCCTCCCTCTCATCAAATCTTTGGAGCAGTCATCCGACATCATGAAGATTCTATCCTCCATCCATACAGCAACTCTATCTGCGCAGTGAAACTGATGAGAATGGGTGGTACTGAAAATGAGAGAGTGTATCCATCCTCTTTGTGCTTATCCCAAAACTCTCTGTGCTGTGATGGATTCCTCCAATTTCTCCACCTCTCTAGAATCTAAGAGTGGTGAACCAAATGACATGATGCCTCTCATCATCTCTAGATCATGTGGCCTCCCAAGTGGAAAACCTCCAAAAGTGAGACATCAAGATAGAAGTGGATTGAATATATGAGAGGAATGAAATGTCCTCTCTCTCTCTCTCTACTGCATAGTGCAGTCCCTCTCCTAGGTGAAGAGAATATCTGAAATAGATAAGCGTGAATGTTCATCATCCCTTCATGTTGATCCTTCTTCTCTTCTTCTTCTTCTAATGGTGCAGCGTTGTAGATTCTTCTATCCACCTCCTCTCTACCAACAAGTGAGTGTGTTTCCTCCTGAGTGAGAGGCCTTGTGTCTTGGCCTTCCCTTGAAATAAATGTCTCCACACCCTCACAAATGGAAGAGTTCTCTTCATTCAATCAGGTTCTTGCCTCTAGCAAGCCATTCTTCTCATTTCTCCCCCTTTAGAAAGATGGAATGATCTTTGTTTCATGGCTCTCCTCCATGCATGCAAACTGTTTGAATTTTTGTCACACCATGTTTCACATTGGTTCTCAACAATCCCCTTTGAAAAAATCTTTATGACTTCCACATATGATCTCTTATTTGCATGAAAACATGAAATAGCACTCTAAAATCAATCATCATGAACCATACCTTTGAGTTGCAGCACTGCTCCCCAAAGGCCTCAACTCTTCCCCTGTATCCTTCTTGCAGTAGCTATGGAAATGTACTGCGATGTGGATCTGCATGTGTGGCTAAATGCTCACACCCTTCATGAAAATATCTAGGGCTTGCTCCATCCACAAACCCCTTTCAGTAAATTCCTCCAAATTTTCTCTTTCATCAGATCTTCAATGGTGTTCCAAATGGTCTGGAAACGAAGAAGGGAAACCTCCTCTTCCTTCATTAATTTTTCCTTGTTTCTTCTGTCAATCTCCTCTCCTTGGAGAGAAGCTCCTCTTTCTGATGGAAATAGATCTTGGGCACAGGCTGAGCCAAGATCCTGCTCCGATACCACTATAATATCCCAAATGAGGGTTTTTCTGCTCCATCGGGAATATCTTAAGATATTCCATTTTTCCAACTCCAGGAGTATTAACAATCAACACTAAACTATTTCAGAGATTGACTGTTAGGGTCATTTACTGGATATGTCACCTTCACAAGGAAGGATGAGATATAGATGCTACCTGGACCACTAGCAGACTTTACCAATAGAACTTGTCAAGAGTTAATAGTTCCCTTTAAGGAATTTCTGCAACGCCTCCCATGAGAACATTGTATAAGGAAATACTTGAAAATAAAACTCTTTATAGTGCTGGGATCCTCTTATACATATAATATGGAGTCTAAATGCAAAAATAGAGCTAAAACAAATAGATCTAGGTGAGTTAAACATATCTCCCCACCATAGGTACATCATAAATCAGCCCAAAGAGTGAGCTACAACAATATGCAAAACATCAATCTGAAACTCTGAAAATATGAATGTATCATGAGAGGGTAAATAATAAAGCCATCATCATATTAATATATCAGCAATATTATACAGAAATATCATGAGGAACAAGACCGTCAAGCTTTAGAACCAACCTCCAATGAATAAACAATGTAATACCGGAGTAGTTGCAGCTACACAGAATGCCAGAAAACCATAATTGCGTAGTATATATGAGAGATACAGTTGCTGAATACATAAAAAATGATAATGTAGCTGAAATATACAAGGAAAATGTCCCAAGAGAGGAAAATGGGCTCAATATGGGATTTCTAGCCAATCTTAGGGAGATTGCTAGAAATGTCGGATAAAATACAATAGTGACAAAAAAATTGCCACTGCAACTGAAACAAAATGAATATGAGGCTATGGCTGATATGAAATGTTGATTCCATCCTTTGATAATTACCTCAAGGGAAAGGGTTTGATCCCCTTTTACTCAAAAACACTCCTCCTGATGAGCACACGAATCTCCCTCAACACTACCCTCATGGAATAACGCAGTTTCTACAAATGACTGCGCAGTGGGAGATGGTGAATAAGTGGCCTGATGCCACAGATCTGAAATGAAGTCTAAGAACCCTCTCTACAAATCTTCCCATGAATAAATCATTCCTCCACTGAAAATCAAGTAGGGAAAGACTCAATGAGTTCCCATGCTACTACCCCAGCTACACAACACCATTCTGATACAGAAATAACGTTGCAACTGAAGGAGAGAGATTGGAAAAATGACGGAATGAGGAAATTCAGCTCAAATCCTCTCCTCCCATGAGGAAGATGTGGGGGATCCCCTCCCGGGAACACCCCTGGTTCTCAAGAGCACTGCAATCTTGCTAAATAGCCCGGATGTGCAAGTCCTTGGCCTCACTACGAAATTTCTGAATCAAAGCATGAACCAAATGAGCTGCTCCTTCTTTCTTATAAATAAAATGAACTCTCTCTCACCATAGGTCCCACAATTAGGGTTTCCATTCACTTTTGAATACTTTCCCTCCAAAAACTGCGTTGTCTTCTCAAGCAAGCCACCCCTCTAAGGCAATGTTGTTGACTTGGTCAAAGATGGCCAACTCAAGGTGATCCTTATCATGTTCACACCATTGGGTGTTTATTTCAGCTACTTATTTATCCTCCTTCCTCATAACGAGTGTTATTTCTCTATCACCAATGGTTAAGGGGTATCCTTACCCATTTTATTAAGCAAAAATAAAATATTCCACTATAATGTTCCATTTTAGCTTGAGACTAAAATTGGGAACATTACAAACTCAAAACTTTGACCATTAAATTTCTCGATCTCTATATTTCCATTTCTCGCCATATTCTTTCACCGCAATAATTAATCCTTCATATCTCCCACTAAATAAGGTCTACCACAGGCCCGAGAAAAACCCCTCAGCAGCAAAGGTGTCCCCCTGAAGCCGAAACAACTTTGATACCAAATGTAGGTTTTAACCCTGTACATAAATTACCTAGAAACAAATTCTAAAAAATAAAATAAACAATGGCGAGAAAATAAAACACAAAACATATATACACAAATATTTTCTCCTAAATCCCAAAATCGAGACTACTAGATTGATTTTTTATTATATTCCTTTCAATGTTACCATGCATATATATACATGTCAAATCATTCATCGAACACCAATCCATTAACCCTGGATTAGAACATAACCATACTTCCCTTAAACGGATCTACAAAATACTATGGGTAGAAAGTGATCATGCTCAAAACCATGTACAAAACCCATGCAAAAAACCATAGGTAGGTCTCACCACCTATTATAGGTTCCAAAAAAAAAAATTACCGGGGCACTACCCTGGACCACATGTAGGGGGGTTCCCCCCCCCCCTTCCCCCTTGTTGTGCCTGACACAATGAACAAATGGGGCTATCACCCCCCCTGTGAACACCCCCCCGAAGACTATTCATGGAAATAATATACACACACAAAACACTATAATTACCTGTGGCCATAATTTTTGGCTCAAGTACTAAATTCTACTCTTCAAATATTGTTTTCAACCCATGTATATATGAGCATTCCTCAGTAGGATTCTTAACTACACATGCCACACATATATTAAAAACCTTGACATCTGGAGTACATTCACATAAAATATGCTTCTGTCTACCTTTTGGATAATAAATGGATAATGACTCTTGTTCTTACATTATTTTTTGTTGAAATTTTAAAGAATCTATTTTCTTACTAGAAATATTCATGATTTCACTTTTTATATTATCCATTTTATTTTCCAAACCAATAATCATAGTGTATGTAGATCCAAATATGTTGTTTCTATAATTTCTTCTAATTCTCTTACCATATATGGATTTATTACCTGAAAATTTCTTGCACAAGTCACAAATTTGGTCAAAAGAAAGTTGAGAAATGTTGTCCTAAAAAATTCAAGTTATTCCCATAATCATCCAAAAAGGTTCTGACAATGCTCCTATCAAATTGTTTCTTAGACCTCTGAAGGATATACAAAAATATTTTAAGATATTCCTCCAAATTTTTGTCATCATTTTGTGTAATAGTAAAGATTTCATCTTTCATTTCTCGTGTCTTACAATATTCTTGTTATTTCCCCAGAAAATTCATCTTCATTTGATACCAAAAAGTGATATTTTTTCCTCCCAACCCCATAAAGCAGTGTAAATTTAAGTCTTTAAGGGTTTCAGGGAAATTTTTTAACTTCTGTGCATCTAATGAATAGTCACAGTTCCTACAAATTATGTTGAAATTAAAATAGAAAATCATTGGGATCCTCATGTACCTCACCATGGAAATGTGGAAGTACTGAAGGCATAATATTTTTCATTTGAACAATTGTGTCAGGGTCTAAAATTGGAAATCCAAAGGTAGAATGTTCTTCTAATGGTTGATTTTAACCAATCCTTCACCATTAACATCCTCATGACTTGCCATAATATTTCCTCCAATAAATTTTTCCCCTATGGACTATAAAGATTGATTTTGCTTCAGAATAGAATTTTCAATCTCATCAATCTCCTTCTTCCCTAATAATGAATGTGATACACCTGAGATGTTGTCTTCGGAATCCAGGTGTAAAGTAATAGCCTCGTTGTTCTATGTCTTCTTGGAGTTTTTGCCTCCAATAGAAGGCCCACCATGAGAAACGTTTTCTGATTTATCAATGTTTCCTCTACCCTTCTTGGGATTCAAACCCCTACCCCTCCTGGTCATTCATTTTAAAAATAAAAATCAAATTGGAAAATTCAAACACTATAAAAACACCTGTTGGAAACAAATTAGTTCAATCCAAATTTAATGTTGCAGCTAAAAGAAACACACTTACAACACTTTGGAAATATTACCCCTTCTATTAAACATCAAAAAGGGGCACACCTGTAAAAAAAAACACCACATAAATTTACCTCTAATATTGAAATCAAATACTGAAAAAATATTGTTAGAATCTCCCTTAGTCTCCTCCCCAGTAATGACACCAAAATGTTGGGTTACAGTATTATCCCTGCATTTACCTCAACATTAACTTGTCAATTCAGATCAGTAAACTTGGAGGATCAACATCATTTGTGCCAGAGAGACTCTGATTTTCCTATTTACCCTACTATTTGAAATCAAAATGCAAAAAAAAATTCACACCTACAATCACAAAACAAGGTTTCTTCCTGAAGTTTCACTCTTTAATCACACTATTCCAAAAAGGATGGAGGTTTATTCCATAAAAAAAAATAAACTGCCCTTAATTTTCAATATGGGAAATATCCTAGAAGTTATAACCACACCAAGAAAATAAAGTGTTTCAAATAAAATTCACCCTTGCATCTATTTCTCATCCAACTCGATGTTCTAATTCATCAAATGCATTTATCAAAAACCTTTCCACAGATAAATCACACTCATTCAAATAATTTATTAAAAAAAATTTCAAGTACCTGTAGATGCCAGTGTACTCAAAAACCCATTCAAAAATAAATCAATGCTACTATGTGCAATCCAAAAATTAGCCAATCATGTTGCTAGAAAAATATCATAAATTAACCAATACTCCCAATAGTTTTCTCAGAGATTATACTAATTCAAAACATAAAATGTATATTCCTCATCTAAAGAAACACATTCTTTTCTTATTCTATGAGAAAATTATATAAAATATCATATTTAACACAATTTCTTGCACTAAGTTTCTTTCCTATACTAGAAAATAACCCTAACCTAGATTTAACCAGATCAACTTCAGCAACAAGGTCATGACCTCGAATCCAAGGTGGAAGTCTTAGCTAAAACCACCTTCAAAAATAAAATGAACAGTATATAGATTGAACCCTCACGTAGAACCAATTTATTTATGAACAACACAAGTATGGAATGGTATTCAAGCAACAAGGATCAATAGGGGTGCATGATCAAGTTACAACCAATATATTCAAGGTACTTAGGTGTATAGACTAGTGCTACATTTCCAACTAAAAAAAAAGTGTAATAACCACAAAGATTCTAGACTCAGTGTCGCCAAAACTTGAGAAAAATAACACCACATTGTCACCCAAAACCCAGATCTGAATCAAATGAGAAGCCGGGAAAGAAAAATACCCCAATATTCACCTTCAACACTTTACAAATCAGATACAACATGCCATGCATTGAATAATAATTAAATCAATGAAAAATAAATGAAACAGGACAGAATCAAGCAAATTTATGTATGACCAAAGATCCTTCTTTAATAACCAAATACATAAGTGCTTTAAGATAGAGAAATCATGTGTTTCATCAATGAGTGAACCTTTCACTTATGCTCCAGGTTTCACAAGTAAAGTTAAGAGAAATATTGAGAGAATAAATGATAGATTCACACCAATGAAACAATGCAAAAACATTCACACCAATAGATAAACTCAACACAGAGTAATATGTATTTAAATATGCACGCCACACATAAATCTATAGGTAATAAACAAGAGAGTTGTGGAGCTAGGCTGGTGGTCCCAACCAGATTAGCTCAAAAACCCTAGTTAAGTGTTTAACTTATAGAAAATATAGATCGGTCATGCATATAACTCACAAAGAATTAAAACTTGGCATAGAAGCTGAATATATTAATAGAGCAGTTGTTACATCACAAATATGTCTAGATGAAGAGAGAAAATTTTAGCAACATCAACCTAGCTTCGGTAACTTGGAACATGGCTGAAATAGTCAATTTATACATATTGTTCATATAAAGGAACATTATTGTCCTACCTTACAATAGTAACAGTTAGATCCAGGATCTCGAATTTTTCCAAAATAAACCCTAATAACCATGGGCTTAGACAATGGAGGATTGAATCTAGTTGTGAGGATCATCATTGTTGGATATCATTGTTGCTTCCTTGGACTATTGTTGGAAAAATTGTAGGGAAACGAATGAACTCTCCAAACACCCGATATAAATGTCTAGTTGTCAGCTCATCTACTTGAAGAGTTGACCACATGCCTAAGTGCAGGCGACCTTTTAGGTATGGGCACTGCACAATATTGAGTTAGTGGTTTGTATAGAAGCACAAATGTTTATAATAACACATAAATTGAACTATATTGGCTTCAAAATATGAATATACCTATCAACTTCTTAAGATATAATGTTTGTAACATATGTTCTCAAAACCATATCACAATGTGAGGTAAAAACTACATTTTTAGGACAAAAATAAGTGAAACATGGGTGGGTGAGGGAGAAAAATAGAACATTTGTGGTACCCAACATATATATATATATATATATATATGTTGGGTACCACAAATGTTCTATTTTTCTCCCTCACCCACCCATGTTTCACTTATTTTTGTCCTAAAAATGTAGTTTTTACCTCACATTGTGATATGGTTTTGAGAACATATGTTACAAACATTATATCTTAAGAAGTTGATAGGTATATTCATATTTTGAAGCCAATATAGACGCATAATATGACTAACTTAGTTAACATATGTAGCCATGTTCCTTCATCTATTTCAATATAATAATATAAGATAAGAATTCAAGGATAATGTTCCCTTAAAAAAAATTCAAAACACATTTATTCTCACGTTTAAAAGAAGATAGAATGGAATCTTTTCATACTTATACGTAAGCTCCAAGAAATATTGGAAATAAATTCCACCATAATGTCATGTGCAAGCATTTAGCTAGATCAACCAATTTGATTTCCTAGATTATGCTGAATAATTTCCACTTATTGACTCTTGATATTATAACCACAAACATATTCCACTTATTCCAAAGTAAGCTGTAATAAAACTAGACTTATACAATGGAGGATTGAATCTGGTTATTATCATCATTGTGGGAGGTCGACCCTACTTCCATGGACTACTATTTCAAAAATAGAAGGTGTTAGTGTTAGTCTATACAACCTGTCACCAGTTATCAAATGGGCTCTTATCATGTATTATTAGGGTCTCGTAGACAAATTTTTGTCTTTTCATTAGGTCTTCAAGTAAAAATTTGGTCACTTGGTAGTAGGTCTAGGACTATTTCCTCTCCTTTCAAATGTTTACATGCTGGTCCTTTTCATCACTCAGCTAAGTGTGCCATCATTCAAAGGCCATCAATATCATTCCAACCATCATCATCATCATTTCATTCAGTTCAATGTCTTCATTAGGTCATTAGGGTTTCAAGGTCACCGAATATGTCATCCCATGCATAAAATACGACAATTGGAGGAGTGGTAATAGGGAATTTTGTTCAATAACATTTGATTTCAAATGTAATTTATGTTTTGATATGTAATAACTTCATCATGTTCCAAAAATCTGCATACAAAGTGTCAAAGTTATTAGTTTACAAAGAAAAATGAAAAGGACATATAGTGGGCCATCCCACTACCTTGAATAAAAATGACCACCACAAGATATAAAAGACCAAATCAAGCTCATTTGTTCATTTAACTCATTGAAGAAGAGCTATCATCCATCACCAAGTGAAAATTCAGCAAGTTCAAGCCAAAAACGCTCAAAAATTTGGTGCCAAAGCAGCCACACTGTGCTTTCTTCCCTCCATGCTACGCTTTCTTCACAATGTTGTGTTTTCTCTCCTGGAGGCATAGAACCAAGTTCATAAGGCTTATGAAGGTTTTCAATGTGTCAAGCATCTGTGGAAAAGTAATTTACAATTAGCAAACCCCTCCTTGCAGCTCAATTTCATGGTTTTAGTGTGAAAACCCTCTTTTGACCTCCATGTTGCGTTTTAGTGGCTAGCCCTATTTTTTTTTAAGTTTGAAAGAAAAATTCACTCTCCCATATAATTTTTTACCTCCCTCACACTATAAACTATCCCCCATAGCCGTCACATCCCATTATTTCCATTTCCCAAGCCCAAAACCCTAAACCCTAGCCCAATTCTTCCATTTTGGGTAGTTTTCCTAGCTAAAATCATGTTAAAATTTCCTAGCCCAAATGCCTCACTAATTTCACTCCATTTCACTCCATATACCTCCCTAAGACCCCTGCCCATCTCCCTAAATTTTCCCACTCTCATTTCCCTTCCCTAACCCACTCATCCTATCCCTTTTCTCCCTTCCCCTATTTTGACATACTAGGGTTTTTCCCCTTGCAAACAACCAAATGGAGGAGAATAAATATTATAACAAAGGATATCAGGTGATAAGACATGAGCCCCTAACCACTCTTGAAATGATGTCTACACCACTGTCCAAGCATTGTTTTCAAGTAGTAGGGTGTCTTCCTTTTTGTCAACTAGTTGAGAAAGTCAAATACAATGCCACATTGACCAAGTTGTTTACCACTAAGCTCAAAATGGAAAAAGTAAAAATTGCAAGGGTTGATTTCACTATATCAACTAATATAGTAGTTGAGGCCACAGGCATGCCCAATCATGGTGAAAAATGGTTTAAGAAACAAGATCTAGCCTTTCACAATTATCATCCCTATCTCAGAAGACATCATCAACAACACATGAAGAAGACTTTTCCTGTTGGGAATCTCCTTGAGAAGTACACACCACTCATGAAAATCATCATGAAGTACTTCACCTGTGAGGGAATATTTTCTAGACTATATGGGTATCATGTCAGACTTCTCATGCATTTCATAGGGGTAAAGCCACTCAATTTTCCTTATTACCTCTATAGAATTTTGGAAAATATGGAAGAAAAGGTCCAACATAAGAATAGTCTTGAAAGCAGCCTCTTCCACAATTGCCTTATCAAGATCATTGGTTTACACTAGCTTGAGTAGAAGAACATCACTTGGGACACTTTCATGTAGGCACATGTCTTTTTGTCTTCTAGTAGCCATCCTGCTAGCCCTACTTCTCTATTAGCCCCATCAACACCATCAACACCTTCTAGACATGTGGAGGTTGGCTCACGTAGCACCATTTGGGTGAGAAGGAATATTAACGTCACTAAAACATATAAAATAAGAATAAAGCTTGTATTTTCTCCTTATATTGAGGAAGGGGCCAAGCCCAGATCAGCAGAGTAGGGATTACATTCACAATGTGATACATCTATGCATGATGAGGAGCATAATTTTGACTTAGTGGACTTGGAGGCTAATGAAGAGCACAAAAACCTAGAGAGGATCATCAAAGACAAACATGCTTAGATCAAAGAGCTCAAATACAACTTATCAAGTGATAATTTCATCATTTCCTTCCTAGAGTAAGAAAACAATTAGCTGAAGGAAAAACATTTGCCTTTAGAGAAAAGTCAATTTGAGGCTAGTATGAGTGATGTAAAGGGAAAAGAATTGATTGAAACTAAAGAGTCAGAGAAGCATGAAAATTAGGTGACAAGGAAGATACCAAGAACCATGGGTCTCAAAAAATAATTACAGAAGGAAAGAGAGAAAAATCCACCAAATGAAGAGTTGAGTTTTGAAGAAAGAATAGCCATGGAAATCAATGAAAACAAGGAGCTTTGGCCTCAGAAATTTAAAATTAACTTGGAGAAGCTCCTTGACAAGGAAAATAGGGACAAAAATATACATAAACACATGGATTATTGTTGGATTGAGGGGTCCTGACCCAGGTTCGGAGGTTAAGGTTTTCCAACAAACCCCTATACTACTGGCCCTTTCGGTAGTGACCCGCTTGCACAGGCCAAAGTCTCACCCGAAGTAGTATGGGTGGGTGCTGGAACCAGGTTTTTTCACCTTGAGAGAGAGGGCAGGTAAGTCGAACCATTCAGAAACTACCAAATCTATGCAGCCAAATTTCGTTTGCAAGACTTTCAATGATTAACCAAAGTATAGTTTTACCAAATTTATATAACAGGCTCGCATCCACGTACGGACAGCCAAGTATAAGCATAAAACAATATCTTCACAGCAGACTTAATCAGATTGCAGATACAGTTATCATAACACAGATAATTCGCAGCTCATAAACACATACCATTCGCAGTTCGTAACAAAGTCACATATAATTCGAGTCCACAATAACCATAACAAGAGAGATCAAACAACATCAAATATCCACAATACTTCGCATATATTACTTATCAAAAAAATCTCTTAGATACCCCAAAACCCACCTGCGCACACAGCCAGCAGGGTCCACACACAGTAGGATTGAGGATCTCCATGCACACAGCCAGTAAGAGTCCTTTCCCCAAAAACCCAAACAGATCTACTAATTCACAATTCGCATAAATCTTAATCCAAGTCTGTCTTACAACTCAAAAATGTTCAACTACATATACTATTTTATCCTACGCATCCAATGGTCCTCAAACCGTGGTTTGCGGACTCTTGGTCTACCCTTGACTCATTTACAATGAATTAGGGGCTTTAACCCACTCCAAAACCCCTACGTTAGACTAAATATAATAAAAAAATATACAAAATGGACCAGTTTCACAGCTCTTGTAAGAGACCCTGTTCCAATAGTCCCCCAACACAATATTGTGACTTGTCTCGAGTCACTATGGTGGTGGGGTCTCCATATGTGCACGTAGTGCATTGACAGCTGCAACCAACAGGGGCAGGACCTCTTGACTCTGAGTAGCAGTGCTCTACACAATATCTACAAGCTTCTGTGAGGTTGGTCCCTCTGTCGCAGCCATGAAACTCTCCAGTGCCTGGTTTAGTCGCTTCACAGCACCATCAACATCCTGTGAGAGTTGGAAGGTCGTAGTAGTCTAAGGCTTTAAGCGTTCTTCGATAAAATGCTTCTTCTGGCGGAGTCCCTTAATCTCATCTTGGAGGGTGTTGCTGGTCCACAATCGCGCCAAATGTTGTGCAGGGACTGTTATTGCCTAAATCTACCTTAGGCTGAAGGAAGGCAGAGTTCAGGGTAACATCAAACCACGCTCAGTCTGGTAGCTAGCCCTACCAGAATAGGAGAGGGCTCTCTCCAGGTCAAACTCAGCAAGAATAATCAATAGGGCTTGAGATGACTTGAAATAAAGGCTAATTTTAGGCTAGGTATATAAGTAAAGGAGTTTGATTTTGATTTTGGGGGTGTTATAGCATCATTTCTCACCTTCATATGATTCATGATTGTTTTTTTGGCTTTGGGCACCCATTCCTACAGACTTGGACAAATTCACTAAAAAACAGTGTAAAAATCCCCATATGCGATTATGCCCAGACTTTTCCGCGTGTATACGCGAGTCCAACTGAAATTTTCCGCGTATGCCATTAAAATCATTAAAAATATATATAAAAATTCCCTATTTTCGGGCTTGGTTGATGGTTACTCAGGTAGTTCAACCACCCCAGCACGTGGCCAACTGTTTCCAACTGTTGAAACTACTTTGAGGGAGTATAAAAGCCCCTCATGTGCATGGCCTAAGGGAGAGAGAGAATTATTGACACATATCACGTGTATTCTTATCCAAGTTCCATTCCTCACAGGCTCTTCCCCGCACTTTCCATCATTGGTTGCAAACCTTGTTTCCTGGAGATGCTCATCTCTTTATATGTCATCTCATATGCACCAGTTCGGAAGGAATCTTAGCGAGGCAAGGGTGGGACGGATCCGGACGACGGTCTGCTCGAAGATCGTGGAAGGATTCAGGTGATCTCTCCACTCGTTATTTCTGTACATGCTATTTATAATACAAAAGTACCATCTTGTTCCCGAAATATACGTGTTAGTGTCTGCTTACATATATGAGAAAATTGTTATTTAAGCATTTATTATGGTTTATCTGATGTTTTATATGGATTTCACTAACATTTAGAGTAGATATATGCTGTACAACCAGTTCTTCGTGCTTGTTTCTGCTTCTCTTTCAGGTTAAAAAGGAAGGACGGTTGCTGGGGGTTTGGACCCCGTGGGATCTGCTTCAACCGTAGGACCTATGGGTAACTTCCTCGATTTACTCTATTTATTTTTTCATGAACATGTATGGTTGTGTGAGTCCTTCTTACATAGCATGCCCCTGCTCTGTGTAGGTTGTAACCCAACGAACCTCTAGGGTGATTTTCCCCAAAACAAAACTGGCGACTCCGCTGGGGAACACATTCTTGTGACTCCCTTGTTGGGTGGTTTCAGTTGTTTGATAGGTTGCCGACAGTTTTAACTTTCATTTGCAGTCCAGTTTACTTTTTTCAGTCACTCTGAAGACCTGGTTTCTTATCCAGGCTTGATCCTTTTTGTTTCTTCATTATTTACTTTTGTATACGCGCTTTTTTATGCACACAGTCACATATACACGCAATTTTGTCTAAAGGAAGTCGCGTATACGCGTGTTTCCTTTAGCACAGTCGCGTATGCACGCATGTTGCTAAAATGTGAAGTAGCGTATACCTAGGCAGATTTTGAATTTTTGGATTTCTTGACTTTTTAGTCCTTTCTGGCTATGGAGATCTGTTCCTACAGTGTCTTTGTACTCTCTGGATTGTGAAGAAGGTGGTCTTTTGTCTTTTCTCTCTTTCGTTTGATTGAAAACTGGTCTTTTTGGCAAAATGTTGTTTCTGGTGCTGGCACTTCTGGTTTGAGTACCAAGATCGCTTTCTGGGCATTCTTGGATGTTCTGTTTTATCAGAACAGAGAGCTCCTGCTCATTTACTCTTTCCTATCTTTGTGTTTTCTTTGCACTACGATTTTTTCTCATTTCTTGATTGGTTTTCTTGAGTTCAGTTGGCTAGGTCTTGTTGCAACTTTTGAAGAGTCTTTTTGGTTCTTTGGAGTTTTTTCTTGCGGCAGGATTGCACTATTATTTTAGGCTGAGTGGTTGAGTTTTCTTGTCTTCTTTTGCTTGTATTGATCTTGCTACTAGTTAGCCTTATAAGATTTGCAGCATTTTTGGAAGTATTTGCTTGAAATTCAGTATTGATTGGCTTGGAATTTTATAGTTTTACTTGGTCTTTTCGAACTCTTTTATAAAACACAAAAGCTGAAAAAACATTTTGCTTTGTTGTTTGCTTTTGTTTTTGCATTTTTGTTTTGGTTTCTTTGTATCTTTTGAAGCTTGATTGAAGTTTCTTGCCTTTGGATTTTGGCTTAATAATTGGAAGGGAGTTGTCATTCATTTCTTCCTTTTGTTTTTAAGCATCTTTGGTGTCTTCATATTAAGAGTTCTTGATTTTGGGAACTAGCTTTCTGGACAACCAATAAGAGTTAAAACTGAAGGACTTTTGGGAAAATTTCACTTTTCTTTAGGAGATTTTGCATCTTAGGATTTGCATGCTTGTAGTGATTTGCATTAGATGCATTTAATCATTTAGTCACTTTCATAGTTTTTGTGAGTGTGAGTTTGCTATCTGAAAAGGAAAAGTATAATTGTTAATCTCGTAGAACCCGTGTAGAATTTGCTTTTCATCGAAAGACAATAAATGCATTTTGCATGTAGTTTGGTTTTTATTAATTTCTTTCTGCGTCAAAACACCATAAGTTTCATTTCCGCATCCTTGTGACTTAACATAACAGCCCATTAAAATAAGCGATATAATTTAAAATCAACTAGAAAGTTTTCTAAGTGTCATACACCAACTAGCTAGGTTGTAGGGCCTTGGATTAGGTGAGTGGAGAGTTAACTCTCCAAGGCCGCTCAAACAAAACATAGAAGTTGATTAATTGAGCGAAATCCAACTCCGTTAGGTGGACCAGGAAAGCTCTCCTCTAGAGAGTCAAGCGTGAGGGGAAGTGAAGGCTGAGAAGAGGGATACCTCCTCTCCGATTAGCCGAATCTGACCTCAAGACCGTTCTGCCCGGCTTTTGATATGGATTGGTGCCCATAGTTGCCACTCCTAGGTTCCACACAGGTGACTGCGGGGGGGAATACCCGTGGTACCTGAGGCAGACGTCGCATCACTTTCAGCAGTACTTCTGGGGGGTGCCCTTGCGAAGCTTGGGTGCTTGTGCCGGAAAAGGCTGTCGTTAGGAGGTCAGCGTAACTGTTTCTGATACCTTCGCTAGTTGTTCTGGGCCCTAATCATCCCAGACTACTTTCGGGAGGTCCTATATTTCGCTTTCTTGTATTTTGGTGTCCGGTCCTCATCACCCGGAGCGGAAATACTTGGAGGTTGTTTGCTTGATTGTATCTCAGGGATTTTTCTTTTAGTGAGTGCTCTTTTCTCCTAGCTTGCCTAGCTTTTCACTTTTTTGAGTCTAATTTAAAATCTATAAAAGTGGCTGATCAAGCACCTCATCGATCGAGGAGAATCCGGGGGTTATCTCCCGAGAGTCCAGAGCCTTCTTCGAGAAGGCGTAGGAGTGATTTAGCAGGTGGTTACCACCCTGTGGCGTCTGACGCAGTGGAGAGAGATCCTCCACAAAGGTCTGAAGGTTTCATAGCTGATTCTGGTGTCGGTTCCGAGAGGAGCGTTCCGCTCACCTCGCGAGTTTTATTTCCTCAGTAAGAAGATTTTCAAATTGAAGAAGTACCTGAACCTCCTTTGTCAGGTCCATCTCCTCTTCCTCCTGATTATCCGTTCGTTGTTCAGTACATCGGACCTGAGTCTGAGAAACCGGAAGATCTTCCGTATCATTCATACCTTTCGATGGCCACGACTGGGAACGCGGCTTCTGCTGTGAGTGCTGCAGGCATTCAGAATCTTGCTTCTGTTGAAGGAGGGGGCACGATTGCTTTATCTTTGATTGCTTCTAGTGCTGCTGTGTTTGGCTCTGGTTTCACCCAAGCACATGCTTCTCATTCTGGTCCCTTCTGTTTAGGGATGCCTGTTAGTATGAATTCTTCGTCGAGGTGTACGAAAAAGAACCACTTTAGCTACACATAACTAATAGCCCTAACAAAAATAGAGGCTGCCAAACATCTTCAGATCTGCGATTAGTGATTAAAATGCTGCAACAAACAGATCTATAAATGGAAAGACATTAAGCAGTAAAGTAAAGGGTTTGCTCCATGCATCCAACAGACAAGACAAGAACACGATTTTTGAATGAATTTTTATATTACAGGGCACCTGGGAGGAAACAAGAAGGTGTATCTAGATCTCCTCAATGGGATGGGTTCTTTGTAGTCCTCAGCACTTCAGATCTAAGCTTTCTCTCTCTTGTAGATGTAGAAAACCCAATGTAGAAGATAGAGCTCAATGGGAGCAAAATGGTAGGAATGAGACCAAGTGCATAGATCCAGAGTGATCTAGTAGCCAACAAAAGGTGAAGAATGATGGGGAAAACCCTCCTATTTATAACAAAATATTGGGTCATTCTAGATCTTGGTGCATGATTAAAATAATGTTAACCAAATCTAGATCCACTTTTTATGGAATATTTTATTATATTTGTTGGAGGGAAAAGGTATTTGACTTGGGTCAAATCCCTTGATTAGTTAAAAATAAATAAATAAATGATTTATTTATCTTTTTAAGGAAGTGGTTGGAAGATAATCAAATAAATAATTATTTATTTAATTATTTGTGGGTGATTTGGTCATATTTAACAAGGAATATTATCTAAACAAGATTTAAATAATCATTCCTAGAAATTAATGAGATAAATAGAGGTTTATCTAATTAATTTCTTTGGTTTTGGGTTAAACATGACTAGGAATAATAATTAAATTATGGTTTAATTAATTATTCCATGAGGAAAGTCAAACAAACATGGGTTTGTTTAATATTTCCTTTTGGGGTTTCCTGTTTTAACATAGTGAAAGTGGTTTTACTTAGGGTAAAACTGGTCTTACATGGTGTACTTGGGTCCATCTAATGGAAATAAGTTAGATGAACAAAAAATGGTGTAACAGATTGCCCCCCAGCGTGCGAGTGTCAGGAGCAAATCGTATGACCGAAGTACGTTGTAAGAACACAATCACTAGACAACAAAAGGGGTGTCAAAGAGAGAAAGGTGAGGTAGATAGTGTGCTGAAGGACTAGACCCTGAGGAGACGAGACTCGCAGGTGCAACAAGTCTCTTTTTATGAGAGGGTACCTGTGCTGAAGGCGGCGGGGGAGGCATACCTATGCCCGCCGTGACAAAGTACAAAAGAATAGTGTGTCCAATAAACAAGGGACCGAACCATAGAGTACAGCTGGCATAATCAAGGGCCAGATAAAAATATAATGAAGAGTCTCACATACATGCTGTGCCTGGGATAACAGCCAGGACTAGTACAATAATATCTGAGTACATGAGATAAATACAACCCAAATGCCCCCCGTAAATGGGGAAGGGCTCACAAAATCTGACTGATACATGCAAATCAAAGAGGTGCTGCAAGTGGCTAAGGCCAACATCATCAAAATCTGGAGCGGCATCGAAGGCTGCAAAGAAGAGGTCATCCGGGCATGTGGGGGGCTACCTGCAGGGCCACCCCCTCATGAGGGTTGAGACATCTCACACATACCCGGGAATCATCAAGAGCTACTGCTGGGTCACTGGACCGTCCAGTATACGAATCTCGATCATGCTAAAAGGAGCTGGAGAAACAATCAAGTCAAAGGGAAATGAGATATCCCCCTGCCTGATCCGAGGCACCGAACAAGAGTGGAAGCTGGAACCAAGGTACACCGCCCTCTAGACCTGGCTTCTGGAATGAATGAGCTGATGTCGACAGAAGGAGGTCCGCCATAGGTGAGGCAATGAGAGATCCTCAACTAAGGCACGAGAGAAAATAGTAGAGCGACGGACAGACTGACACTAATGATGATGGCGAAATGGAAAGGATGGAGTGGCAAATGGACGACTTCCCTTGTTAGAGCATAAAGGGCATGAATGACATGGCAGCGACTGACACGATATCAGAAGGGATAGGGGACAGTGGGGCTGAAGGTCATGATATGCGACACAAGAGAGGAACCAAGCAATGAAGGATGGAGGGCTATAGTGGGGTACAAAGGGACGCAGGATAGACTCCATGAATGCGATGATGACTCAACTTGGATGCTCTAAACAAGGGCGACTTGATAGTGCTGCCACACAGTAAAGGCCCCAATGGGGGACCATGGAAACATGAGTACAAGGTGGGCACTCATGTATCGACAAAATCGACACACATGGATGGCAGGAGCCATATGGGTGCCCAGTACAAGTGTCAAGTGAGGAAATTCGATTTTGAGGAAGGGTGAAGTGGCGCTTCTTGGAAAAAATGTGTCCTGGTGAAGTATCAAATCAAAAAATTCTAATAGTTAGCTATTTGAGGGCTTTCCAATGGTACATACGGTTCATCAAACTAAGCTACAGTTTGGCCGCAACAGGCAAAAGAAAAATAAGGGGTTTTCTTTTAATAAGGCGTTTTCCCACCCAATTCACTCATTTGCAGGTGGAGCTATGGTGAATGTAGTGAGGAGAGAAGGCCCTAAATCGTGTGGTGATTGTTGCAGAAAAACCGACCGTTGGAATTGAGAGCAGTCAGCTGCAGGTAAGCAACCTTGCTTCGCATTTTGATGGATTACATTGTCAGTTTAGGGCCCAGAAATCCAGGAACAACCCCTCCTTCATCTCTACGTCCGGGTCGCACTTTTTGGGGCAAAAAGTGCAACCTAAGATGCAGGTATCAGGGCAAAAAGTGCGACCTGGTCTAGAAAAGTGCAGAAAACTGCGACCCGGGAGATGAGGGGGTTTTGGTGCCGTTTATGGCCGAGGGTCAGTGTTTGGCGGTTTTCCGATCCTGTACCCCGACAAAAATGATGTGTTTGTGTGTGTGCAGGCGGTAGTTGCGGGTCGAATCGGAGAGAGAGGGATCTCGGGGAACACTTCGGGACAGAGATCCAAGCGACTTCCAGGCGGCCCGCCGTGTATTGTTCGGGGAGTCCGGGGGTTCTCAAGTTTTTGGAGAACCCGTTGATGAGAGCAGGGGAACCATTACTGGCCCGGATTATCAGTTATTGGGATCCAGATCAGGAGATATTTGTAGTGCAAGGGCACAGGATCGAACTGACGGTCCAGGACGTGTACTTCCTGACCGGCCTCCCAACACTGGGGATGGTGGGAAACACACAGCCAGTGCTGCCGCGGGGGCGGCATATCATGGAGTTCGTGGAACGCCATTGTCGACCGGGTCTCCAAGTCAAGGGGACTCGAATATCGATCGGGGATCTAGAGAGGCTGGAAACCCGTGCAGTGGCTGCAGCTGTGCTGCGAATCCTGGGCAGCCAGGCGTTCCATCACATCACCAGTGGGCAGATGACGATAGTGGAGAGTGTGTTGGGTGGGACCTACTTTGGGTGGGCCCAAATGATGTTGGTGTCGCTAAAGCGACAGTTGTCGCTATGCAGGCAGCAGGTGAATCATGATTGCTCATATGGGACTTTATTGTGCGCCTTCTTCTTTGAGAAGATCCCGACCTTGAGGCCTCGTGTGCAGCTTCCAGATGGGGGCCCGAGAGAGCCCAGGATGCGTCGTTGGGGACGACTACTCTGCAGAGGAGGAGGAGGGGCGGTCGGGCGAGTGTTTCGACCGGAGTTCTTTGCCCATTGGGATCAGATGTCGTTGTACATAGACGACTACCCGTATAGTGGGATGAGCTACTGTGGGGATCCGGATCTGCCACTTCAGTCTGGTCGAGTCTGGGGGCCGACAGGCGCACAAATTGCGTTCGTGTGGGTAATAAGTAATTTTTTTTGAATATATCACATATCGATTCATGTACTTTTGGATGGTATGCAGACATAGTAAATCGGCCGGAGAGGCGACCCACCCAAGTAACACCGGAGCCACAGTGTCTGCGGCCGAGAGCAGCGCAACGGAGATGATACCGCCTGGCCGGAGGACATCCCTGCGATGTGAGCAGCGGTCACCCTATACCGCACGCGGTGGCGATTTAGACCACCATAGAGCCGTGTTGGCCCCTCGGAGTGGCGCAGGGGTCATGCGCATGGCGATGGCCGGTCGCTGCGTGGATTCACATGGCCGCGTCGCGCAGCCATTGGTTTGTTTCCTCCAAGATAGTGATTAGGTAGTGTGGTGCCCCTCCAGTGTATGTAGGGATGGTGTGGCAGCGACTGTATGTATGTAGGGGCAGGTGGTGCCCCCATTTTTTGGCTTTTTGTTTGTAACATGCTATGGGCATGTCGTATGTATCAGAGTAGATGGACTCTAAATATATGTTTTGCGACACATATTATGGATATGTATCGTCTTTTGATGGTTGATTTAATGTTATTGTCTTGTATGAAATGTGTGTGATAAATGTCAATCTAGAACATGGTTTGCAATACTATCTACATAGTGATTCTGGTCTCGGGGTACATGGTTGAAATTTATGGTTTCAAACGCACGTATTAAGACTTTCACTCGTAAATAGCGTCTAAACAGCACAGGGTTATGCACACGATAAACACCATTTAGTTGCATTACAAGAATCAGGGAATCCAAACGAACGTGCAGATGGAGGATGCGATGAAAGAGGGCATCAGCTAATAGGCCGCACACTGCATCATATTCAGCCTGATTTTTGGTGGCAGAACCAATGCATACCCCGTTAGAAAGAACAAGGTCATGCAAGGGGGTGAAGATGGCCCAACCTGCCGAGGCAAGATTCCTGGAGTAGCGACTTGCACCATCGGCGTAACCGATAAAGGGTGTGGACAGGGGGTCCTGCAGGATGGTGTGACAAGACAATAAATGAGGGGATGAAAGGAAATGACAGCAGCGTGAGGATACAGAAGTCATCGGGCGGCAACGGCGGGAGGAGGGGGAAGTGGCAGGATGATCAAGACTCAAACAAGGTGGTGTATGAGAGCTATCGGAAACATGGTGAGGACTCGGGCTGCGGAGGTCAACAGAGACACAAGTGGAGTGATCTCGAGTATGAGGGGGAATAGGGTGATCAAGGGACACAACAGGGGAGGATGCAGACAGGCTAGGCTCCGAGTGTCGTGGAGAGGAGGATAGGTAAAGGATGGTTACCGTAGACTCCGTCATCTGAACATCAAGGGGGGGAATGTCGATGGGAGCGGGGGGATCCTCAGGCTGGCCTGCAGCATACTGCGCGAGAATGGGAGAGGCGGATTGATTTTGTTCAACCTCATACTCGCGGACCACCTCTAGGGAGGCGCGGTAATGCGTCAGGTGAGGACAATGGTGGGAGTAGTGGCCATGGACACCGCACAAGGCACAGGTTTTTTTGGTGCGGAGAGTCTTGGGGTTCTTGGGAACGGACGAAGAAGGAGTGGGGGCTTCAGGGACCGTAGCGTCGGGGAACGCGACTTTAACCATGGGTCGGATACGGGGTAACTTGGGACAAGCATGGGTGGCATGACCAGTGACATCACATAAGGCACAAGGCTTCGCGGGCGGAGAAGGGGCCGGGTTGGTTGTGGTGGTCTGGTCTTTTGTTGCCCCCTTGCGGGCTTTGCCTTTCTTCCCGGGAGCCGTCACAATAGGAGAAGGGTCCTGTGGAGGTGCTGGGGGCACAGTGGCTATGGAGGAAGCGAGGGGAACCGGTTGAACCAGTTTCAAAGCCATGTAAGGTTTGGGGTGACCAGGAGGGGTGGCGGCTGGGGGATCAAGGTACCAGACCGGAATGCCCAAGGTCAAGTTAGGGAGGGAGAGGGTGGCCATGACGGAGACAGAATATACGCCGGGAGGGGGAACTAGGAAAGGGATCTGCCCAGCAGGGAAATGACCAGGAGGGACGGCTTCAAGATGGTTGAGGCCAGGAGGAACCGATCCGGGAGGATAAAGAGGTTCAGGGATACCAGCTGTAGGGGGAGGGCCAGAAGGAGGAGGTCCGGCTGGCTGAGAGGAATGGCTAGGAGCGGGTTGCGGAGGGTAGGGGGGAGGTTGCTGACTAGCCGAGGCAGGCCGCTTATGGGCAGCCTAAGACGATTGCATCATGCAAACATTCGACAAGCTGGGATCAGTAACAGGAGGAGGGGGGAGATGAGGAAAAGTACCAAGCAGGGTGGAATCTTTATAGACGCCGGGGGAGACACTGGTCAAAGAATCGACGGTTTGCTTATTGGCTACAGAAGAGATGGTCGTCTCGGAGGAGGTCTGGGATGGCGGCTCATGATAAGATAGCTGGTCGATGGTGACTATCTTCCCATTATGTGGGAAAGACATCTTGCGGAAAACCGCGGATGGGACAGCAGACATGGCATAGGTGTAGCTTTGCCCCAATAGAATGTTGTAGTCTAGAGGAGCGTCAATGACTTCGACATCAACGCAAACGGTCTTACCGGCGAGGGTGATGGGACATTTATGAAACAGGCCAATGGGCTGGGAGGCATGACCGTCCCACGCTCGAAGGGTGATCGTGGACGGGGCCAGCTCAGGGGATCCGAGTTGCTTCCAAACCGAAGCGGACATCACACAGGTGGATGCCCCCTCATCAATTATACACCGGGATACATTGGCGTTCTGGATTTTGATTGGGATTTGGAAAGCGACGGAAGGAGGAAGAGGGGGATGGTCCAATTGAGTGGCGTCGAAAACAATCCTTTGGTCATCAGCAGGATCGACAGCGCCCACGGCAGATAGTAGAGCCTTCTTTTGGGAAGGGCACGACTGGAGGAGTTCCAGTGTGGAGATGGCAGCAGGGGATTGCGCCAAATCATCTACTATAGTATACGACTGAGCGGCTCGACCGGAAGCAGCATTTCGGCGTAATGGGCCCTTTGGAATCTTTGGATGAACCTCAACTTTGGGTTGAGGGATGTGTAAGGGGCCACTGGATGTCGAAAGAGGCTCTGTAGAACCTGAAGAGGGAGGCTCGGGAGCAGACTGAGCAGGAGGCTTGGGGTACTGGCGAGACCGAGTTTGAAGGTGAAGATCGACGGATGGGGAAGGATCGGAGTGCATCATAAGGATCTGGTAATCAGAGGAACCAGAAATGAAAGGGGGGGCGGCTACCTGGCTGTCGGGCGGTTGGGTAGCCACGAATCCCTGTTGAGGGAAAGGATCAGTGAACACAGCTGGCTGGGTAGTGGCCACATTAGGAGGAGCATGAGGGGAGGCGTGTTGTCCACGCAATGTGGCTTGAGACTCCCACATCTGCCGCATCTGGGGTAAGAGAGGACAATCGTGAGTGTAATGACCATAAACACCGCAACACGAACAGGGCTTATTTGTGTG
>CM076578.1:1877506677-1877780789 GCA_034641835.2 Pinus albicaulis
AAGAGAAACTGGAACAAATATGTATATTCAACAACAGATTGATAGGAAATCTCTGTTGCAGATATAGGGAATTCTATTCCACCCACTTGACCTTTCTCTAATGTGGAGGTAGGAGAAGGCAAGGTCCAAGGATCTGAAAAATATTGCGTTCGAAAGAGCTCTCTTTGAGTAGGAACCCTAGAGGATGAGATAAGATTAATATGAACTGAAGGAGGTGAAAGATCAAAAGTACCCATCAACGAGGTATACATTCCAACCCCCAAATTCTCAACAGGTTGCCTGGCATCATTCACCAAGGGTACAGTAGAGTCAGCAGATGCATTTGGATATATAGGAGAATAGTCCATCTGATCAACAGTGACAATCCTCCCTTCATGGGAAAAACACAATATGTGAAATAATGATGAAGCGATAGCATCCATCTCATAAATCCAATTCCACCCCAGTAGAAGGTTGTAGTCTAAATTTGCATCAACTATCTCGACCTCGATATTGACAACTTTTCCCCCAACCTAGATGGGAAAAGCTGGAACAATTCCATGTGGCCTATGAGAATGACCATCAAATGCAGTGATAAGAGTAGGTGAAGGCACAACTAAAGGGGATCCAATGGATTTCCAACATGAGATAGACATCACACATGTGGAAGCACCCTCATCGACTATTGTTTGAAAAATATTGATCTTCTGATATGTAGACTTAATCTGAAAATCCATGTGATGAGGAAGTCTCTTCTTAAGATTTGACATATAAAATGTGATCATAAGAGAGTTTTTTGGATCAATAGCCCCGATTGCAGTGAGAAATGTACTCCTTTTGTTGGGCACAACTGGAGTACCTATAACACAGACATGGAACAAGGAATTTCAGCCAGATCTTCTCCAAAAGAGTAGTTCCGGGTAGCCTTGGCATTATGATTAATCGTTGTACACTTATTAGACCCTTTCAACATCTGAGGTATAGGCTCAACTGTAGGCCTCTCTATATGGAGTGGCTCAGAATTACTAAGAGCACACCCTTATATTTCAAAGACTTAGATTCACCATAATCATGAGATATTGTAGAGATATCAACGTGAGAACTCATCATATATACATTAGAGGAATTTTCCCCTTCCTGGTTGCCCCCTACGGGAGCATCAGTATTAGTATTCGTGCCAGCTAGAAACTACTGCCCTTGGGGAAAAGGGTTTGTCAGTACAGCCTGGGAACTAGAGGAACCCTGCTAAGCTAACAAGCGCTGAGCATCCTAAATTTTTGGGTATAGATGAGTAAGATGGTCTCTGGTGCATAACTTGCATGGAAACTTAACTTTATTCTTATTGTCTCTCTTACCCTCTCCAACATTATCATTGGATTTGTTCGCATTACCCTTCCCATCCTTGTCTTTCTTCTTATTATTCTGTCCTTTCTTCTTCCCACCAAATTGTTGATTTCCTTTGGGGTTAGAAGCTTGAACATCATTAATAGTTAAGGGTTGGGAAGGGGTCGACACTGATGACATAGCTTGACTAGAAGGAGCAGATTGTAAAGACAGTTGTTGCAATTGATTCAACAGGTTAGTCGTGCCACTATCAATCAAACCGACAAGCTTGTCAGCATGAGAACCTTGTTTCATTTTGGCTAAATCCACTTTCAAATGAGGAGCATATGAAAAAATCTTATTAAGGAGCCCATGCTGATAATAGATCAGTTTTAACTTCTAAGCCCTAAAGATAGTCTGTTCCTTAGAGAATACCCCATAAAGGGATACATCCTTCGAGATTTATGGCTGTAAGGATTTAAGAAACCACTTGAGAAGGAATTCATTAGGAATCTAGGCTTTGATGAGCCTCTTCCTTCTCCTCCATTCCTAAATATGATTAGAAATGCATGTTGCCTTATCCTGCTGAAATTGGCCAGGAGATCAGTCCTGGCATCATAACGAACAAACAACTGGAAATGGTTCAAAAACATAGAATCCAAATTTCCAAACGTAGCAAAACTACCCCCAGTCAACTCAATGTACCATTTTGCATCATTTCCAGCTAGGGTGCATTTAAATAGCCTCAACCTAATTGAATCAGTGATAAGGTAGTTCGACGAACACCATAAATGGAAAGTGGTAACATGGTCAGTTGTATCCTCACCAATATTCCCTTCAAATTTTTGAATATCTGAGGGAAGTTTAGTAGGTATCGGAGGCCAACCGGAGTTGTATCGAAATGGATCATTAGTCAATTTTGACAAATATGGGAAATTCAAAGTTGCCAGGAAAGGTAAGTGCAGAGGAGCTTGAGAATTCCATCCCCCAAAGGAAGGATTCCCAACATTCTAAGAAGAATACCATGGATTTTTTGAGGCACCGGGTTTCCAAAGATTATTCGTAGAAAAGGTTGAACCATAAGAGAAACCTTGTGGCCTAGAAGAATTCAGAGAAGGACCCCCTCCCATCGTAGGATTACTATAAACAGGGATATTTCCCCCAATCGAAGTGTTAAATGAAGATGAAACCCCTTGGTAAGGGTTCCAGGAATTGGTGAATGGAGAGAAACCCTGAGAAGCACCTATGGAAGGGAAATATACATTCTCTTGCTGACCAGAGAAAAAATGATTCCCAGCTCCCAACCCTGTGAAAGAAGGGTTCCAACCTTGAAAATCATTATAGATTTTACCTCCGAGGAAAGGATTAAAACCTTGAATTTGAGAGGTAAAAGGAAAAGATCTGAAGGAACGGTTCGAATTAGGAATGTGACCACTTCTGAAGGAGAAACCTGAAATGAAGTTGACCCACTATCCATAAAAGGCATAGGTGCAGAGACAATAGAAGCAACAATGAAGGAAACAAAAGGAACTGCACTAGATGGAATTCCAAAAGAAAAGGGACCAGCATGGGAAGGAAATGTTTGGGTTCCCCCACTCGTAAATGGAAGAGAGGTAGAGCCAAACAAAGAAGCACTGGGAGAGATAATAGAAATAGCAATAGTACCTCTGTGTTCAACTGAAAGAGCATTATGCACACTTGCGATGCTTATAGTTGAAGCGGTGTTCCTAGCCATGGCCAATGAAAAAAAGGGAGAAATATGGGGGCTAGATGGTCTCTGAGATGCAGGCCCAACGTACAAAAGAATGTCTGCAAAATTAGTAGGAAGAGGAGAAGAAGGAGTACCTGGCGATTCAGGATCCTCTTCTACTTCAAATTCTTCTGTCGAGAAAAGGACTCTAGAGATGAGTGGAGTAATCCTCTCTATGTTACTACTAGTACTAGGACCACCCGTAGAAACAACAACCCATTCAGAAGATCACTCTCCAATGTGTTTGCAACTACTGGATGAAAATCACCAACAAAATTTCTCCTATGCCTTCTTGAAAAAGGCTCGACACTCACAGGAGAAATACCATGAAGCCTCCTCGATTGACGAGGCGATCGATCAACCACTTTTAATAATTATGAGATTAATTAGACTCAAAAAATTATGAAGCTATCACAATCTAGGATCAAAGAGCACAATCTATCAAAGGTGCCTAAGATACAACAATCAATCAACCCTCAGGTATTTCCACTCTAGTTTATTAGGACTAGACACCAAAATACAAGAAAGCGAATAAAAGGACATTCCAAAAATAGTGTGGGGTAGTTACACCCCAGGCCTACTAGCGAAGGTAACAGAAATAGTTACGTTGACCTCCTAAAAAAATCCTTTGCCAATGCAAGTACCCAAGCTTCGCAAGGTCACCCTCCAGAAGTACTAATGTTAGTGATACAACGTCTGCCGCAAGTACCACGGGTATTCCCCCCCGCAGTCACCTATGTGATACCTAGGAAAGCCAAATAAGGGTACTAGTTTGTATCGACAGTTGGGTGGAATAGTCTTTGGTCAAGATAGAGCAAATAGGAGAGGGGGTATCTCTCTTCTCTTCCTTCACTATCCCTCACGCTTAACTCTCCCGAGGAGAGCTTTCCTGGTCCACTTAACGAAGTTGGATTTCACTCGTTAATCAACTTCTGCATTTGACATTTTTGAGTGGCCTTGGAGATTTAACTCTCCACTCACCTATTCCAAGGCCCTATGACCTAGACTAGTTGATGTATATTTAATGAAAATGCAAAAAATTCTAGTTCATTTTAGTTAATCGCTTGATTTTAATGGCTATTCCTTTTAAGTCATGGGTATATGGATAATGAAACTTATGATGGTTTCTACACAAAAGAGAAATAAATAGAGAACCTACTACATGAATATGAATTTTTTTTCTTTCAATGAAATAGATTTCTACTTGGGTTCTATGAAGAAACTGAAAAAAAGAAAAACTTCTTTTTCTTTTCAATATCACTCTTCACACACTTCAAAAACTATAAAAAATACTAGAATGCTTAACGGTGAAACTAATGCAAAAACTACCAATGATGAATGAAAATCCTAGGACTACACACAAAGGGAAGAAAATGATTGTTTTAATAAGATTGGTCTGATCACTTTGATATAAAAGTAGAGACAAGCCCAAACAAGAACTTCTTTGCACAAAATAATGCCCAAAAAACTTTATATAAAAGAGACAAGCCCAACCAACGACTCCTCTCGAAACCAAGCAAACAAACCAAAATGAGAAATTAGAAAATTGCTCCAAAAAGGATGAAAACCATGAAAACAAATCCAAAGCAAAAGAAACGGAAAACAAAAATGTTTTTTAGCTTTCACTTTTTAAGGAAAAAAGAAAATTTCATCGAGACAAGAACAAAACCACCAAAGGTCTTAAATCAAGAAATTGAGCCAACAAGAAACTTCTAATTCCACAAGCCAACTATGCCACTTTCGTAGCGAGACTCAAATAAATGAAAAGACGTAACTAACTCAAGAAACTGATTCAAAATAGTAGCATAAACTTCCAGCAAAAAAAAACTTCAAGAAACCGACAAAAGGCAACTTCATGATTCACTAGAAAGGCTAATCTCAAGAAACAAGAAAACCAAGAAAGCCAAGAGGGCAAAAACCAAGAAGTGAAGCAATGAACAAGGAATGCATGAGAAAACTGACAAAGACTCACTATTCTGAAATTTTATAACAACAAAGAACTTTAGAAAGAAGTCTTGGTGCTACAGCCACAACTGAAACTTCACCGAAAAGGTAAAACCCTAGATTGACTAGGATTTCATACAAAAAGGTGAGAAACTGATATACAACAAGGAAAAAACTATCCAAACACCTAAGAGGTTCCACAGGAATGACCAACAATAGGCAGGAAATACTTAGAGGATCTCAAAATTCAAATTTTCAAATTTTACTGGGCATATGCAGATCCAATGTGTGAAACATGCATGTATAGGAATCTGTATCTAAAGAAATTCACGTATACATGGGTTCCCTTGGACAAAAACAAAGGTATACATGACTGTGTACACAAAATGTAGCGTATAGAAATTGCAGTAAAGAAAAAGAAAAAACCCAGGCCTGATCTAGAAGATCAGGACTTCTGCCTGGATGGGAAAAGAACCTACAGGATTGAAAAAGTGATCAAACTCTCAAGGAAGCCAAAATACAGAGAAAAACAACCCAAATTAGGAATTACATGGATGTAATCCCTAGTGGAGTCACTAGTTCTGTAACGGGAAAAACTACCTTAAGGTCTGGGTTGAAGGACCTAACAAAGAGGAAAGCATACCATGACAAGAAGCACTCAAATTACAAATCCTAATGCTTTAACTAGAAAACTGAGGATAGGTGACCTTACCTGTGTGTCCTAAATTTGGGGTCGATCTCGTAGGTTGCAAACCCTTTGCTACTCCTCATGCTTCAAGACCCGCAAATCAATCAAGATGAAGAACACAAACTAGTTTCACAACATTTATATCCTAGATGTCAGCATGTTAGATCGTATAATCTCATTAAAAATGACATGAAATAAACCATTACAAGATCATTCAACATGTATAAGAGACATATAACACAAAGACATCAGGAACGAGACTATTGAAGTCCAACAAGAAATTGCAGCACACACACACTAGTGTGGGACCAACACATCCTAGCGATACATTAGTGTGAATGCTAATTTAATTAATTAAATTGGTGTAGTGTCTAATTTAATTTTCCCTTAATTAAATTGGACAATAAAATGTAATCTTATGTCATGATCACTTATAATAGTTAACTGAGTGTGATAAAATCAGTTAGCTCATGTATTTTGAGTTGAGGGTGGTTGGTGAGGCATGCAGAGTAATTATATTTGTTATGGAGTTTGAATTGTAGTTGGTGCATTAGTTTAATACATGAGTAATGAATTAACTCAGTTAGGTGAGTGAAGTCAGATGAACTAGTTATAATTGCTGTTGGTGCATTAGTTTAATACATGAGTAATGAATTAACTCAGTTAGGTGAGTGAGAGTCAGATGAACTAGTTATAACTGTTTGTTGTGCTAGCGAGAGATCAAGCGAATTAAATATTATTTAATTCACAATCAATGATCTGCCATGAAAGTGATGATTTACTATAATAGTTGCATGCATGTTAGTTCTAGTGGGGACCTAGTTGAGACAAATGTTAAAGGGATGTTAACTATCAGTCGTGCGATTAGTATGTTGCCCGCATGCAACCAGACATCCATTATATTCCCCATGATCCTTGTGCAGTTTTGGAAGGCCAAAATTCCAAAAGAATAGGGATTGCATTCATCAGGAATTGCGCAAGCAAAACAAGATGTTTAGAGGCTGATAATTGGCTAATTGTTGGTTGGTTTTGTCCAGGACAGTGTGAGAGAGTTGTGAGAGTGCAGGATACTCTTGTGAGAAGAGTGAATTGTAATTGTTTCATGATTCCATGGTGAATATACAATATAATATAGAGCGGTTTTGAGCAGCAATATTTCCCTGGGAAATTATCTGTGTTGTGGTTTCATTTGATTCTTTCTTTTCTTAATGTGATTGGCGACTATGTTTAATTTCCACAATTTATTTGTAGAAGGATTCAATATCTAGCTTTATTACATTGTTAGATCAGATTGAATCCATTAATATACATATGTTTTTATAATTTCTACATGGTATCAAAGCACAAGAAATCACTATAGTGGAGGAGAAGCTGAGTTTGTGGCTGAATAAAATTCGAATTTGCAAAAGTATTCTTGGTGCGACAGGCGAATCAGGATCAAAATGGCTTTCAATGGCTTGAGATTTGAGTATACACTCAAGGGAAACTCTAACTATATTACGTGGAAAGATAAGATGGAGGCAGTACTAGAGGACAATGGGTTGAAAGAATTCATTGATAATGATGTTCCCAAACCCATTGTAGCAGATGTTGCAAATCTCAATGCTTGGAAAATTAAGGTTTCAGAGGCAAGGAGGATCTTATTGTAGGAAGTACGAGACCACATTGTCTCAAGTCTCCATGGAAAAGCGACACCATATGCAATGTGGAAATATTTGACAGATCTATTTCAGAGCAATAATGATCATAGAAAATTGGCATTGAAGGACAAGCTTAGGAAAATTAAAATGGAGAAAGGCGACACCATTTCGAAATATTTAGCAAAGTTTGTCCAATGTCGGGATGAGCTTGGGAGCATTGGAATTACTACCGCGGATGATGGCTTGGTGAGCCTAGCTATTCTAGTACTTCCCAAGAGTTGGCATAGTTATCAGGACTCTGTCAATGGAAGGGAAACACTGCCAGATTGGGAAAGGCTTTGGTCGGATTTGGTGCAAGAAGAATTCAAGCGGAATACCCGGGATGGATCTTCATCTAAGAATGATGATGACGAATATTGCGCTTTTGCTGACAAGTCAACTAAGGGGAAAGGAAATAAATTTTATTCCAAATTTGAGTCCAGAAAAGAAGCTCGACATGTCCATAGTGAATTTTTTTCACTGTCATGAGCATGGACATTATGCCACTAATTTTCCACAGAAGAATAAGAACAAGAAGGCTTCAGAATCTGTAGCTGGTGAGGCTTTGGCCTTACAATTTGAGCTTGACTTCTTGCTTATTTCATGCATGGTGTCAAGTGAAATGGGATCATCGTGGTACTTGGATAATGGTGCAACCTATCACATGACGAGAGACAAATAAATTTCCAGTAGCTTGGAGGAGAAGGACCTCTAGATTCATATCGAAATGGGTGATAACGGGAGGTACATTTCTACCGGGTTTGGCATAGTTACCTTCCAGAGACAGTCAGGTAAACCCTTTCAATTAAATTATGCAATGCATGTACTAGCTTTGAAGAAAAATTTGGTCTCAGTCGCAATGTTGGAGGATAGAGGATATGACGTTGTTTTCAGTGAAGGAAAATCTTTCTAGTGACACAAAACAACAGGACAAGCCAAGAAGATTGGGATTCATGTGAAGAATCTATATAAAATTGATGTAGATGGTTGTGTAACATTGATGGGTAAGGTGGACAAAGTAGTGAGTCGAGATGAGGGGGAGTTATGCCATAGGATATTGGGCCATCTACACCACAGATCCTTGAAGGTCATGAAACAAATTTCTACGGGTCTTCCCAAGGGTACTCTTGAGTAGTCAGATACATGAAGGTATGTAGTATGGGGAAGTGTGCAAAGGCCACTTTTCATGAGAAGGATAACCGAGCCTCAAAAATTATTGAGAGAGTTCACTCAGATGTGTGTCGACCATTCTCTACTTCTTCGACAACAAAGAATAAGTACTATGTGATATTTGTTGATGAATTTTCTAGAAAGTGTTGGATCTACTTCATGCAGAAGAAAGATCAGACGTTCTCAAAATTTCTTGAGTTCAAAGCACTAGTGGAAAAAGACACAGGGAAGCATGTGAAGGTCCTTATTAGAGAAAATGGTGGTGAGTACATCTCCAATGAATTCAAGAACTTCTGTAGCAAAGAAGGAATTCAGAGAGAGTTGATTGCACTTCATAACCCAGAAAATAATGGGGTCACAGAAAGAGAGAACAGAACAATTGTGGGTGAAACACGAGTGATGTTACATGATCAAGGCCTACCATTGCATCTGATGGTGGAGGCATGCAACACAAAGGTATTTGTGCAAAACAATTTTCCTCATCGCATACTTGGCATGAGTACACTAGAGAAGAATTTACTAGTAAGAAACCTGATGTTTCACATTTTAAGATTTTTGGCTCATCTATTTATGTGCATGTTACCAAAGACACTAGGAAGAAGCTTGAACCAACAGCTGAGATTGGGATATTTTTGGGGTACATTGATACTCCCCACAACTACCGGGTGTATTTTCCAAACAACAGAATTACTGTTGTGAGGCAGGATATACAATTTTATGAGGAGAAAGCCATGTGATTGTCCCTCGAGATGGAGCTGGATTTGCATGTAGAGGAGGAACTCTTGGTTCCAAAGAATGAACCTCAAGATGTGGAGTAGCCACATGCAGAGGATCATAGAGTGGCAGAAAACACTCATGTAGATCCATCCACTAGAAATGGTAGAAGGCGCACCAAGGAAGCTGATAGATTGAAACTTGATGTGGCAGAGAATGTAGAAGCCCCTACTTCACTGCGCAGATAGAGACAGTCTCCAGACAGGTTTACTGGATACATGGCTCTTATGAGAAAGTGTATTGTGACAAAACCATATTCCTTTGAGGAAGTCATGCAAGAACCAATTTGGGTTGACACTATCATAGAGGACTATGACTCCATTTTCAAGAACATTGCATGGGAGGTTGTCCCAAGACCGATTGGAAAATCAGTGGTTGGATCTAGATGGATCTATAAGGTGAAGCAAGCAACGGATGGGAGTGTGGGGAAGTAAAAGGCTAAATTTGTGGCTTAGGGATTCTCACAAGTTGAGGGGGATTGACTATGAGAAGAATTTCACACCAGTTGCGAGGTACTCTTCCATTAGATCTATCCTTGCACTCTTAGAGACAATGGGGTGGCACATTCATTAGATGGATGTGAAAAATGTGTTTCTCAATGGAGTTATTGAGGAATAAGTGTACATAGAGAAGCCAAAAGGTTTCGATATCTTTGACAGTGAGTCACATGCGTGTTGACTCAAGAGAGCACTTTATGGGCTGAAGCAAGCACCTCATGCTTAGTACACTCAGATTGACAGCTTTTTCATCGGGTTAGGCTTCATAAAAAATGATGCGGATGCAAACCTATACCAGATTGTGGTTGATGGTAAGCTATTGATTATCATACTTTATGTTGATGATCTAATTTTGACAGGTGATGAGCATCTGATAAATTCATGCAAGGAGGATCTTGCAAGGGAGCTCGAAATGAAGGACATGAGACTCCTTCACTATTTCCTTGGTTTGGAAATATGTAGCGGGATGGTGAATTTTTTTTTTCTCAAGGAAAGTATGCCAAAGAGATACTAGGTAAGTTTGACATGGTGAATTGTAAACCCATGGAAACTCCTCTTCCAGGAAATTGGAGGAAATAGGATGCTACTTCTGGAGAATTAGTGGACACTATTGTCTATAGGTAGCTAGTAGGTTCACTGATGTATTTGGTGAACACCAGACCATAAATTTGTTACGTAGTTAACCAGATGATTCAAGCTATGGTTAAGCTGACCAAGCTCTTCTGGAAGGTGGGGAAGCATGTATTGAGATATCTCAGGGGCACTACAGAATATGGATTATGGTACAAACAGACAGAGGGAGTGAAGCTTCAAGGCTTTACAGATGTAGATTGGGCAGTCAGTCAGTCAGACAGAAAGAGCACATTAGAAGGGATATTCAACATAGGATCGAAAACAGTTTCTTGGTATAGAAGGAATCAACGATTTGTGGCACTTAGTTAAATTGAGGTAGAGTATATGGAAGCAAGTCAAGCTGCATGTGAGGTCATCTGGATGAGAAAGATCCTGGTTGGTTTGTTTGGTTCTCATATGGATCCGACTGTGATACATTGTGATAACTAGAGTTGCATTAAACTCTCAGTTAATCCAGTATTCCATGGTAGGTCCAAGCACATAGACATCTGGTACCACCATCTCAGAAATTGTGTTCAAAGGAGCATTATGTTACTTTAGTATATTCCCATGGAATATTAGGATGCAGATATTCTAAGGAAGGCGCTCATGAGGAGAAAATTCGAATACCATAGAGGAAGGATCTGGGTGGTAGATAATCCATTTCTTGTTAAGAGGGAGTGTTGAAGTCCAACAAGAAATTCCAACACACACACACTAGTGTGGGACCAATAGGTCCTAGCGATACATTAGCTGGAAGGCCAATTAAATTAATTAAATTGGTGCAGTGTCTAATTTAATTTTCCCTTAATTAAATTGGACAATAAAACATAATCTTATCTCATGATCACTTGTAATAGTTAAATGAGTGTGATAAACTCATTTATCTCATTTATTTCGAGTTGAGGGTGGTTGGTGAGGCATGCAGAGTAATTCTTTTAGTTATGGAGTTCGAATTGCAGTTGGTGCATTAGTTTAATGCATGAGTAATCAGTTAAATTAGTTAGGTGAGTTAGAGTCAGTTGAAGTAGTTGTAACTATTTTTTGCACTAGTGAGAGATCAAGTAAATTAAATATTATTTAATTCACAATTAATGATCTACCATGCAACTGATGATTTACTATTAATAGCTGCATGAATGTCAGTTCCAGTGGAGACCCAGTTGAGACAAAGGTTAAACGGATGTTAACTATCAGTTTTGTCATTAGTAGGTTGCCCGCATGCAACCAGACATCCAGTGGATTGCCCATGATCCTTGCAAAGTTTTGGAAGTCCAAAATTCCAAAATAATAGGGGTTGCATTAATCAAGAATTTCACAAGGAAGGCATGATTTTTAGAGGCTGATAACTGGCTACGTGTTGGTTAGTTTTGTCCAGGACAATGTGAGATGGTTGTGAGAGTGCATGAGACTCTTGTGAGAAGAGTGCATTGTAATTGTTTCACAATTCCATGGTGAATATACAATAGAATATAGAGGGGTTTTGAGCAGAAAGCTTTCCCCAGGAAATTATCTATGTTGTGGTTTGATTTTATTCTTTCTCTGATTAATGTGATTGGTGATTGTGTTTAATTTTCACAATTGATTTTTAGAAGGATTCAATATCTAGCTTTAGTACATTGTTAGATTGGATTGAATCCATTAATATACATATTTTTTTCATCACCGATTTCCATGATGAAAGTATTCATTTTGATGATAATTTCTACAGGGATAGAGCTTATTTTATTGGTAATATGCAAAGAGAAAGTGGAGAAATCACCTGAGATCTGCCACGGTTCCGAGTGAAACCATCCTCTAGATCTGTCTAGCCCTAGCCTCACAAATCTTCTTCCATAAAAGGTGCACAAAGGATGTTACATAAAGAAGGTGTGAACATCACAAGGAAGCAAGGGTTTTTTGAACATGGGAAGTGCAAGAGGCTGTTGAGGCCTCAAAATTCCGCTGCCAAAACATGGGGGAAAACCACCTGGTTTGGACCTTAAAGCAACTCCTTTTCTGTTTGGTTTAGTGGCTCCAACTGGGGATAATGGGACCAGTTTCCCAATAAGGATGATTTTGAGGTGTTTTGATTATACAACATGCAAATGGAAAATGATTTTAATCCATCATATGCATCTATATTAACTATCTCTTCTACTATATACTAGGGGTGTTTCTTCCTTTATGTGATCTAAAGAGACATCCTTAAACTATTAGTAATATAGATCATTAAGAAGTTGAAAGAGATGAAAATGATGTGATATAATTCTTCTAACAAAGTATTTTGACTAGAATAATTGTGAAAAATATATCGCATTCATACGTGTGATTATATATTCATTCACAGACAAATATTAGAACAGAAGTGCATGCAACATTCATCTATAATAACATTTCAAATATATAATGCAATAAAAATATGACTATCAATCTGTTGTGGATCATTTGCAATATCCTTTTATTTTCAATTTTAAAAATATTAAAAAAAAAAAAAATAGAAAATTGTTAAAATATGTTAAAGTATTAAAGTTCTTATACTTTAGCATAAAAATAATTATGCTTGTTGTATTAGATTTAAAAGTTTAAATAATTTTGACTTTATGAAAGTGGGTCCTAACTTAAAGTTTAAATGTCGATTATTTTATCGAGCGGGATGCGATAATTTATTGAGCTCCGAACAAAAGACTCAACTCGCGGGCACTACTAGCACATGAATTAATATGGAGGGTGCCTCCGCAGTTGACTATATTGACTACAGGAGTAACAAAGATGAGCGGTGGAGATTGATTGCGGGGGCACAAGCCAAATAATTCTCCGTACTTCGAGACCCCCCGCAGTGACGTAAGGTGCTGAGTTGGTTACAGTTGTCTTCCACATCAGGAGTGCTTAATAGTTCGTTGGTGCGTCTTGTCAGCATTTAAGTTCAAAGCTACACCACCTATTTAAATTCAATTCTCATTTTTTCCAAAGCCATTTGTGATTAAGTTGATGTTTGAAATTTGTTTGTGCTACGTCCTGTTCAGTTTTGTATCACCATATCAAGAATTGGCCACCCTATAAGTCGTCTATTGTCATAATTCTGAATCATGGCTAAATGCTCATCCCTTTCGGGTTCTGGTAGTCTTATCCCTCTTATGGATACTGAGAGGGATATCCAAGACACTAATTGTTCCATGGTTCACCTTCTGTTTTACTAGCAAGTTTTCTTGAATGATAAAGCTTCCCTGGTTTATACTACAATGGAAAAGTCTGGTGTGTTGTTTGCATGTATCCCTAAAACCCATATTTTTCTTGAATTCATATATTGGTTGGTATCTGTTATGTATCCTAGGAAATTTCTTGTGATGAATTGTCAGGGGGAGAATGTTTTGCAAGAGTTTTCCCAGCTAATTCACCAAGCCCTTTGTTACCCTGAGTCGGAGTCATATGTTCAATTTTATGATGATTCATTGGTAGCGTATTATGATAGCCTTGCAAGTCAAGGTTTTAATCGGTTTATGCATTTTATAAAACCTAACACGCAACAATTTTAGCCTGACAGTAAATATTTTCCTATAGAAATTTTTGATACTGAGGTTAAGCCAGTACTAAGCAGCATTGCAAAAATTTTGGGCAAAGATGATGACAACACAGTGGATAAATCAATCTTGGGGATGTTTGCCTTGATGATGAAGCCAGGAATGGTGCTGGATATTCCATCCTATTGGCAAGAAGTTGTCAATTCACAACTCATGAGCTTATCATTAACAGGTTCTTTCAGGTTTCCTTCATTAATTATTTACTTGTTCTTATATCAAAATGTAGAGGAATTCATGCATCTGGGTCTGAATATTATGGATATGAATAAGAAGAGGCAATCAATAGTGTTCTGGATAGATATAGTGAGAAGAGAACAAAATGAAACTAGTCTGTTTGATTTTGCCAGTTATTTCATGTCAATTGCATATAAATTTTTGAATGGAATTCCTCCCCCTTGTTTCTTACCCAAAGCTTAGGAATTATTGAATTTAGGGGTAAACTGTAAATTTGGAGATTTGTTTGTTTTTGAGGATTATTCCAAAATTATACTGTATGGAGAAAATTTTGAGCCTTATAGTCCTCCAATGTTTGTACCTATGAGATTATTTGATCTGGAGTTTGTTCAACAAAGTCTAAATGTTGATCAAATTCACTTTTTTCCCATGAAAAAGGGGAATATGTTAAAATTTCCCATGATTGTAGGTCCTTTCATAGTTAGTATGAGATAGGCATTTGAAGAAGTTACTAGAATGCTAGATGAGATGCATTTGCTGTTAGGGGAAAAGTGGGCTTATGACCCTCACAGTGTTATTTCTAATAGAAGAATTGATAATGGGTATTCAACTTTCATTCATGAAAGCAGGCCAGATTTAGAGAAGATGAAAAGTAAAGATGTTATGAGTTCAACAGGTTCAAATATTTAGACTCTTGTCATATCATAAAAATCAAGTAAAAGAGGCAAAGAAATAGTGGTTGATTTAGAAGATGAGGAATAGGGAGCTGAGAAGAGTGCAAAACTTAATGAAGAACCTGCATATAATCAACCTGGATTTTCTTTACAGTTGGGAGAGGAAAAAAATGTTCCTGCTTCAACCAGGAGACATGAGAGCACTCGTGAACAAGTGCCTCTAATCAACAGATGTTTTCCCAAATTACAAAGAGGAACCAGAAGATGAAGGCCAACATGGAGGCCCAAGCTGAATATGAAATTGCTCCAGATCAAACAAGACTTTTAACTACCATGGATATTAAGAAAGATCAATTCAGAATTTCTCGATCACATCCTTCAGATATGTCAATTGGTTCTTCTAACAATTTCAATACTGTAAATGTGACCGTAGATGTGAAGAAAATCCCATTGCTGGATAAGGTGAACCTACATATGCAAACATGGTAGTTGATTGTAAATGACCTGACAAAGACTAATGCAATGGAAATGAAGGCAGAGAATATGCTTGGAAAATTAATTAATCAGTTAAAGTTAGAGAAAGCCAACTCTAGGGCTTTAACTATTCAGAATGAGGAGTTGAAGAAAATTATAGTAAATATTGGAGTGGATCCTAATGATAGGACTACTGTGCAGAAACTTCTACAAAGTGCTGAAGCAGATATATCTATATTGAAGAAAATTTAAATTTCCTACAGGAGAGCATTCAATGGCTGCAGAGGTTGTAGACATAAAGAACGAGAAATAAAAGATTCTACAGTAGCTCATGCAAAAGGAGGAAGAAATATCTAAGTTAAAGCAAATTGCACTGTCACTGCAAAATCATATTGACAATCATTCTTGTACTTTTGTTTTTCCAACAGGTAATGAAGACCCACTAGCACAGAATTCTCAGTTGACTACTGAATTGAAAATGGCAGAAAGAGATCAGAAAAAGGCTCAAGCAGATTTAGAGAATGCATCAAATATTATTCAAGCTACAGAAAATGAAGCCAGTAAATACAAAATAGACAGTCAGAATGCTAATGCTGAGATTAAAAGTCTCAAAGAAAAACTAAAAGGAACATATCTTTAATAGAGGCAAAAGATATCATTTGGAATGACATCATTTCAGAAATGAAATCAATTTGGAACTTTTTGATGGTGGTTGCAGAAGAGAAAAGTCTCATCAAGGAATTTGAAGAACAAGTCATGACAGATAGATAGAAGACAATCAATAGGGCTATTTGGGAAAAAATATTCATTGACTTCATTAATTCTAAAACAGATCAAGAGTTATAAGAAAATGAGATTAAAGATAGAATCCTATATGAAGTGGAGATCAATAAGATGATTGTCAAGAATGATTACAGAAAGACTACATAAAATAAGTTGATGGAAATTAAAGAAGCAGTAAGTCAGTTTGATAAGTTATTTGACAAAATAACAAGAGAAAGTATGCCTTCATATTGGGGACTTGGAGGAAGTCTGTTTTCATGGGATTCTTATGAAAATTTACTAGTATTAACAAAAATTAAAGTTGAAAATACACATGAAAAGACTCAGGTGATTAAGGGAGCAACGGTGATAAACTTTCTTCAGACATTTTCAGCTTCTGTGGTTGGTAAAAACTCTATTTGCAGAAAGGTCATCTTACAACCGAATTATTACTTTCAGGTTGGAGTATCACAACCTAGTACATTCACCCAAGAAAAAAGTAGAGATATGGAAGAAGTGCAGAGCTTGGAAAATAGATTTTCCAAAAGAACCTTTGAATTCAAAGAAAGACAAATTAGCTGATCCAGAAAATACAACAACATTGTCATCAATTCACATTCAACATATAGATTAGGGTGTTAATATTTATGTAATTTTACTCTTCCCAAGATGATTTAAATGTAATAAGATGTTTTGATGGTATGTTGTAGAGAGCCTGCATAGTCCGAAGAATTTGGGGTAGTTAGGATTAGTTACAGCAGTTCCCAACTGCTTTTTATTGTATTTAATGTAATAGTTAAGAAGAAGAAAGGTTCTGAGTTATGTACCTTCAAGACTACAATTTTTGTACTCAGAGATTTGAAATGATTGATGAATGAAAAACAAGTTTCGGGCATCTGTTTATGTTGATATGTATTCAAGTTTACATTCTATATTTTATATCTTTGAATAAGATGAAGTAATGAGCTGCAAGTCTCTTTTTACTTATGTAAGAAAGAGTTAAAATCCTTAATTGACGCTCCTTTGTTTTAACTATTTCCTTCACATAGTTCTTCTGGAGTTTGAGGTGATATATTCTGTGTAACAACATATCATTTTGGGATTATTTCTTTCATTTTCTTCTGGTCATTTAATTCAACATCAACAAATGATAGCATTGTGAGACATTCATTATATTTGATATTTAAGGGTTTAATGATAAATGCTTGAGGATGATTACGCAAAGACAAATATTTCTGTGACATAATCATATAAATGTCTTAAGCACTGATTCCTTATTACAACTAAGGGATTGTCTCTTAAGGTACAACACAATCTATAAAACAAGACTTAATACAAGTGAATAGAAGTACCATATGTACGAAGTTTTACTCATGTAAACACACAGTAATTGATCTACTTCTCTTCACTTTCAATAAATTTAAAGAGTAAAGTAGTGCAACATCAATTAAACAACTTTAATTGTTAAAAGATAACAGTTAATTCATCAAATCATTCACAAACTTACAATAGTGCTTTCTTTGCAAATGTCTTTGAAAAATTTCTGGACCCTTATCTAAATGCGTGAGAGGGGTTTAAATACTAAACTAATTATGTTATAAAATAGATTATTACAAAAATATAGAGGAGGTTTCAAACAACCATCCTCATAAGGCTAACTTAAATTACAATTAAGGAAAATAAAGTAACAATATGATTTATGAGTTTTGCCCTTTATTTTGGATTTGGTCATGAAGTTGAAAAATATCCAGCAACGAAATTTCCTTAACTTGTAAAACTATTTGTTCTGTAGGGTAGGCCAGTATGATCCCTTGATCATGAGTTTCTAGAACTTGTTGTAATGGAAGAACAATTTCTGCTATCTTCTGGGAATGTTCAGGTGTTTGAAAACTAATAGCTTGATTGGTGTTGGGATTGGTTTTAGGAGCTTTTATTGCTTCAAAAAACTCATCCCATTCACTATTCAAATTCTTTGGTTGGGACTTTCCTGACTGATCAAGTGTATCATGACTGTGCTAAACTTCTTGAGAAGTTGACTCTGTTCCATTACTTCCTTTTTTCTCCTGCATCTCAATCTCTTGGATTAATTGATTGATTATCTTTTATGGTCTTTCCTTTCTGGATTTGGATTCATTTTAAGAATGATCTAAATTATGATATTGATGCTCTAATTGTCCCGAATCTTCCTCAGATATGTATTTTGCTTCATTATCCAAGCTAATACTTGGAGTAGGTCTATTGGCATCTTCAATATTTAACAAGTTAAGAGGAATTATCTCTAGTCTCTTATTTCTATATGTTTGGAAGGATTCCAAATCATCTTGGTTGATTTGACTGGATGCAAACTTAATTATATATGAAATTTTTTCCATGCCTTGAAAGAGATCATCAAATCCGTCTATTTATTTTACAAAAAGGCTTCATTTTGAGCTTAGTGATGTAGTTTTTAATTACATCATTTTGATCATATGGTCGTTTTGGAATTACTGCTAAATTCAATAGATTAATATTTGAAACTTCCTTGTAGGCATGACCAATATCAAAAATTGAAAAAATATCACACTATAAAGAAAAATGAGGCCAAACGAACTTCTTAGCATTTTTAAGCTGTTTAGAAATGCCATTAACAAGAAGCTAGTAGGCTATCTATCTTGTAAGTAACTTATCAGGAACATAATATGGTAGGACTTGGGGAGAAGCATAACTCCCAAATACTCTGACATATGTAAAATTTTCCTCTGCAAACCATCTAGCCACAAAAAGAATATATGTACTAGCTTCTTTGGAAACCCTATGGGTTTTCTCATTAAATATCATTTGGTGCATAGGTAACATGACTCCATGGCAAGTTTTGTAAAAATTAAGATGGAATTATAAATCCCAAAGGGCTCTGTGGTGAATGTGGATTGGGGTAGGGTCTTGGGTAGTCCATTTCCATCCCATGGTAGGAAAACTAGAAGAAAAGAAGATTGCGTCCATGACATAGGCACTCATATAAAAGGGAGGTATCTCTCTAGATGAAACACTCCTTTTATTCCTATACTCTATGACGTGTTTGGCTAAATTATCAGATAGGATATTTTTCCAAATTAGAATAAAATAATTGACGATTGCGTCAATCAATGGGACCCAATATACTAAAAGCCTAGTGGTATCAGGTTTTGCCTATAATCTGGACAACATGATGACATCATAATAATAAGGGGAAGGAATTTGGGAAATTGGGTATGTACCGAGTTTCTCTCGATTTAGCTTTCCCTGGTCTTCCTTCCATTCCTTTATGACTTTCATCAGATCTGGATGCTTTGCTCTAAATCTTTTCAAAAAGCCTTGTCATATTTCTGCTGTGGGGAGGGTAGATGGTACATTGCTTGTAAATATTCTTCCCTAAATGACCCAATATTTTCTCCCTTCAAATCTTTGAATGTTCTGTCTTTTATGTTTAAGTGGTCAATTACCCACTTAAGCATGTCTGTGTAAGGGAGAATTTTTGGCCTTGTGGCTACCTTGTGGATGAATGAACTTGAAACGTCGAAGTGTGTTGTGTCTGAAGTAGCTGATGTGCCTATTGTAGCGACTTTGGTTATTAACCTTGGATTTTCATCCTCGAAAAGTTTATACATTTCCTCCCATGATGAAATTCCGCAATCCTTGTTGCAGGTGGTGTTTGAAAATAGGGGAGACATGTCTGAATCTTCGGTAGACGATGCTTGAGCAATCTCTTTGCATTTTTTGTTCATTTCAATCTTCCTCACTCCATTAAGTGGTTTCTTGATTTCAAGTAAACAGAGTGAACATTAAAAGTATAGAGAACAGAGAGACAAATCCGTTGTTTATATCAAACATGCACAAATAGATATAAATCTATTAAAACCTTTATTTGTATTAAATGCTATTTATCACCAATAATCTTTTCAAATCAAATCTCTTACACCTTTACACGAAATAACTATCAATCAATCTAAGATGTTGGATATCGGATTTCGATTTGATATGACATAAGTCATTTCACATGCTCGAGTAATTAAATTCCATTCATTCGCGTATCACAACTTGTAAATTTTACCATTTACGATGTTACAAATAAATTGTGCGAAATGCAACCTACGCAAATCGCATGTCACAATTCTTATACGTTAAAAGAATTTTCTTTTGGTTAAGTTGTGCGAAATGCGAATTGTGCGTTCAAAAAGTCAAGCAGTTGCACTTTATGGGATTTTATATCTTTATGTTTATTGCATTGTTGGCTCGTCGGGTCCATGTAATAAAAAATTATACCAAATTACTTTATAATTTTCATCGTTTAAATGAGGTGTGATGCGATAAACAAATTATAATGGTGATTGAAGCATTTTCAAGTATTTAATATAACTTTAGAAAAGGCTTAACGCATTTCGCAGCCTGCGTGACTTAGTAGGTTTCAAGTCTTTTGGGTTATAAGTTATGTAGTTTGCAATGCACACTAAGGAATAAATCAGAAAGCACAAAGAAAACTTTATTTCCTAAAGTTTTTGTTTTAAAGATAAAAAATAAATTTCCTATTTATTTCTAAAGGGTCCCCATTTATTAAAATAAATGGGGGGTGTTGTATAGCACAACAATTGGTGATTCACTTGGGAGAACCAGCTATCTATGACTAACTTTTTGAAATTTCTAGAAATTATTTTAAAATAAAAATAGTTGCAGGAATGAATTTCAAATAAATAATATCTTACTAAGCAATGAAATTTCAATTAATTACAATTCATAAGAATCCCTCTTTTAAATATATAAGTACGAGAATCTATATTAGTCTTTACTCAATTTGAAAAGATAAAGCAGGTGGCTCTTACAAATCATCTTTATAAATATTTACTCTTTTATCACAGGTAGAGCCTCTGTTCCAATAGGCAATTTAAGCTCTTGGCAGGGTTACCTTTTACCCAACAATGATTCACTGTCCCATCCAGTGTTTCTTATAATTTCCAAAAATAAATTCTAACTTTATATAATTGATATTTTTTGAAACTTTTCTTTTTGTATCATATTTTTATTTACTTAAAAGCCATTGTCTTGGCTTGGTAACCAAATAATGACAATTACATTCACTAGTTGTAATTAAACTGATCAAGTTGGCTCTTAATGATACCCCTTGTCCTTTTGATATAATCTCAAGTCATTACCAAGTTTTGGTAGGCAGTATTGGTATTTTCAGTTCAATTATTTCCCTATGAACATGGTAAACAAGCTCGTGATGAAACTTATTATCTTTTAAGTTTTTCTAGTTATAATCTTTTTTGAATTTCTTTCAAAAATTAATAAGTTTTCCTGGATGGGGTGAATCATTAGTCCTTTTGAGGATTTTGGATGATAATGTTGAGTTTTAGATTGCTTCTCTGTAAAAGATTCTTTACTATGTTAAGGATTCTTTTCTTCACTGATAACAGAATAATCATGCTATATAAGGATGAGAGTTCATCAGATAATAAATAACTTCAGTGAAATTGCATATTTTAGTGAAAATAAAATCTATTTGTCTTTCAAATATTTCAATTTTTTTCTTAACAATTCTTATTTCTATAAGCGATAAATAAAAAAGGATCATCTAAGATTTTATTTTGAAAAGCCAAAAATTTATACTAAGCAACTTTTATTTTCCTAAGGAAAAGAAAAAAGACACTAGTATACAAGGAATAGAAAGGGTTACCTCCTATGAAAAGTATTTTTTTTAAATCTTCCCATTAACATGCAAAGAATCTCTTTTGGCTGATAGATCTTGCAATAAGAATGTTGATGGGCCTATTTCTTCAATTATTTGAAATGGACCTAGCCAGAGTTTTTGAAATTTCGTGTGTTTACCTTTTTCCTCATGCGCTTTGTCCCATTTCAATACGAAATCACCAATTTGAATTTTTTTTGGAGTAACAGAAGTTGAATCAAATGAGGCTTTCACTATCTGTTGATGATGTGCATGAGCATGTTTAGCTTTTTCTCTTTCTTCTTCTAACTTAAGAATTTGATATTGTCTAAGTTGTAAAGAAGAAGAAGGTGATTCATCAATAAATTGTACTAAGGAAAGTGAGGGAATAACTACATTGGTAGGAAGTACAACTTATTTTCCATAGACAATATTAAATGGAGAAGTGCCAATAGAAGATTTCTTAGTTATTTGGTCTGCCCAAAGAGCAAATATTAATGACTTATGCCAATTTCGTTGGTTTTGATCAATAGTTATTTTGATTATTCTAATCAAATTTTTGTTCGTGGACTCTGCTAAACCATTTCCTTGCGGATAATAATTTGGAGAATACTTAAGTTTAAAACCTCTTTTGATTGAAAATTCGATCATAGCAATTCCTGAGAAGTAAGATGCGTTATCAAACATTAAAGCAATAGGTAAGCCAAACCTAGTTATGATATATTGGCAGATGAAATCAATGATATTATCAGAGCTGGCTACCTTTAATGGAATTGCTTCCACCCATTTAGTAAAGTAATATGTAGCTATGAGAATATATTTATGTTGTTTGGAAGAGTTAGGAACAATCTCATTGATTATATATAATCCCCATTGTTCAAATGGTTGTTTGATATTGACTAGCTGTAATGGGAAGGCTGGCTCCCATTGTCTTCCAGATGCACTTCGACACAATTTTCATTTTCTTGCATATTCATGAGCATATTTGAAAAGTGTAGGTCAATAGTTACTTGCATGCAAGATTTTGTGTGCTGTCGTATTTCCTCCAAAATGTCCTCCAGCTGGTCCATCATGGAGTTCCTGCAAGACTTTCTTTGCTTCAGTTTTTTCTAAGCATCTTAGTAGTACAAAATCAAAATTTCTCCTAAACAATACATCATTGATTAATTCATATTGCTTGGAATTTAATCTCAAAGCTCGTTTTGTTTTGTAACTGAGTTGGGTCGAAGCATATCCATTTTTCAAATAGAATATAAGATTAGTATTTACATTGTGCATCGTTGAGGCTTACCTCTGATATTTTCACATTTTACTTGAATCTTCTACTGATGATAGATGGGATGCTCCTGTAAGCATTCTGCAAAAACCTTGACCTCTAACAATTTTAAAGGGTCTTATTTCTACATCATATTCTTGTAAAGTGGTAACATAGTGTTGAGGCCTCAGAAATCCGTGGCAACAACAAAGGGGGATAACCACGCGGTCTGGACCTTAAAGCAGCTCCTTTTTTGTTTGGGGTAGTGGTTCCGACTGGGTGTGATGGGACCAGTTTCCCAGTTTTGGTTTTTGTATGATAACTTGTTGGGTTTCTACCAAAAATTTTTAGAATGATGAATTACTACAAACTAACAAAAATTTAACTCCAAATGCAAGACTTTTAATTAAACTTAATCTAACCCGGGATATAATATCTCAATGCGATCTAGAAAGATATCTATTGAATTTGTCATGAAATCAATTCATATTTAATAGAATTACTACCATGTAAAATGATTCTCTTGAAAAATTAGTTAATCAAAGGAAAATGAAACATATATCGCATTGTCTGATGACCATGTATAAAATAAATAATTTCTGTCTTTATACTGTACATTAGTGCAACAGATATTTCAAACATAAACAATTAATTTCATACATGATTCATGAAAGCTGTGTTCATCACTAATTTTCAGAAACAGAAATAACATACATGACATTAGTACCAGTTGCGTATTACTCTGTCTATCAGATTAGTGATAATAGGTCATATCCAATCCTTCAATCAAAAATTTGTTCAAAGAATACAAAATTGCACCAGGAATTGATAAAAAAAATGATGTTTATAACTGAATATAACCGTGTTCCATTATTTCATCAAGGCATCCACAAACTTACTTACAATTAAGAATTATTTGCAAATGTTCTTAATAAAATTCTGGACCCTTCTCCAAATTCATGAGAAGGGTATAAATACTAAAACTAACTACAAACTAAATTAAATATTTTACAAAAATGTAGAGGAGGTTTCAAACAAACTTCCTCTAACGTGAACAATAATCTAGGAATTAAAAACTAAAAATCCTAATTTTAAGGCTTTTGCATCTTTTGCGGAGTATGGTCACATAATTTGCAGATATCTAGCTGATTGTCCCGACTCATCCTCAGATATGTATTTTGCTTCATTATCCAAGCTAATACTTGGAGTAGGTCTGTTGACATCTTCGATAGTTAACAAGTTAAGAGGAATTCTTTCCAGTATCTTATTTATGTATGTTTGGAAGGATTCCAAATCATCTTGGTTGAGTTGACTAGATGAAAAACTAATTATAAATGAAAAATTTTCCATGCCTTGAAAGAGATCATCAAATATGTCTATTTCTTTTACAAAAAGGCTTCATTTTGAGCTCAGTGAAGTAGTTTTTGATTACATCATTTTGATCATATGGCCGTTTTGGAATTACTACTAAATTCAATAGATTAATATTTGAAACTTCCTTGTAGGCATGACCAATATCAAAAAGTGCAAAAGTACCGCACTGTAAAGGAAAATTAGGCCAAACGAACTTCTTATCATCTTTAAGCTATTTAGAATTGCCATTAACAAGAAACTGGTAGGCTATCTCTCTTGCAAGTAACTTATCAGCAACATAATATGGTAGGACGTGGGGAGAAGCATAACTCCCAAATAATCTAAAATATGTAAAATTTTCCTCTGCAAACCATCTAGCCATAGAAAGAATATATGTACTAGCTTCTTTCAAAACCCTAGGGGTTTTCTCATTAAATATCATTTGGTGCGTAGGTAACATGACTCCATGGAAAATGTTGTAAAAATGCAAATGGAAGTCTGAATCCCAAAGGGCTCTATGATGAATGTGGATTGGGGTAGGCTATTGGGTAGTCCATTTCCATCCCATGGTAGGAAAAATAGAAGAAAATCAGATTACGTCCGTGACATAGGAACTCATATAAAATGGTGGTATCTTTCTAGATGAAACACTCCTTTTATTCCTATACTCTATGATGTGTTTGGATAAATTATCAGATAGGATATTTTCCCAATTCAGAATTAAAGAATTGATGATTGCATCAATCAATGGGACCCAATCTACTAAAAACCTAGTGGTATCACATTTTGCATATAATCTGGACAACATACTAGTAGCATAAAAATAAGGGGAAGGAATTTGGGCAATTGGGTACGTACCGAATTTATCTCGCTTTATCTTTCCCTGGTCTTCCTTCCATTCCTTTATGACTTTCATCAGATCTGGATGCTTTTCTCTAAAGATTTTCAAAAAACCCTTGTCATATTTCTGTTGCGGGGAGGGTAGATGGTACATTGTTTGTAAATATTCTGCCCTAAATGACCCAATATTTTCTCCCTTCGAATCTTTGAATGTTTCGTCTTCTATTTTTAAGTGGTTAAGTACCCACTTAACCATGTTTGTGTAAGGGAGAATTTTTGGCCTTGCGACTACCTTGTGGACTAATGAACATGCAGTGTCGAAATAAGTCATGTCTGAAGTAGTTGATGTGCCTATTGTAGCGACTTTGGTTTTACCCTTGGATTTTCATCCTCAAAAATTTTATACATTTCCTCCCATGATGAAATGCTGCAATCCTTGTTGCAAGTGGTGTCTGAAAATAGGGGAGACATGTCTAAATATTTAGTAGACATTGCTTGAGCAATTTATTTGCCTTTTTTTCATTTCAATCTTCCTCACTCCATTAAGTGGTTTCCTGATTTCAAGTAAACAAAGCGAACATTAAAAGTATAGAGAACATAGAGACAAATCCTTCATTTATATCAAACATGCATGAATAGATATAAATATATTAAAACCTTTATTTCTATTAAATGCTATTAATCACCAATAATCTTTTCAAATCAAATCTTTTACACCTTTACACAAAATAACTATCAATCAATCTAAGACGTTGGATCTCGGACTTCAGTTTGATATGACATAAGTCATTTCAAATGCTTGAGTAATTAAATGCCATTCATTCGCATATCAAAACTTATAAATTTTACCGTTTACGATGTTACCCATAGATTGTGAGAAATGCAATCTGCGCAAATCGCATGTCGCAATTCTTATGCGGTAAATGAATTTGCTTTTGGTTAAGTTGTGCAAAATGAAATTGCGCATTCAAGAAGTCAAGCGGTTGCACTTTATGGGACTTTAGATCTTTATGTTTATTTCATTTTTGGCTCGTGGGGTCCACGTAATTGCAACTTATACCAAATTATTTTATAAGTTTGATCATTTAAATGAGGTGCGATGCGATAAACAAATTATAACGGTGATTGAAGTGTTTGCAAGTTTTTAATATAACTTCAGAAAAGGCTTAGCACATTTCGCAACTTGCGTGACTTAGTAGGTTTCAATAATTTTGGGTTATAATTATGCGGTTTGCGATGCACACTAAGGAATAAAGAGGAAAGAACAAAGAAAACTTTATTTCCTAAAGTTTTTGTTTTAAATATAAAAAATAAAATTCCTATTTATTTCTAAAGGGTCCCCATTTATTTTGTTGTATAGCACAACAGAGGCATAGGGAAATATTAGACTTGATTAGGGCTATAACAGGCTATAATATCAATAACATTCTCTCCTGCTCCCTCAGGCCTTTCCCTTGAGGTGTATTTATACTTCCTCAAATCAGATTTTTCAGTTGGGAAACCATTTGGCCATGGGCTGGTGTAGGTAGGCTATAGGTAAAACCCATAAAACCCACCAAATTAATAGGGAGTTTATTATTTTTTAATATTTTAAATTGTATACGCGGATCAAATATGAGTGGACCCACGTATGCACGCGTAAAAGTTTGGGCAGAGCCGTGTATGGAATTCAAAATACTATTTTTTAAGAAGTTGATGAAGTCTGAATGGAAAGGGCTGCCCAAGGCCAATGCATAAGTCATAAAGTATATACAGGTGATAAATGATGCTATAACACTACACCAGTAGAAGACTATAAGCAGTTTTCTTTATAATAAATATTGAAGATAGAGACAACAACAACGGTGGTTTTCTCCCGACTTGGGTTTCCACCTTAAATCCTAGTGTTCATGTGTGATGATTTATTATGTTGTTACTACAAATGTTTACTTCTTACTAAATTTCTGATAAATAAATGATGTAATGGGCTAAGTAAAGTTTTATCTGAATAATAAGTACACTGGGCATACACAAGTTTCTTTGAATAAAGCTGTGTGCATACGCTAGACGCATAGAAATCCGTAAAGTAAGGAAATTTTTTTGTGATTTTTAAGTACTGATTCACTCCACACCCCCCCCCTCTCTTAGTATTTTTTCCAACATTCATAGGCGGTTTTCTCAAGAGAGGGCACATCAGGTGTAGGAACACATTGGTCTATGGGAGAAGAAATCAAAGAGAGGAATAGAAAATTCATGGAGAAAATGAGAACATAAGTGGCCCTTAATGTTGATAAAAATCACACCAGGATTTTAGAAGCAATGGATGTAGAGAGAGATCAAATGGTCTTGTCTGTAAAGCACCCACCCACTCAGCCCCTGCCCTCAGGGGCATAGTAGAAGGCTCTGGATCTCATCGTTGATTTGGCATCGATTCCTTTGGATGATAAGATGAATCTCCACCAGTAGATTGGGAAGATTCTCTATAATGAATTTAGTAAATATACCATGACTTTGGATAAGGCTCAGAAGTTGCTGGAGAGAACAGTGGCCACTCTAAAATAAGAAAGGGAAAATTCTAGGGCCCTTACATTATAGGTTGAGACTTATAAAAATAATATCACTAGAAAAGGGATAGCTTATGAAGGATAGTTAGCTATTGAAGTTCTCCTTCAGAGATCTAAGAAAGAATTCCAGGCGCTAAGACATAAAATTAAATTTCCTAGCGGAGAACATATCCAAACTCCTGAGATGGATCAGGTGGAAAGGGAGAATGAGGTTATGGCTATAACATTTCTTGATATGAATCATGAATTCATAGAATTGAATTGGAAACTAGCAAAACTACATCGAAATTTAGATACCCACATCTGTGCTATGGTTGTGCATGATGACCACCAGAACCCTGAGGACAAGCTCACGAGGGCATTGACTGAGCTAAAACTCTCTAAGGGTGAAGCGAACATGATATAGAGAGATCTTGATGCAACTCAAGAAGCTTTAGCCCTGAAAGAAAAGTAGTTAGCAACATTCAAAGCAGAAGTCGACCTTGCTAACAAGAATTTGCAAGTAGCCAATAAGAAAGTTTAAGATCTAAAATCCAAACTCAAAGGGAATATGTCCTTCGTCAAAGGAAGAAAAATTATCTAGGACGAGATCATCTTAGAAACGAAAATCTAGGAACATCTCATGCTGGTAAATGACAAAAGGGTCACATATTGAAACTACAAGGATCAACTCGATTCAAGTAGGGAATTTAGGGTTGAGAATGCTATGATAGCAAGGAAATAAATTCAGTTCTCAAACGAACTACCATCTGAGGGATTAGGGACAATTGATGTGATGGATCAGTTTGGTACTATTATGGAAGTTATGAGAATGATTCAAATGGAAGATACCTAGGTCAAGGTCGAAGAGTATTTGGCACTAGTCACTAAAGGAATTTAGGTTTTTGACGTTGAATTTGAGAAGGCCATCGAGGCAGGAATGCCTATCTATTGGGATCAGGAAGGGGTTTTCATATAGTGGGAAGATTATTAGTAGAATCTAGTTGAGCTTAAAAATAGGGTTGACTCTACCCATGAGAGGACATCCAGGTTAAAAGTCGAGATTGTCGTGTCCTGTGTGAGGAAATAATTCCTTCTCCTTGGAATGATAAAACAACTATTCCATGCTAACTTGGATTAATTGAAATTGACCCAGCTTCAAGTCATGTATGATCTATATGATCATGTACCTATGCCTTCATTTTTCTTGTGGTAGAAGTGTTATGAATTTCTCCATCCTCCAACTCTTCGGGTCATCCCATCTGCCAGAACAGCTTCACAGTCTTCACCAAGAAATTTGCAGTCTTTAGAGCATGCCTCATAGTCTTCTCATAAATATTTTTTGACATCACGACAAGCCTCACACTCTCCATTCTAGCCTCACCACAGATGAAGTTTTCATGATGTTGCCAACAAGGCATTGTTTATTTTTAATTTTACTTTTATCTTTACTATTATGATTACAATTTCTCGACAAATACTTTGTTATTTTTCAGTTATCCAGATGTGCCTCAGGCACACTCAATTTTTTTATGAATGTACTGTAAAATAAAGAAATAATATTTTGGGTGATAGACCCTCTCTGAAAAATATATAAAGAGAGTGACTTGGAACAAAAGAAGGGTTCAAAATTTTTGTGAGAAATTTTGGTTGATTTTCCGAAGAGACGTTTTGCAGAATTTGGTATGGAATGTATGTTTTTTAAGATGAATTGACATATATATATATATAGATATATATATATATATATATATATATATATATATATATATATATATATATATATATATATATATATATATATATATATATATTTTTTATTCCGCCTCAAATGCGTACACGGTATGTAAAATTTCTTGTGTGTTATATTTGCATTCATTCACACTCTTGATTCTGAGATTTCATGTTATTGTATCCACTAGGATTACCTATCTGTGTTCAGGATTTTTTTTTTTATTTGTAAAAGGTGATAAGCACTCTTTGAACAATAGATGGATGTAAATACGTTAAATGCGCTCCATGAATCTATTTGTTTCATATTATTTTTTATTCACCTTTTCTTCTAGTGTTTAATGCGTTGGATTATTATTGTGTTTAAGCCTAATGTGTTGAATACTCACCTGCTTCATTTGTCCCACTATACTATTATGCAAAAGTCTATGTGCACAATTGTGAATGGCCTTGTTGAAATTTATATTTCATCCTTCTGGACTTGCATTCCATGACCATCTAGCCTATTATTACATGAATCCAAAGAAGTGAAGTTTGTGAACCAACCAATATAAATCTTTAATGTGAAGAGTTGGGTCCTATTAAATCAAATCTCAAGACCTCGTTAAGATTTCCTAGGCACTACTCTACTCATCAACCCAGAGATTGTCTCTAGGAGCTACAAAATATTTTTATCATCATTGTTGGAGAACGAATTAGAAGAAATCTCTCTTGGATACGACAAGTTTACACCCTTCATTCAGGTGAGAACGAAGGGTTGTGGGTTTTACACATCCCATGGGTTTCGAATGGTGACCTTGCAGAACGGAGTGCCTTAAGAGTGCATCCCATCACCGACTGCTCTACACCACGTGGGCCTATACACATCTCACATTGACAAGTCCACTGTCTAAATATAGGTCCAATAAATCCTAGCTTTCACTGGGCCTCATACCCAGTCAAACCCTTGTCATAAAAAGACACCTTCCGTATCTGACCCCGAGAAGCTAATATTTAAAAAAAATTGGAAAGAAAAGGCTCCTAGTTAGCTCAACCCGCCACCTTTTTCTCTTGAAGCATCCTCTTCCAGCTCCCAAAGAGTTGTCATAAATTGTCCCGATTTTTCCACTTGGGTATTAGAATATCCCCCATAAAGAGATTCTACTCTGTACTCATTCAGTTCTAGTGCCAAAAGCGAATCATAGTCTGTGCATACATTCTTCCTTGTTGTCCACCTGTCTCCCGAGATAGAATAAATCAAATATATTTCAGTAAGTTTCAATCCTACCAAGGTGGATACCCATCTCACCCCAGTCTTACCAATCACTCCTCATATTGTTCCTTTGAAAACTCACATAGTGAATCTACCTCCTCTCTTCTTGAACAACATGGTATTTCTTGGTTTTATTCTAAATAAATATGCTCCTCTCGCTTTACAACACATTTTTAATGATATTCCAGAGGACTATTTGAAGCTTCTGCCCTAGTTCACAGGAGAAGATAGAATTTCAGTGCAAAGGCACATTGAATTTTTTTTTTTCCTTTGAAAATAAAGTGAACATCAAGCACCTCGACGTGGTATAGAGGCTCTTCATCTAATATTTATATGGTGAAGCCAAAAAGTGGTTTAAGTCTTTACTTGATAACTCTATCATCGACTGGGAGGATATGGAGAATGCTTTCACACAAAAGTTGCAGGAGAAAAGGGATCATGGTCATATTCTCACATAATTTAATGCCATGAAGAAGAGACATAACGAATATGTCACAGATTTCATAAAAAGGTTCAACAAGCTATACAATAATATTCCTGCAGAGATAAAGGCTCCCCAAGCAGCAACTAAAGTGTTCTTCGTTGGAGCTTTTGAATTTGAGTTTGGATTAACACTTAGAGAAAGACAATCTAGATCCCTAAACCAGATTTAGACCGATGCTCTAGAAGTAGAAGCTAACTTTTCTTCTACTAGAAAAATTAAGGGGAAATTTGATCGTGGAGAGAGAAGAAGAGGAAAGGAAGAGGCCATATCCTAAAATTAGGAGCAAGAAACCTAAGAGTAGAATATGGACGAGATGAATAATTTGATCAGGAAGTTGACTAACAAGCTGGTAAAGCTAGAGCTAGAAAGTAAAATTTCTCCAACTCGAAAAAATAAAATGATTCCAAATCAAGGTTTTAATCCACAATACCAGAGACCTCCAGTCCAGTTGTTGTGGAGAGAAAGGAAAGAGTAGCAAGATCATATCCATCCTCCACTATATTTAGAGGAAGAGTTTGAAGGAAAATTAGATAAGGTTATGAAAACATAAGAGAATCAATTATTTACTTATTATGACGAAGAAGGTGAGATTTCATTACATAAAGAAGAGGAAGAGGAGCTGGATTTTCCCCCAGATGATAGTGAAATTGACAACTATTGTAGGTAATTTGTAGATTTCATGCAGGCCCAGTTGCATAGAAAGTAAGCCCTCAGATCTTCAAGAAATATGTCATGCATGCAAGAGAAAAGTGAAGATCTGGGGTCTGAAGGCTCTCCAAGTGAGACGAATAAGGGAAAGAAGCCATTATATCAAGATGTCCCCAAAGTGGGTACACCCCTAAATCCCCTCCTGCAAAAGCCAAAAACCCCCAAAACTAAAAAATCCATTCTGCCCCCTCAGTCCCTCAGCAAAAAATATAAGGAACCCGTTGAAACTACTTCCGAAAAGAGTCCAGTTGTGTTTAATCTAAAAAAATAATTAGAAAAGGTCAAGATCCCTATGCCATTGACCTAGTTGTTTAACAACCCTCCTGTTAGTATGATTCTTTCATCGTAAAATATCACTTTATCTACGCATAAAAAATAGCCCTAACATCGATTATGGCTGCAAAATATCTTTAAGTCTGCTGCACAAATCCAGATCTAAGCATAAAAGACATTAAGCAGATAAAATACAATATGGCTCCATGCATCCAATAGACAAGACAAGAACAATGTGTTTAAAAGAATGTTTTATATTATATTAAAGAATGGGGCACCTGAGAGGAAAAAAAGAAAGGTGTTTTCCGGTTCTCCTCAATGGGATGGGTTCTTGAAAGTCCTCAGCGTTTCAGATCTAAAATTCCTCTCTCTTATTGTGGTAGAAAACCCTGACAAACATAGAACTCAATGGGAGTTCACAAAGCAAAAATGGAAAATGGTGACCAAGAATAGATCCAGTGTGATCTAATGCAATGAAGGTGACTAATGAATGGGGAAAACCCTCCTATTTATAACAAAATATTAGGGTTATCTAGAACTTGGTGCATGAATAAAATATTATTAATCAAATTCTAGAACCACCCTTTAGGAATATTTTATTATATTTGTTGGAGGGAAAAGGTCTTTTGACATGGGTCAACTCCTTTATTTATAAACAATAAATAAATAAATGATTTATTTATTATTTTAGGGAGATGGTGGGAATATAATTAAATAAATAATGATTTATTTAATTAATTAAAAATGATTTAGTCAAATTTAACTAGGAATAATATTTAAATAATGATTTAAATAACTTATTCCTAGGAAATAATTAAATAAATAATGATTTATTTAATTAATTTCCTTGTTTTGGGTTAAATATGACTAGGAAATATAGACAAATGTTATTTCACATGGTGAAAGAAATTTTACTTAGGGTAAAATTGGTCTTACATAGTGTACTTGGGTTCATCTAACGATAATAGGCTAGATGACCAAAAAAATGGTGTAACATATTGCCCCCCAACATACGAGTGTTAGGAGAAAATCGTATGACCGAAGTACGTTGTAAGAACTCAATCACTAGGCATTGAGAGGGGGGTGAGAGAGAGAAATGTAAGGTAGTATAATGTGCGAAAGGACTAGACCCTGAGGAGACGAGACTTACAGGTGCAACAAGTCTCTAGTTGATGAAGTGGTACCAGTGTTAAAGGCGGCAGGGGAGGCATACTTATGTCCGCCGAGACAAGAGTACAAAGAATAGGGCGCCCGGAAAACCACGGAACGCAGTAAGGAAGCATGTGCTCGCCTAAACATGAGCCAGGTAAATAAAATGATGAATCCCACATACATGCGATGCCTGGAATAACTGCCAGGACTTATACAAGAATATTTTAGTACATGAGATACAAATACACCCAAATTCCCCCTACACACGAGGAAGGGCTCGCAAAATCTGACCGATACATGCAAATCAAAGAGGCGTTGCAAGCAGTTGAGGCCGATATCATCAAATGAGAGGAGTTGCATCAAGGGCTGAAGTGAAGAAGTCATCTGGGCATGTGGGGGGCTACCGGCAGGGCCACCCCCTCATGAAGGTTGAGACATCTCACACATACCCGGGAATCACCAATAGCTGCTACTGCATCACTGGACTATCAAGTGTATAGATCACGATCATGATGAAAAGAGCTCGAACCAAGGTAAATTGCCCCCCAGACCTGGGTTCTGGAGTAAATGAGCTGATGTTGACAGAAGTAGGTCCAGCATAGGTGAGGTGATAAGGGAACCCCAACTAATTCACGGGAGAAAATAGTAGAGCAACTAATAGAAGGACACTAATAATTATGATGAAACAGGGGATACTGAGTAGCGGATGGACGACTTCGCTTGTTAGAGCATAAAGGGAATGAATGGCTCGACAACGAATGCAAAAATATCATGAGGGATAGGGGACAGTGGGACTGAAGGCCATAATGTGCGACACGAGAGAGGGATCGAGCAATGAAGAATGGAGGGCTAGAGCGGGATACAAAGGGACTCGGGATAAATTCCATGAATGTGATGATGACTCAACTCGGATACTCTAAACAAGGGTGACTCGATGGTGTTTCCACATAGTAAAGGTCCAATGGGGGACCATAAAAACATGAGTACAATAGGGTATCTCATGATGAAAATCAACACGAACAAGGACAAGGAAGGAGGCAAAGTGGTACCCCCAGTACAAGTGTTGTAAGTGAGGAAATCCGATTTGGAGGAGAGGTGAATAGACACTTCGTGGACACAATGGGTCCTGGTGAAGTATCAAGGTACTAAAAACTAACAGGTACCTAGAGCTCATGAATAGGCCAGGTCGCACTTTTTGGGGTTTGTGCTGCGACCTGGGTAGTATGGACTGGGCAGAAAACTGCGACCTGTCCCAGGAAATGTCTTGAAAAGTGCGACCTGTTAGAGAAAGGGGGTTTTAGTGCTGTTTTTGGCTGAGATCTAAGATTTTTATGGTTGAGGGGCCTAGGTGCCCCCAAGCATGTTGTGGTCATGCCAAAATGTATTTGGGAAAAGGGGGATTTAAACACATTTTAAAGATGTGGTGCACCATTTGTTTTCGTTATGGTTATGCAGCTTGAGAAAGGAAATGGAGGATTTACAATCTCTTTTAGTACTACATATATGAATCAAATGGACTTTAATATTTTGGGTTGGAATACCTGGTGTCAGTATCCCAAAAAGAGGATTTGGAGATAATGAATTGGTGCTCTCCTAGAAAACCTATAGGTTGGTCAACAACCATGTCTAAAAGACTGGGTTGCGAATGTAAAATGAAGGAATGATAAGGGGTATCATCCCGAGAGTGATCTAAAGTGGTATGGGACTCTAGAGGTTCTTCTAAGTGTGGAAGAATAATGGTACTAGAGTTGACATGAACAGATACACTAGGAGAGTTGTGGAGAATTACTTCTCATGGTCTCTCAAATATGGGTGCCCCCTTACCCAAACATTGGGTTGCAATGTAATGGCCACAAGGTGTATGTGGTTCAAATGCATTGTTTCGATGTAAGGGGGAATAGAGAAAGTCAGGGGAGATGATTCCTTCTAAAATTTCATCATCACGAGAGAGGATGGGGTGACTGGTGGAAGAAAGACCACCTGACGCAGCGAAGCTACCTAACTCATCATCATGAGAAGAGAGGTTCACATGCACATCGGCACCAGAAGTGATCGAAGAGTAAAAAGATAAAGGATCTACCGATGTTGAGCCCAAGGTGATTGTTGAAGGAAGGTCAAGCGAAACAACAGGGGAGGATTCAGAGGGAATGTTCCCCGAGGGTCTCATGGATGATGATAGGTAAAAAATGGCGGACGAAGGCTCCGTCATCTTGACATCAGGAGGGGGAATGTCAATGGGAGCAGTCATGTCGAGTAGGGCTGGCAAAGAAAAATGCGCAAATAGGGGAGAGGTGGACTCGTTGCGCTTGGCCGCGAATTGGCGGATCGCGGCGAGAGAGGTGCGAAAGTCCTTGAGGTGGAGACAAAGGTGGGTGTAATGGCCATGGAGATCACACAAAGCACAGGGGTGGTTGGTGTGAAGAGTCTTGGGGTTCTTGGCCACGGTCGTGGTAGAAAAAAAGGCGTCCAGGACCGTGGACTCAGGGAACGCAACATTAACCATGGGCTTGAGATGAGGTAGTTGAAGACAGGTATGGGTGGTGTGACCGACAAAATCACACAAAGCACACTGGATGGCAGTCTTGTCGGTTGATGTCCCCCTGCGAGCTTTTCCAGTCTTACCCGAAGCAGTCGCAACGGGAGGTGGTTCCTGTTGAGGTGGCTGAGACACTGTTGCAGCGGGAGAAGTCATGGGGACTGGTTGAAACGGGGTCAAAGAAAGATAAGGTTTGGGTTGAATAGGCGGGGTAGTGGTTGGAGGGTCAAGGTACCAAACGGGTATACCTAAGGTCAAGTTAGGGAGGGAGAGGTTGGCCAAGATAGGGACTGAATAAACTCTGGGAGGGGAAGCAAGGAAAGGTATCTGACCAGAGGGGTAATGGCCAGGTGGGACGACTCCTAAATGGCTAAGGCTTGGGGGAATCATTCCAGGAGGGTAAAGAGGCTTATGAGTACTAGCTGGATGGGAAGGTCCAGGTGGAAGAAGTTCGAGCAGTTGAGGCGAAGGGCTAGGAGCAGATTGCTGCAGACGACGTTGAGGTTGCTGACCAGTTGAAGCGAGTTGTTTAAGGTCAACCCAAGATGATTGCATCATGCAAATATTTGCTAAGTTGGGATCAGAGACAGGAGGAGGAGGAAGACCAAGGAAGGTTCCAAGCAAGGAGGAGTCTTTGTAGACGCCAGGGGAAACACTAGTCAAAGAATCAACGGTTTGTTTATTGGTTACAGAAGATAGGGTTGACTCAGGGGAGGTCTGAGATTTTGGCTCATGATACGTCAACTGGTGGATGGTGACTATCTTACCATTGTGAGGGAAAAACATCTTGCGGTGGACTGCGAATGGGATAACAGACATGGCATAGGTGTAGCTACGCCCCAAAAGAATGTTATAATCAAGAGGGGCGTCGATGAATTCAACTTCAACGCAAACAGTCTTGCCCACAAGAGTGATGGGAAAATTACGGAAAAGGCCAATGGGCTGGGAGGCATGGCCATCCCATGCTCGAAGAGTGATCGTGGAAGGGGCCAACTCAGGAGATCCGAGTTGTTTCCAAACCGAAGCGGACATCACACAGGTGGATGCCCCCTCGTCAATGATGCACCGGGAAATGTTAGCGTTCCAGATTTTGACTGAGATTTGGAAAGCTATGGAAGCAGGAATAGGAGGAGACTTCGACTGATGGGCATCGAAAACAATCAATCGGTCATCTGCTAGATCTACAATGCCCAGGGCAGATAGTAGAGCTTTTCTTTGGGAGGGGCACGACTAGAGGAGTTCCAATGTTGAAATGGCAACAGAAGATTGGGCTAGCTCATCTACTATGCTAAACGAATGGGCAGCTCGGTCAGAAGCAAAATTTCGGTGTAATGGTCCCTTAGGAATCTTGGTATGAAACTCGGCTTTGGGCAGAGGGATATGCAAGGGGCCATAAGTTGTCAAAAGAGGCTCTGTAGAACCTGAAGAAGGTAACTCGGGGACAGATGGAGTAGGAGGTTGGAGGTACGGACGGGACTGAGTGTGAAGGTTAAGGTTGGTGGTTATAGGTTGGTCAGAGTTCATCATGAGGATCTGGTAATCAGAGGTACCAGATGTAGAAGGTTGAGTGGTTACTGGTCCGTGAGGTGGTTGGGTAGCCATAAAGCTTTTTTGCGGGAAAGGATTGGTCACGCTCTGTTGTGCATACACCTGCCCCTGAGGGGGTGGTGGCTGCTGTTGCGGGGGTTGAGAAGATAAGGGAGGCAGGGGTGCGAATGCTGGAGGAGTTGGAGCACTAGGATGTGGATATGGATGATAATGAGGTTGGGTAACCGTTTGGTAAATAGGGGGTTGGGAAGAAAGAGGAGGCATGCTGGATCCTGGATGCGCACTGTCGAGAGGGGGAGGAGTGCAGGAAGTGGTGCCCCCTCCCCCAGGAAAACCATAGCTCATGGGAGGTTGAGCGGATGGACTGGAGATAGCTCCAACGATACTGTCGGCAGCAGGAGGTGCCCCCGGTGCATGGGCATTACCGGGCCTGGGGAGATCAGGTAGAATAGTATAAACATAACCCGTCTGAGCATAGATCAGGTCATATTTTAATGCCATTTGGAGGGCAGCTTCTTCGTTTTGAGGAAAATGCGATGCGACATCTTTCTCGATATGTGGCAAGAGAGATCTAAGGAACCAGTCCATGTAGACACGGTCTTCGAAGGTAGGAGATTGACATAGGCTCTTTCTTCTCCGCCATTCCTGGACATGATCGGATAGGTGGCTTGCAGAATATTGACAGAAAGAAGTCAAAAGTTCGATACCAGTGTCATAACGAAGGGGGAGCTGGAAGTAAGATAAATGCCCTGGTAAGAGTCGCAAAGGTGGTATGAGAGGAAGTGGGCTGATCAAAATACCACTTAGAAGTTTCGCCTGTAAGCGTGCGTTGGAACAATCCAAGACGGATGGAATTGTCAATAATGGAATGGGATGAACACCACATGTGGAAAGATCGGATATGGTTGGAGGGATCTTCTCTAGCAAGGCCTTCAAACTTGGGAATGTCGGAGGGGAGCTTGGTTGGCATAGCAGACCAACTAACATCGTGGTGGATAGGATCATTGATCAACTGATTGAAATCGGGGAGACTGAGGCTTGCCATGAAGGGGAGCAAGGGAGCAGTCGAGGTAGTTCCTGTGGCGGTTCCACCATTAGGGCCGGGGTTGCCACTAGCGTTAGGCCCTGGACCAGACATGGTGAAGGTAATAGGGGGGGAACCAGAAGTAGGGGGAGAAACCAAAGAATCAGAAGATGAGTGAGAGTGCGGACTCGGGGAGGACTAACTCGATGACAATGGGAAGGAGCAAATCGACCAACCGGAAATTGAGGGTGAAGGCTAAGAAGTCTCCGGGATAAACGCCTTGGAGGTACAATGATGACGGGAAGAAGAAAAACTGACAAAGGCAGGGCGGTGCAAGATCAAGTGAGGTCAATGTCGAAACAAGGGCAAAGAGGTGCAGTGTTAATTTATTTTAAAGGCTTTGCCAGGCGGTGTTAACCAGGCTCTTCTTCGCTTAGGGTCAGTGTGTGGCGTGCGTTAATTTTAATTGTTTAAACCCAGATGTTTTGAGAGTAAAAGAAAAAGTGTGTTGCGTAACTGAAAAATAAATCTGCAGTAAATAAGACTGAAAGAGCATAAAATTAACAGCTAAAAATGCATCGATCGAACCCAAGAAGGCGGGTCTCTCAAAACTAGTCTATAAGAGGGAAAAATCTAATCAAAGCACGCTAAAAAGAGGCCCATAGATCTAAGGTCGGGAGGGACGGGGATCTAAAGGAGAAATATGTTTAAAAGAGGTGCAGATAATAGCAAGGAGGCAGAGGCAAGGTTGTTGCTAAAAAGGAGGGGATCATCTAAAGGTAGAAGGGACAAGGAGGCTACCCTAAAAATGAACCCAAAAAAAACTATATGAGGTGTTTTGAAAGGGAGAAGAGCTGATTTGTAGGGATCTGAAAAGGAGGTATCAGATCGGAAAGAAAAAAGGTTGAAACTCTGGAAATTCAGACTTCTGAAACATAGAAAACTCTCCCAAAAAAAGTGGGGGTACTGAAGCCCTAGGGGGCTAGATTCCCATTTAGTTGAGTAAAATGCAGCAAGAATAGGTCTAAACGGGCGAAGACGGAGGTCAGACAACCCTGACAGAGGTTCAGACAAAACCCAGAAAAATTTCAGAAAAATTCCAGAAAAAAGTCCAGGTCGACCTGTTTTTTGCTCAGGTCACAGTTTTTGGGCTGTTTTCTACGACCTGAAGCTCCAGGACGCATTTTTTGGGCCAAAAAGTGCGACCTGCACTTTCGGCACTCTCCGCGGAAGATTTCAGAAAAGTTTGTCATCTTAGCTGCGGCTGATGTCTGTCACCTGCGCAATAAGGCCAGAAACACACGGAAGTTAAAACTTTGACTGTTTGAGGGTTTTAGAGGTGGAAAGCACCATAAAAATAGGAAAAACATAAAATTGAAGAGAAATCCTAGGGTCTGAAACAGCTGGATATGCAGGAATATATAAAACGACAGTGGTCGCAAAAGAAAACCCGTGTGGAGTCGCCAATTGTTAGTATGATTATTTCGTCGTAAAAGATCACTTTAGCTATGCATAAAAAATAGCCCTAACATCGATTATGACTGCAAAATATCTTTAAGTCTGTTGCACAAATTCAGATCTAAGCACAAAAGACATTAAGCAGATAAAATATAATATGGCTCCATGCATCCAATAGACAAGACAAGAACAATGTGTTTAAAATAATGTTTTATATTATATTAAAGAATGGGGCACCTGAGAGGAAAACAAGAAAGGTGTTTTCCGGTTCTCCTCAATGGGATGGGTTCTTGAAAGTCCTCAGCGTTTCAGATCTAAAATTCCTCTCTCTTATTGTGGTAGAAAACCCTGACAAACATAGAACTCAATGGGAGCTCACAAAGCAAAAATGGAAAATGGTGACCAAGAGTAGATCTAGTGTGATTTAATGCAATGAAGGTGACTAATGAATGTGGAAAACCCTCCTATTTATAACAAAATATTAGGGTTATCTAGAACTTGGTGCATGAATAAAATATTATTAATCAAATTCTAGAACCACCCCTTAGAAATATTTTATTATATTTGTTGGAGGGAAAAGGTCTTTTGACTTGGGTCAATTCCTTTATTTATAAACAATAAATAAATAAATGATTTATTTATTATTTTAGGGAGATGGTGGGAATATAATTAAATAAATAATGATTTATTTAATTAATTAAAAATGATTTAGTCAAATTTAACTAGGAATAATATTTAAATAATGATTTAAATAACTTATTCCCAGGAAATATAGACAAATGTTATTTCACATGGTGAAAGCAATTTTACTTAGGGTAAAATTGGTCTTACATGGTGTACTTGGGTTCATCTAATGATAATAGGTTAGATGAACAAAAAAATGGTGTAGCACCTCCTACAAGGCCCAAGTATCTTAGTTTATGAGCGCTCCTTATACAATCCCGGTCCTCAATAGTCTCAATCTCCAAGAGGAAAGACCCATGGTAGTCTTTGGGCCTCAAGTAGAAGAACATGATCCATCCAATTCACCCTTTTATGCGACCTTAGTAGTAAATGAACTTCTACTCCTTAATTGTATGATTGATTCAAGAGCTTCACACAACTTGATGCCCTTATCAGTCATGCAATAAATAGGGTTGCAAATCACACGGTCTTATAGACACCTTTACTCTTTTGAATCCAAAAGGGTTAATTATTTGAGAATGATAAATATCTAGTGCTGAACTTGGACCAAATCCCAGTGAAGTGTGGTAATGGATATTATGGTGGTGGACATACCAACGAGGTTTTGAATGTTTCTATCTCGGTCATGGGGATCCAAAGTTGGAGGTTCTATAAAATTGGACCTAACATATGCCACCATCACAGTTTTTGGAGAACAAAGGAGGCTCTATAGAGAATCCTTATTTGTAAAGATGGTCACAAACGTCGATGGCTATACAAATGCTCTCGTATACAGTAAATAAAGTGATTTCTCCTACTTAATACGAGAGGAGGACAATCTCATATTAGGAGAGACACAAACATTGCCCCTAATTCAAATAAATCAACAAGCTCCAAAAGTTAGTGAAATATGGACGTTGCATTTCGATGGAGCCTACTCCAAAGAAGGAAATGGAGCCAAAGTATTACAAATCTCGAAAAAGGGTTTTTTGATCCCTCTCTCATTCAAACTGGAATTCGAAGCCACCAACAACGTGGTCGAATATGAAGCCTTGATCATTGGCCTATAGGCGGCCCAGAACTTAAACATACAGAGCTTGAAGGTATTTGGAGATTCAGAATTGATGGTAAAACAAGTAAGGAATCAGTGCCAAGGAAAGCATCCACGACTCAGACCTTACAAAAATGAGCTATGGTACCTGATAGAAAAACAATTATTGGCTTTCAACATTTAGTTCATTCCCAGTGAAAAGATTCAAATGGAAGAATCGCTAGCTATGGTTGTTAGTTATTTCCGACCTCCTAAGAATCCCCTCCTAAGATATGAGATCGAATTTAGGTATAGACCCTCCATTCCTAACAACTTTAGGAACTGGATTTTTTTTGAGGAAGACAAGCAAATAAATTGTTTTATGGAGGTTGGAGGAGAATTTTATAATTCGATTATGGATCAAGAGGGGGAGGTCATGAAAGAGATGCATAGCTTGAATTGGGAAGAGACCATTGCTGGCGATAAAGTTCTAAAATTGAAAGGGAATACTATTCCTAGGGGGCTTGTCCTTTGGAAATGTTGTTCAACTCGAATGGTGTCCCTTCGAATCCTTGGGGGAAATAACTTGATGAGCAAGTGGAAGATCATAACATATGTTCAGAGGAAGAGCCAAAATTCATCAAAATAGTGAAAAGGGTCCCTGAGGAATTCAACCATAGGTATTTAAGTCTCTTTAGAACTTATAAATATGTGTTTTCTTGGTCTTATCAAGATTTTTTTATTTTTGATAAATATATTATACAACATAAAATCCCTTTGAAAGAAGGATTGAAACCTCATAAGAAAAAACCGAGGCAAATTAACCCACTCCTCCCCCTTGCTATAGAGAAGGAGGTGAAGAAATTACTGCAAGAAAAAATCATTGTACCTCTTAGATATTTGGATTGGGTGGCCAACTTAGTCCTAGAGTGAAAGAAAAACAGAGAAACTAGGCTATGTGTCGACTTCAGGAACCTAAAAAGAGCCTCCCTTAAGGATGATTATCCACTACCAAAGATGGGTCATATCTTGCAGAAAGTAGTTGGGTCTGCCTGAACGTCCATGATGGATGGGTTTCCTAGATACAATCAAGTGGCAGTACACCCAGATGATTAGAAAAAGATCACATTCACCATGCCTTGTGTTATCACAAAATTGCACCTGATAGGCTGCTAAGCAGAAAATCTCATGTAACTGTTTCAAACCAATCTTTTGACTAAAGCTTAGCCTCTTTAGTCTGAGAGGGCTCTCTCAAAGGGTTAGTGATATTGAATAAAAATGTATTTAGATGGCTAACTCTACTTGGAAAACAACTTGCTTATGATGAGTGTAGGTTGAAAATAGTATCAATATGCAAACATTAGGCTTATGGAGTCAATGCTTACAGTGATTCAATAGTGAGTTTAATTGACATGGAAGCTGAGGTAGGTAAGAGCTTTTAGCAGTAGTACACACACATGAGACATGAAAATACACAGTCAATTTATCTATAAAGGAAGTTAGAGCATTACATGAATGAATTATGAGTATTTGTTGAAGTCTCAGAAATCCATGGCAACAAAAAAGGGGGATAACCATCCAGTCCAGACCTTAAAGTAGTTCCTTTTCTATTTGGGGTAGTGGCTCCGACTAGGTGTGATGGGACCAATTTCCCAGATTTGGGTTTTTTAAGATAATTTGTGGGATTTCTTTTCAAAACATTTTTGCAATGATGAATTACTACAAACTAAGATAAATTTATTTCTAAATGCAAAGATTTGAATTAAATTTAATCTAACCCGGGGATAATAATTTAATGCGATCTAAAAAGATATCTAGTCAATCTATGATGATGAAATCATCACAAATTTAATAGAATTATTACTGTGTAATATGATTCTCTTGAAAAATAGTTAATTGAAATAAAATGAAAGATATATCGCATTTATCTAATGACCATATATGAAATAACTAATTTGTATCTTTATACTGTACAATAGTGCAACAAATATTTCAGACATAAATAATTAATTCCATATATAATTCATGAAAGTTGAGTTCATCACTAACATTCAGAAACAAAAAGTAACATACATGATAATAATACCAGATGCGTATTAATTCTGCTTATAAAATCAGTGATAATAGGCCATATCCAATTCTTCAATCAAAGAGTCGTTCAAATAACACAAAAGTGCACCAACAGTGATTCAACAAAATGATATTTATAACTAAAAAAGGCCGCGTTCCATTACTTCATCAAGGCATCCACAAAATTTACTTAGAAATAAGCATTCTTTGTAAATGTTCTTAACAAAATCTTGGACCCTTCTCTAAATGCATGAGAAGAGTTTAAATACTAAAACTAACTACAAACTAATTAAATGATTTACAAAAATGTAGAGGAGGTTTCAAACAACCTTTCTCTAAAACTTAACTTGAACAATAATCTAGGAATTTAGAACTGATAATCCTGACTTTATGGATCATGCATTTATGTGTGATCATGAAGTTGGAAGATATCTAGCATTGTCTTGAGCTGAGCTAGCTGAGATATTCGTGATCGAATTTGGTCCTTGAAGATATAATTTGAGATTGTCGACTGAAACATTTTGGCTAATTCTGTGAGAAATAGAAGAATTTGCTACTGAGGATAAGGTTTGACATAAAATTCCAATAATTTTCTTGATCAAACTTATTGAATTTCTTGATTATTTCTTCCTGTTGTTTTTCTCTTTGTGTCCATTTTAATTCTACTTCTTTTGTAATTGAAAACACATCAGACGTGCTTTCTTCAAGAAGTCATGTTTTAAAAAATTGGTCACATAAGAGTTGTATAACCTCACTTGATTTGTTGGATGTCTTGGTTGCTGCTTTTTCTTTTCGGATGATCTATGCTTCCCATTCTGTAAATAATAATTCTTTGTGAATCTTGTCTATTTGTGGTATATTAGCTTGCTTTCCCATATCTGATTCTTGCCGCTAAATGTGTTCTTAATTTATCTTTTGCAGTTTCTCACATTCTAGTTTTTGGTTGGCAATTTGCTGAATCATTATTTTATTGGAATCACGATAGGAATCAATTGTAGCAGCTTTATGACAAATTTTTTTTTTCTTTATCAAAGAATTTATCTCAAGTGCTTCTTCAATGAACTTTGCTGATTGTGATTGATTATGTAACTATGCCATGGCTTTTTCCAGCTATCTCTGTTTCTCTTTAAGCTATGCATGACATTCTAACTTAAGATTTGCAATATCTTTATGGAACTGTGTTGAAATTTCTCTGATTTTCTCAGTAGTCTTGACTTTCTCTCTATCTAACATCTGTTCTAATTCTTTTATTCTTGATTCTTTCTATTTCAACAAGGTTCTAACTTTAGTTGCCTTATCCACAGTGGCTGTGGCATAAGCTCCTGCATATTGTGATAATTTAGTCAGATGATTAGTGGGATCCTCTAATGAATCCTTCCAAAGGACATCAACTAATTCATCTGTCGTTTTAGGAGTTGTCTCATCAGTTCTTTTTCTCTTATTCCTTTTAGCCACAGCTCTGTGGTTGGGACCATAGAAAATATCCAATGAGGAATGTCTTCAATCTATAGGATGATTTGATATGTAGAGTAAGTCAGAATGATTTCTTTGCTCTGTGTTGCTAGGATTCTCTGTAGAGGGTTGATAGTTTCAACTATTTTCTGAGAAGGTTCTAGCATTTGAAAACTGGGTGCTTGGTCAGTATTGACCTTTTCTTTAGGAGTCTTTATTGCTTGGGAAATTTTTTCCCATTCATTCACCAGGGCTTTACCTTGAGATGATTTAGACTAATCTACCCTGCTCTGATCCTTTTGAACTGCTTCTAAATTTGATTTTAGTGTCATCGTTCTTTGTTTTCTCTTGAAACTCTATTTCTTGAAGAATTTGGTCAACTTCCAAATTTAATTTTGTAGATTTAGATTCATCCTCAGATTGATCTGACTTATTAGAGTGCTGTTGAGACTGACCAGATTCATTTTCAGAGCCATCTTTCATTTCTTCATCAAGACTGACACTTGGAGTATGTTTTTCTTCTTCAATAACTAACAAATTCAAAGGGACATTATTCAATATCTCATTTCTATATACCTGAAAGGCTTCAACCTCTTCTTGACTTGATTGACTAGAAATCCTTTTAACAATATCAGAAAAATATTCGACTTCTTGGAAGAAGTCATAAAATTTATCTTCTTCCTTTATGAAAGGCTTTGTTTTGAGCTTTTACATGTAATTTTTAATTACATCGTTGGGGTCATATAATCTTCCAGGCATGAATGCTAGATTTAACATCTGAATATTAGGAGCCTATTTGTATGTATGGCCGATATTGGCCAAAGCGAAGGTGTCACGTTGTAGAAGGAAAGAAGGAAAAATAGCCTTTTTATCATCTTTTAACTGTTTTGTGACACCATTGATGAGCTGATAAGCTATCTCTCTCCCAAACAATCTATTTGGAACATAATATGGAAAAACATGTGGAAGAGCAGAACTTCCAAATACTCGAACATATGTGAATTTCTCTTCAGAAAACCATCAAGCTGTAGGAAGAATATCTTTACTGAATTCTTTGGAAACCCTAGGGATCTTTTCATTGAAAATCATTTGACACATAGGCAACATGACTCCATAACAGAATTTGTAGAAATGTGGATGGAATTTAGAGTCCCAGAGTTCTTCTTAGTATATGTGAATTGGGGTAGGGTTTTTAATGGTCCATTTCCAACCCATGATTGGAAATGTAGAAGTGAAACATATGGAATCCATAACATAAGCAGACATGTAAAAGGGTAAATTTTCTTGGGATGAAGCACTCCTTCCTATATTCGGCAATATGATTGGCTAAATAATTGGATAAAAGGTTTTCCCAATTCAAAATGGATGAATTTACGATTGCGTCAATTAAGGGAACCCAATCTCTAGAGAACCTAGTACTATCAGGTTTGGAAAATAGACTACACAACATACCAACAACATAGAAATAATGATAACGGATTTGTGTAATGGGGTACATACCAGATTTTTCCTACTTCAATTTCCCTTCATTGTCTTTCCATTCATGGATGACTTTGATAAGATCTATATGTTTAGCTCTGAGCATTTGTACATATCTATTATCATACTTATGTTGTGGAGCTTGAAAAAGATACATGGTTGTCAAATCTTCAGCTTTGAAAGAGCCCATAATCTCTGCTCTGGAATTCTTGAAAACTCTATCTTAAATATTTAAGTTTTCAACTACCCACTTAATCATATCCATGTAAGGCATAATCTTCGGTCTCGCAACTATTCTGTGAATAAACGAACTTGCAATGTCGAAAATGGTTGCATCAGAGGTGGAATCAGTACTTGTCGCAGATGTTTTTGTTATCACCTTTGGTCCTTCATCCTCAAAAATTTTGTACATAGTTTCCCATGAAGAAATGCCACAATCCTTGTTACAGACAGTGTCTGAAAATAACGAAGGCATATCTGTATCCTCTGAAGATGATGCTTGAGACACCTCTTTACCCTTTTTATTCCTCTCTGACTTTCTTAACTCGATAACTGATTTCCTGAGAGAAAAGTGAAATATATCGTGTAACGAGCATTTCAAGGATACACCAGGGATTTATTTCAAACTCACGAAAAAAATTGTCAATATTATCAATCATCTCTTCATAATTCCTTATGATTTCAAAATTTAATGCTTGACATGGCTTTACATGACTTCGCACACAATACTTATCAATCGTTTAAAGCCGTTAAGATATGAAATTCAATTTGATATGACATAAGTTGCTTTTCACATGCTGATATAATTAACTGCGCAAATCGCAATGATTCCTTATAATATTTCGTGATTGTCTCATAAAAAGATTTAAAAGATACGTTTAAGTCTATATTATAATTCACGCGCGATGTGATTTGCGAAAGCTTAAAGTGGATGCGATAGTGAAAAAGGATTTATATTTTTGAGTTTATTCACTTTTTCGAGTCCGTGGTTGTCGCAACTTATATTACTTTGTTTCTTTAAGTCTTAACTAAATCAAGTGCGATGCGAAAAAAAGGAAAGTAAAAGTTTTTATTTCTTTGGAAATTCTTTTTAAAGAGCACATTTCGCAATTCACAGATTTTATGATTTAGGATTCTTTTTTAAGGATAAAATATGTGATAAGCAGTGCGCTTTAGGTAGAGAATTTATTTTCTAAGTGTTTTTAAAAGAAATTTTAAAACAAATTTTCCTGTTTATTTCTAGAAGGTCCCTATTTATGAAAATTAAATGGGGGTTGTTGTATAGCACAACAATATTATAGACAAAAACCATTAAAAATGGGACACATAAAGGATATAGATAAGGGAAGAACTAAAAACTTAGTCATAATTTCAGGTTGGTCAAGAAACAAGTCTCTGTATTACTGAAACAGTCAAATTACACAAAGCTACATTTTCGCCAAAAAATCTCCAAACCTTGACAAATTCGACTCTATGCCCTTTAATATACTTGTTACATCATGAGATGATATGCCTCCTGGCTAGATTCATTGAATTTTTTCCTAATGACACCTTGCATAACCATAAAACATCTATTTAATGGCAAAATGACAACTATCCGACTTGAAGGTCCTTTTCCTAATAGGACTCAAACTGCTCATTATTACATTTAACAACCTTATCTTCTAAAAACATTATATATTTGACAAATATGCTTTCACATGTTCGAATTGGGGTGATGGGAATCATCACTACATGACCATTTAATTGTCCTCCTCTAAAACTGGAAAAAAAAACCTTGTTTTTTAGGAAAACTAGTCTTCTTCTTCCATGAATGCTTTAGCTGCTAATTTATCTTCATTTCATGGTCTTTAAGTGCTAAATGAATATTTTCATGATCATCTAACACTTGGATAATACCCAGCTGTCCATAGATGCCCAAAAATCTGCTTAAAAGGCTCCCACACAGTACGCTACGAAAGTAAGATAGTTTCGTAGCATACTTTCGTAGCGCTGCAAAAATGCCATTCAATTTCAATATTTTTTTATTATTTCCTTTGGTATGGTCTTCATCATCCTTAGACACATCTCCTAGGAAAATTTCACCTTCTGAAGGCTCCCAAAACTGGTTCAAAAAGGAAAAAGAAAAGATACGATAGTTTCATAGCATTTTGTTGTCCTTCAAGCCTAGACATGCTACAAAACTACTAAAAAGTGATAAAATTCCATATTTTTGTGTAATTTGAAAAATAAAACTTCTGAGTGCCAAAACCTTGTTTCTAACATGCCATTAGCTTTAAAAACCATAAAAAACCTCACCTTATGATCCTTGAGGTATTTCTTCCTCATTTATGATGGGTTGAGATATTGGCTCTTCAAGCACTGTCATTTCAAGGCCTTTTTGTATAGCTTTCTGAGGGCTTAATTCGTCATATTGCAATTCGTTCATATTGCAATTCGTTCATATTGCAATTCTTCCTCCTCATGCGTCATAGTATAGCTTTCTGAGGGCTTAATGGGTATGGAATTATTTTTTGGAGGCATAATAGAACCCATTACTGACAAAAATTCTCCAATATTCCCTTGGAATCAATTCAACTTGATTCTTCAAACAAGACTTATGCAATTCGGAAAAAAAACAATACACACCTTTTTCTTGCTTTGAGGAGCTCGATATTGAAATTGAATTATATCTGTAATTGAAAATCTTCAATATCTGAAATTAAACCCCGTAGTATCCCTCTGAAGCTTCTTTCAAATTCCACAGGTCTGATCTAATTTGGATTCTCCAAGACAAAGTTGTGTCCAATCTCCCACAATGACCTAATTTTGGACTGGTTCAGTAGAGCAAACTTGTAGGACTTGCCACGTGTCACTGTTTCGTCCTTTGTCTCTGAAATTGATAGCCAAGAAACTACAGTCCGTGTACTTGCGACCACTTTTTACAGCACTCAAATCCACTGCCCAGAGAGAGAGTTATTGAACTTTTCCCACGATCATCTCTTTGAGATGCAATTCAGGAGCCTGAAAAAGCACTACCTTCCACAGATCATATCTCAAAAAATATTGCGAACCAAGCTCTGAAATGTTTTGACGAATTTCCTCAGGATTTTAGCTTTGCACCATATGAATTTCAGATTCTGAACCTTCGTAGAAAAAAATTTATAGCGAAAATTCCACGATGACCTGTTTAGGAGCTTGAAAAAAGACCTAACGTCCACAAATGATATCTCTGAAAATATTGCGAACCAAGCTCTGAAATTTTTAGACAAGCTTCCTCAGGATTTCGGCTTCACACCCTAAAAATTTTAGCTTCTGAAACTTCGTAGAAAAAAAGTTATAGCGAAAATTCCACGATGACCTTTTTAGGAGCTTGAAAAAATACCTAACTTCCACAGATGATATCTCCGAAAATATTGCGAACCAAGCTCTGAAATTTTTAGACAATATTCCTCAGGATTTCAGCTTCGCACCATAAACATTTCAGCTTCTGAAACTTCGTAGAAACAAAGTTATAGCGAAAATTCCACGATGACTTGTTTGGAGTAGCGAAACCCTAGAATCCCAAGCTCTGATACCAAATGTTGGGTAACCAACTCCAAAAATAGAAGAAATGAGATATAAATGCCTTAGAAATAAGCCACTTCGAGGGGGCAACCTCCAATACATTACATGAATGAACAATTCTTGGATGATTCAATCTACAAAACCTCCTTTCTATATATAGGAGTCCATGGGGCCATAATGTAATCCTAGTGGGCCACAATGTAATCCTAGCCAACCTAACAATAATAATGTGAGGGCACAATAATAACAATATGGGGGTTACAGGGGTACAATAATAACAATAAGGGGGGCTACACTAACCTAATAAGGGGCTACACTATTAATATAGGGACTTAACATAAAATCTGGAACCCTAAATCGTCTGTTCTTCGGGAGCTTTATAAGAGAAAAAGAAAGTTCTTAAAGGGAGTAGTTGATGAATATTTAATTTTCTTCATTAATACAAGATGGCGGAAACATGCACACCCATACTTCTTGATGACTCTGTAATGTTGTCTGTACCCTGTGGCATGCTTGCTAAAATAAATGCACTGGGTAGAAGTCTCTTCAGGAACACGAAAAAGAAGTAGAATCACATAGACATTCCATCCTTTCCTGAAAGAAAATGGCGTTGAAAAGAAAACTTTAGGGTATGGTTTTCCACGAATGGTACCCTCTACCTTCTAAACCCTGAATTACAGTTTAAGATATTCAATGCTGAACATTGAATTCCTCGATTATTCACTGTTATTTATCTGCTGCTCCATTAATGTCTCCATCTGCGCAATCTGTGCTTTGAATGACTCTGGAGGGTTTGAAATATTTTAACCCTACTTATTTAATGGAAGTCTTGTCGAAATACCTTCCCAGGCCTTCTCCATAATTACAGCCTTTGAAAAATGGTACTTCGATGTGCTCTCTACTACAACAATAGAGACTATAAATCCTGGCAATTTTCCGCCGTTGTAACCCTGGAAAACCCGCAAACTCGTTAGGAAAACCATGCATGGGGATGGTGGATGTGGTGGGGTCAATGAAAATGGTCGAGCGGACATGGAAAAATGGTGGAACAATTCAGGGTGGCGGCGAAAATACAATGCAACGATGGAGGATGGACTGGCAGAAGTTTTTAACGTAAAACATTGAACTTTGACTAATGAATGAGATATATAAGGTCGGAGGAAAAATATGAAAAACACGTGGAACGGTGACGGGGCAGACGACACGTGTCGATGGTGGGGAGGTAGGTGATCTAGACCGTCCGATCTCAAGACGAGATCGACGGCTAAAAATGCATCAGAGGGCGATGAGCGGTGGGTCAGGGGTATGGTTTCCCTGTGTTAACTCGCGAGCAGCTTTGAGGAGCAATCGCCGTCGGATGTGCCGCTCTAGATCAGACGACTCATGTGCATATCGCGCCACGTCCATTACCGAACTATAACGTGTGATGAGTAGGCAGTTTTGGAATAGTGCACGAGACACACGTCGAACAATGAATGGCATCGCTCTGAAAAGAGAAATACCGCCCACCTCCGAAAGGCGGTGCGATATAAACCACCGGTTTGTACACTGCACAGAGCGGGGACCACAAGGGCGGGTGTACTGTGAGCCATTGATCTGCGGTTTAAACGGACGGTGGACAAGCGATTTGGGCGATGAACGGAGTGGGCCACAGGCGCGATGAAGACTTGGGAATGTCGTTGGATCTTGTACAGATCGATGGTTATAAAAATGCCCGATATATATATGTGATAAGTGCCTTCATGGCTAGCACTCAGTTTTAACCTCCGGTTATGTGGATAAAAAGTTGCAGGGGCTAGGGCCGAAAGGTGCTAGGCCTTAAATATGTTATAATGTGGAATTTCGGCCCGTTTATGCAGTTTTGAGGCTGGGAGAAGGTAGCGATGAGCAGAGAACGAATTTCTCAAGGCAAAAAGAGGGGGTTTGAAAGGTTTAAGCGATATTGCTTATCAAAATTTCAATAGAATGCTGACATGATCAACATTGGCTCCACTCGGGGATGGCACGTTCATCCCTGAGCGTGTCAAGAACTTCGCAGACCACCTGATAATATTCTGTGTGAAATCTGCTCTCCAACACTTCTGCTTTTCTTTTTCATAATTCATCACGACACCCACATTATTCAAACAAAAGCGAAAACAGGAAACCAATATACAGTATAATACATCAGGCTATCTCTGCCTGAATTAGAACTAGAAGTAGGGTTTAAGAAAATGACCATTTATAGGGGCATCAAGCAAGTCACCCTGTAAATTTCTCAACTTGAAAGTGTTGTTACCTCCTTGTTCCACGATTTTGAAAGGACTGAACCAAAGTGGGTTGAATTTACCATGTTTTCCTTTTTCAGCCCTCCGGATATCCCACCTGAGCACTAAATAACCAATTTGCAGATTCTTGTCCTTAACATGCTGATCAAAAAGGTATTTCATCTTCTCCTAATATTCCATCAACCTTTGACTTACCTGGTTGCGTGTTTCATTCAATTCCACCAGCTGATTTATTCTCCTGGTCATATCATCAGGCTCTTCTTGACTTTCTTGTATGAATCGAGCTACTGGCAGGGCTAACTGAATAGGGAAAACTGCTACCCTTCCATATACTAATTCATATGGGGATTTCCCAGTTTCTCTCTTGCTGGTAATTATATTGGTCCACAGAGAAAATTTCAACTGGGAATCCCAATTTTTCTGATTTTCATTTATAGCCTTCTTTAGTGCCCTCACGAGGGTTTTATTGGAAGACTCTGCCAAACCATTTCCTTGTGGGTAATAGGTTGTAGAGTGACTTAGTGTGATGTTATACTGTTGACAGAAACTCACAAACTTTGCAGATTTGAAGGCATGGGCATTATCAGTTACTATTCCGGCAGGACAGCCAAACCTGGATATGATGTTTTCTTCCATGAATTTTATTATCACAGTATCAGTGGCTTTCCTCACAGGTATGGCCTCCACCCATTTTGTGAAGTAATCAGTGGCAGTTAAAATCCACCTATGCTGACCACTCGATGGAGGATGTATTTCACCTATAAAATCAATTCTCGATTGCCTGAATGGTTCGTCCACTTGAACGAGAATCATGGGCAGAGGTGCCAATTTCCGTCTTTTAGAAAATTTCTGACACTTCTCACAAGCTCTAACCCGGGAAAAAACATCTCCGAAAAGCTTGGGCCAATAGAAACCAGCCTTTAGGATCTTATGAGCAGTGGCCCTCCAACTGTAGTGACCCCCACAGATTCCCTCATGAAATTCAGCTATAATACTCTCTACCTCATCCTCTGTAAGACACAACAGTAAAATACCTGAGGGATCTCGCCAGTATAGCCAGCCATTGGCGACTATGTACTTCTATGATTTCAATTTTAGTGTTCTATCTTTAGGTTTATCACAACTTGGAGGGCAGTTGAGTGTGAGGAGATATTCTACTATCTCTTTGTACCACTAACTAGTGAGGTACTTTATATGTGTTTCTGGAGTAGCTACTCCAATTCCCCGTCGCTCTTATTTCTCCTAAGATTCCTCACTTGCTATTATGGAAAAATTTATACCCAGAGCTTGATATTTTGATTCAGATAACATTTTAGCAAGCCCTTGTCCTTTGATCAGCTTAGTAGGACGGATGTCTAATTCATACTCCTGTATCTTGGAAATCCATTTCCCCCTTTTTCCTTCACTATCCCCCTGAATAAGAATATCTTTTATAGCAGTTGTAGGCACAAATGTAGTGATATGGGACTGTAAGATATACATGCGGAATTATTTGAGGGATTTCACTAGGGCGTACGCTTGTTTTTCTAATATGTTATACTTTAAATCTGCATCACGGAGCACCTGACTGAAGAAGGCGATGGGCTGCTCGTACCCTTCCTCATTTTTCTACAATAAAACTCCGTTTATTGTATGAGGTGATGCAAAATAAAAGATCATGAAAGGTTTAGCATAATATGGTCCAGCTAGCACAGGGGCTTCTGCAAAAGCATTTTTTATCCTGATAAAGGCCTCACGTGATTCCTGGGACCATTTAACCTCATTATCTTTCTTTAGCATGTCAGATATGTGTCTAACTATTTCAGCATAGTTAGGAATAAACCTTCTGAGAAAATTTATGCGACCTAGGAACACCTGTACCTCATTCTTATTTTTGGGAAGAGCAATACCGTTTATAACCTCGACCCTCTTAGGATCTATCTTCACCCCATCTTTAGTCACAATATGCCCCAAAATCTTGCCTTCTTCTAAAGAAAATAAATACTTTTGTGGATTTAGAGAGAGACCATACCTTCTACATTTCTCAAAGGTTTTACGCAGATGCTTAATGAGCTCAGTATCATTCTTGGAAAATATAGTGATATCATCGAGGTAGACTACCAAAAATTTATCTTGCTCCCCAACAAAAGCAATGTTCATGGCCTTTTGAAAAGTAGCCCCTGCATTAATCAATCCAAAAGACAGCCTGGTATACATAAATGTACCCCATGGTGTGGTGAAAGCAGTCTTCTTTTGATCTTCTGGAAGTACAGCCACCTGGTTATAACCAGAGAATCCATCCATCATTGACATCCTTGAAGCTCCAACCACCTTCTACAGGATATGATCCATCTTAGGCAGTGGATAATTATCCTTTAAGGATGCTCTATTTAAATTTTGGAAGTCCACACACAGCCTTATTTATCCGTTCTTCTTTCGGACAGGGACTAAGTTTGCCACCCATTTAGAGTACCTCAATTGTACAATTATTTTGGCCCTTAACAGCTTCTTAATTTCCTTCTCAATAGAGGGAAGCAGCAGGGTATTTATTTGTCTGAGCTTCTGCTTGTGAGGTTTAGCATCTCCCTTTAGTGGAATTTTGTGCTGCATACTACTGATATCAAAAGTTTTCAAATCCTGATAGGACCATGCAAACACATCTTTGTAAGACTGAAATAATTTTTGGTATATCTTTTTATATTCTTCTGGTACTTTCTTGGATAATTTTACAATTTTGGGGTCAGCTTCAGTACCAAGATTAAAGTCTTCTACCTGATTTTCTTCTGCCACTTTGCTTGGCTGTAGTGGGACATCATTCTTGTCAAATAATCTTTCTGGAGGCACCATCCCTCTAGGTATAATGTTTCCCTTCAATTGTAACACTTTATTTCCTGCCATTTTCTTCTCCCAATTTCTTTCTGAAGTGTCTTCAGACTCCTCTTCTTGATCAGCATCAATCTCCATATTGGAGAATTCTCCTACTATTTCCAGGAATCTCTTCATCTGTTCTTCATCCTCAAATACTTTCCAGTGCTTAATGTTGTCTGGGATTGATGGTCGATAACATACCTCAACTTCATATCTTAAAATAGGGTTCTGAGGTGGACGAAATGTACTAGCAGCCACAGCAAGGGAATCAACCATCCTATTCTGTTCTCAGGGCATGAACTGGATATTGAATGCCAAGAATAAATTTTCCACAATGTCCCAAACTTCATTCCTATAAGCCCTGAGTTGAGGATGTTTGGTTTGACACTGATTATTGACTTGTCTAACCACCAGTGTTGAATCTCCCAGAACTTTTAAAATTTGTATATTCATGTTCCTGGCTGTCTATAATCCTAACAGAAGTGCTTCATATTCAGCCACATTATTAATAGCTTAATATTCCAGCTTGAAAGAAAATGGGACCCATTTCCCTGTAGGAGAAATCAATAATATTCCAGCTCCATTACCTTCTCTTGAATTTGCTCCATCAAAATGAAGTGTCTAGATTCCTGCTTCATGGCTCTCTGAGGGCTGCTCAGTCTTAATCTGGCAGAAAGATGGTTCGTGAGCATAATCTTGATCTTCTTCCAACATCAAGCATGAGAAATCTCCTTCTTTATTGTAGACTGGTGAATTAACAGAGTTGTCAGTCTTAGTCACCGTCTTGACAAATCTAGTTTCCTTGTACAACCTTCTCTCCTGGCCACTAAAAACTGGGATGGTGGCATATGTTAAATCCAACATAATTGAGCCACCAATTTTTTTTCCCCAGGATCTTGACAATAACATGCCAAATCGAGCTGGGATGTCAGCCACCACGATGTCCATTACCACAATTTTTGATGGGATTTGGGCCAAATTGACCACCAAATATTTGATCATCCCTAGGCATTTAACTCTTTTGGAATCAAATGAATAGAGGTCTTTGTATGGACGGGTGATTTGTAATCCTAGTTGTTCCATGACTGACAGGGGCAATAGATTATGGGAAGCTCCAGAATCTAACATACAGTTATGTAATAGCAGGTCATGAATCACTAGGGACACATAGAAAGGAGGAGTAGAAGCATCTAAATCCACGACATGTGGGCCAAATACAACCATGGGTCTTTCTTCTTGAAGGTTGAGGCTATCTAGGGTGGATGCTGCTTCTGGAGGGATCATAAAAGAGGTGACTTTGGATTGATATGCAGGTTGCTTCAATATTTCAGTCAAGGGAACTGGGATTTTGACTTTCTCAAGTTCCTTTTGCAGACTGAAAAAAGGAGGGGACTTATCTATTGCAACTTCTTTTGACTCTTTATTTTCAGCTGCTGGTTTGACTTCTTTTGACATAGACTTGGTATTAGGGGGAATGACTACTTTTGAAGGGGAAGGAACTTGATTATTAGACTGCAAATTTTTGTTTAGAGGGCCCTTACCTTTGTCTGTGACTTTCTGCATTGTTGACTCCTTCAGAGCAGGTGCTTCCTTCTGGGGTAGCTCTTCTTCTTGATCTTGAGTACGAGTCCTCTTCCTAGAAGATCTGAGATCATATCTTCTATTGAACTGTGCTTGCATGAAATCAGAAAATTGTTTGCAATAATGATCAATTTCTACATCTTCTGTGTCTTTGGCCTTTTCTTCTTCTTGCAACGAGCACTCGGTGCTACTACTTCCTTGCAAAGGTCATTCTTCTCCATCACTATTTGAAAAAGCAATATTTGCATCCTCCATCCCATAAGCAGTGTCTTCAGTAGGATCATCTACTTGACCTTCCAAGTACAATGGGTGTGGTACTTTATCTTGTTGCTCCTTTGGTTCCCTTGGCAATATTTGCAGGGGTGGCTTCCTATACTGAGGATTGTAACCTATGTTTGGAGCATGGTGGAAATTCTTGGAGGCTGAATTCTTGGCCTCCAATTAAATCTTGACCAACTTACCAGAAAGGTTCTTAATCATTTTGCTCATTTCTTCAATTCTGTCATTAGCTGAGTCTCTGTCTTGGTTAGATGTAGATACCTCCTCTTTGCCCCTTCTTTTAGTATCTTGTTCAGATTTTCTCTCTGATTTACCAGTGGAGGCAAAGTTTGCTTCCAACTCTAGTGCATCTGTCTGAGCATCATCCAAAGTAGCAGGCTTTCTTTCTCTGAGAGAGAAACCAAATTATGAATCAAATGCTGCTACAAAAACAACTTTAGCAGCAGTTTGATGAGGTTTCATATCAGCAGGAAGACTCAAATAAAATTTATTAAATCTCTTGATAAATTCTGACACCCCTTCATTATGTCTTTTCTTGAGTGTATTAAACTCCGCAAGACAATGTCCATGGTCCTTCTTCTCTCCCCATTTCCTGAGAAAAGTATCTTCCATTATTTCCCAAGTGGTAATAGAACAGCCTGATAATGTTTTAAACCATTTTTGAGCTTCACCATCAAGAGATTGGACAAAAAACCTTAAGACCACATCTAAATGTTCCACATTAAAATTATTTTCAAAAGAATAGAAGACCTCAAGATGTTTTTGAGCATCAACCTCATTTTCCCCATTGAATCCGGGTAAAATATTCAGATAATCTTGTGGCATATCATTCAACACTTGGGGTAATGCCAGAGGGGCATATTTATTTAGCAAGAACCCTGGCACATTGGTCATTGGATGGGGTGGAGGAAGTGCAATATATTGATGAGTAAAAGGAGGAGGAGGAGGTGGAAGTGGAGTATGAATAACAATAGGAATATAATGAACAACAACTTGAGGTGTTGAGGGGAATAATGGTCTGTTAATAGCACATACTTCAATGACTTCTTTGACCTCTTCGACCTCAGGAGTAGAGTGAAAATTATCTTTATTTCTGACACCTCCTCGGGGTGGAATATCTGAATAGTAATCGGTATCTCCCACAGTGGAGTCGGGAAATGGCACTTGAGAAGAAGAGGATGGGAAGTTTTCTATAGAAAATTCAAGGGTTTCAGTGTGGACTGATTTTCTTTCCCTCCAATTTCTCCTATGTATGATATTCTCTGGTTCAGACACTGAAGGTGTCTTTGACTGAGACGTATCTAACCTCAGGTGTGGCTTACGAGGAGCCAGGACTGCAAATGAATTATCTAAATAACAAATGTCGAGTCGCCAAGGTAAGGGATCTACAACTCTCAAATCTCCATACTCACCTACTTGAAGAGTGAATTAGGTTTTTTCGAGGCCCAGGGATTTATATTTTCTCAACTTCAATCCCCGGCAACGACACCAAAAAGATGTTGTCGTTCCTAGAGACAACCTTGAGTTGTGAAAGACCAGTGCCTAGGACATCTTATATATAGCAAGGAGCATATAATATAACAAGGAGAGTTATCAATACAAAGCTCTCATGATACTTCCTGAAAAATAAGGAATATTAATATGAATGGGACCAAGACCTTCAGAAACTGACACAGAGAAAGGAGTACTGCAGAGGCAACATGAAAAACTCCAATATAAAAGCAACAGACAATTCAGAGACAACTTACTGTAAAGAGGGCCAATTCAGAAATATCTCACAAAATTAAATTATCAGAAGGTGTATGTAGTGAATGAAATATTGAGAGAATATTAGTTGTCATTGAGCTGATATCCAAATACACAATATTACCATGTAATGGGCTTACCAATTTAAGAATCCATATATGAAAATAGCGTTTTAAAAACACCCTCTCAAAGAAATTAATATAGCAGAAATACGGTTTGAGTGAATAGTGAAACAGTATAGCATGCCTGAGCCATATTTAAAGCGCTTGACTAATCCAAGCATGGGTATCAACTAGGATAAATCCATACCAAAAATCAGTGAGCCACTCGCATTCCAGAAACAAGATACAGGAAAGATGGATGAAATGAAATGATCTATTAAAATAACACATAAGAGATAAAGTTACACACTGTGAGAAATCTAAGACCAGAATCCTCTTTAAAGATAGAACTCCTCCTCACTAAGACCCCACGGGCTTTGTACATTCATAGAAGAGATTTTGCAAAATGCATACAAAAATTCGTTCACTGCGTCATTTTCTGATAAAATATGGAACCCTAAATCATTTGTTCTTCGGGAGCTTTATAGGAGAAAAAGAAAGCTCGTAAAGGGAGTAGGTGATGAATATTTAATTTGCTTCATTAAGACAAGATGGCGGAAACGTGCATGCCCATACTGCTTGATGACTCTGTAATGCTGTCTGTACCCTGTGGCCTGCTTGCTGAAATAAATGCACTGGGTAGAAGTCTCTTCAGGAACACGACAAAGAAGTAGAATCACATAGACATTCCGTCCTTTCCTGAAAGAAAATGGCGTTGAAAAGAAAACTTTAGGGTATGGTTTTCCATGAATGGTACCCTCTACCTTCTAAACCCTGAATTACGGTTTAAGATCTTCAATTCTAAACATTGAATTCCTTGATTATTCACTGCTGCTCCATTAATGTATCCATCTACGCAATCTGTGCTTTGAATGACTCTGGAGGGTTTGAAAGATTTTAACCCTGCTTCTTTAATGGAAGTCTTGTCGACATACCTTCCCAGGCCTTCTCCATAATTACAGCCTTTGAAAAATGGTACTTTGATGTGCTCTCTACTACAGCAATAGAGATTGTAAATCCTAGCAATTTTCCGCCGTTGTAACCCTGCAAAACCCGCAAACTCATTAGGAAAACCATGCATGGGGATGGTGGATGTGGTGGGGTTAATGAAAATGGTCGAGCGGACATGGCAAAATGGTGGAACAATCCAGGGTGGTGGCGAAACTAAAGTGCAACGATGGAGGATGGACTGGCGGAATTTTTTAACGTAAAACATTGAACTTTGATTAATGAATGAGATATATAAGGTCGGAGGAAAAATACGACAAACAGGTGGAACGGTGACGGGGCGGACAACACATTTCAATGGTGGGGAGGTAGGTTATCTAGACCGTCCGATCTCAAGACGAGATTGACGGCTGAAAATGCGTCGGAGGGCGATGAGCGGTGGGTCAGGGGTATGGTTTCCCCGTGTTAACTCGCGAGCAGCTTCGACGAGCGATCGCCGTCGGATGTGCCGCTCTAGATCAGACGGCTCATGTGCATATCGCACCACGTCCGCTGCCGAACTATAACGCACAATGAGTAGGCGGCTTTGGAATAGTGCGCGAGACACATATCGCATGATGAATGGCATCGCTTTGAAAAGAGAAATACCGCCCGCCTCCGAAACGTGGTGCGATATAAACCACTGGTTTGTACAGTGCACGGAACGGGGACCACAAGGGTGGGTGTACTATGAGCCATTGATCTGCAGTTTAAACAGACGATGGACAGGTAATTTGGGCGATGAATAGAGTGGGCCACGGGTGCGATGAAGACTTGGGAATGTCGTTGGATCTTGTACAGATTGATGGTTATAAACGTGCCCGATATATATATGTGATAAGCGCCTTCATGGCTAGCACTCGGTTTGACCTCTGGTTATGTGGAGAAAAAGGTGCAGGGGCTAGGGCCGAAAGGTGCTAGGCCTTAAATATGTTATAATGTGGAATTTCGGCCCGTTTATGCAGTTTTGAGGCTGGGAGAAGGTAATGATGAGCAGAGAACGAATTTCTCAGGGAAAAAAGAGGGGGTTTGAAAGGTTTAAGCGAGATTGCTTATCAAAATTCCAATAGAATGCTGACATGATCAATAGGTGAGATCCATTTCACTATTTTCAGGTTCCATGAATTATTTACAATGCTCCATGTTAAACTTGAAACCTTTGAGCCACTTCTCCTATCCTCTAGGAATCCCTGTAGCAGATGCAATAACCTCTGGTGTGATGGAAATATTGAGCATTCCCACTTTGGTGGTTGTTCCACTGAAATTTAAAGCAAACTCTTTGGAAACTTGTACATGGAAGCCTTGTAATTTCTCACAAAACTGTAAGCAACCTGTCCTTCTGAAAATTTCCACTGTTGTTGGGTCTTCATTGATCAAATTCATATCTGCAGGTTCATATCTCAGACATTGGCCACCCTTGTTTATCCTTCTTTTTTCTACCATGGTTTCTTTAATGTCTTCATAACCTCACTTGATGATTTACATCCTCACTTGATAATTTGCAGCCTCGCTTGATAATTCTTAATCTAAACCTTTGAAAACACTAGCCAAAGCTTTGGCTTAATGCAATAGCTCTCCAAAGCTAGATATCATGCCAAGAAGGAATGAGAAATGAGAAATTACTAAATTAGGAAATATTTTGAAGTTTTGATGTCTTCTCATGACCTAATGATGACTCATACATACCTAAACTGATCATGATGACTTCATACCTGACCATGTACCTTGGTTTTATCCCTCCATGACTCGAATGACATATAACCTATAATTTCCCAATGATTTTCTGACACCTAACAACTAATCTGACAAGACAGATAGGAAACCGCGCTTTCGTAGCGCATCTAGTGTACATTTGGTTGTTTTCACTACGAAACTATCAACAGTTTTGTAGTGAAAAGTGACTTTTCACAATGCATTTTCGTTACGAAACTGTGGTTTCTTGGCTAAAATGGAATTTTCGGTACAAAAACCTTGGAAATTGAAATTAGTCAGAAAATAATGAGTGATGTGACATGAGGGGATTTGAAAATGAGTGAGTTTAGACCTTAGGGTAAGAAAAATTTAATATTTCCCTTGACTAAGAATAAAAAATGAATCTTACAACCCTATTTTTGACACATGAACCTATTTAACCTTGTCAAATGATGCTTCATTTTTTTGGGTGATAACACCTTGGAGAAATTTCATGTATGCTAGTATGCCTTTAGGTCTTATAAATGTGGGAGCCACGTTTCAAAGGGCCATGGACATAGCTTTTGTTGGAGACCAAGACAAGTTTGTGATGGTGTACCTGGAATTCATCATTGTTTTTTCAAATATTGATGATGAACATATCGATCACTTAAAGCTAGCCTTCGATAAGTGTAGAAGATATGAATTGTCATTGAATCCCAAGAAGTCACAATTTTCATTGCATGAAGGGAAATTTTTGGGGCATATAGTGGTGAAAGAAGGAGTCAAGATCGACCCAAAGCAGTTAGAGACTATAAATAATATTTCATTACCAAGGAGAAAGAAGGAAATCCAAGTTTTCTTGGGTAGAATAAATTTTTTGAGGAGATTCATACTGAATTACACAGAAATAGATAAAGACATCACCGAGATGCTAAAAATGAACAACAAATTCAAGTGGATTTCACATTCTTGAGAATCCTTTGCATGAATTAAATAGGATTTTGCATAAACACCTATGCTAGTCAACCCAGACTACTTGAAACCTTTCTTTGTATTATTGTTTACTTCCCCTCACATAATAGTTGCGGTATTGTTGAAAAATAATGGTGAAGGCTATGAACAGCTGATCGCCTTTTCAGCTAGATTCTAAGAGAAGCAGAATTGAAATACAACATTCTAGAGAAATGGGAATATTCCCTGGTCAAAGTCCTTAAATATTTCAGGATAAACATCCTCCAACATAACATAGTAGCCTATGTACCCACAGCTATGGTCAAAGACATACTAGTATAGGGAGACAACGAGGGGAAGAGATGCAAATGGATAGATAGGATACAAGAATATGAGATGCAGATCAAGCCCACAAAGTTTATAAAAGGGAAGGGCCTAGTCAAAATTCTATCAGAATCAAACTGCAAAGTGTTGAGGATAAATATAATAGCCGAGACGAAGGTGGGAAATGGAAAAATAGATCCATAGATGGGGATCGAGACCGCGACACAAAAGACTCGGATGAAGTAGCTGATTTTCCCTTGGTATAAAGACATGCTCGAGTATTTTTTTCTCTTGATATTCCCACTGAACTTAGTCAAAGTGAACTACCAAGCCTTGAGATTACGAACGCAAAAAATTATCATCACCAATGGTCAACAATATTGGAGAGATCTGATAGGAATCTTACTGCTGTGCTTGGTAGAAGATGAATTTCAATAGGTGATGGATGAGTTTCATGGCTGCCTATGTGGGGGAAATTACATGTGGTGTGTGATCATTCATAAAATACTAAAGGGCGGCTTCTAGCCTCAATTGTTTGGAGATGTTCATGCTTACGTTCGGGAGTGCGAAAAGTACCAATTATTTACAGAGAAATAGAAGTTCACCTCTTTTCCTCTCATCCATGTTCATGTGGAGGAACCTTTCAAACAATGGGGAATTGACTTGATCGGTAAAATCCATTCACCATCTAGCGGTCAACACCAATGGATATATATAGCCACTGATTATTTCACCAAGTGGGTGAAAACCATGCCTTCCAGGAATGACACGGACATGGTGATGCAGGAGCATTCAGGCCTAGTCAGCAATGTGATAGTATGGTCACATGTTGTGACTAGAAAGGGGCTGAAAGAAGATAATTTAATTAAATTATTTGTTTAAATATGTGAGAGTGTTTATTGAGGAAAGGGTATAGGTGGCTGAGTGATCCTCCTTGTATGGAGATCAGGCCAAATAGTTGGATTTATTTGGCTAGAATAGAGTATGAGAGATTTTAAAAGCTTTATTTAGTGTTAGTTTAGAAAAGAGTGGGATTGAAGAGATTTTTTAGGAGAGGTAGAGAGATTTCTGGTTCAGAATTAGAATTGGTTCATGAAACCATTTATTTGTATAAATTGTGTCTTCTTGTATAATTCAGAGAGAGTGAGAGCGAAGAAGATTAGAATAGGTTTTGTTTAGAAGCGAGAGGATTAGAGTAGTTTTTGAGTAGCATTAGTGTGTGTCTTGGTGTGGAGCAAAAGCTCAGATTTGGAGTGAGGATTTTATTTCTTTGTAACAGATATTTCCTCCTTGTGGAAAATAACCAAGGGAAAACTCTGTTTTTTATGTATATTATGAATAAAATTCGTGTGACTCTTTGTGTGATGCGCCACGAAGTTGAATTATGGTTGATGTGTAATTGCTTGAATTCGTGATAGCCTGTGTATGTTTTTGTGTTAAAACTGCAAGAATTCCCGTGATCGATGCAATTTGGGCACTATCGAAACTAATAAGCTGGAAATTTAGTTAACACAGAGAAGTGGCGTAATTTGTTGTTGGAACCTTTTTAAACGGATTTCAAATTTATATTAGTCAGTGTAATGTGAATCGGGTCCGGTGGACATCGCGATAGTTAAAGAGAAGAGACATTGGGATGTGCCGATCTCCGATTTCCGATTGAAACGGATCGGAACAATTGTTAACAAATATATATCATAGCATTGTGGATCGCCGATTGGTGATGAACCAGCGATTCCAATTTCCGATTGTATTGGATCGGAAGTGTGGAATCGGGTGATAGTTAAACAGTATTCAATCCTAGTGATTGTGATCGCCGATTGATATATATCGGTGTATGTCAGAGTTTGATTCTCATTGGAATCTATTGAATGCGTAGAAGCAACAAATGGTAGGTCGATGATGTAATTTATTTGTAGAGATTGCCAAAATTTTAAATGGTAATCCAAAGCCATCACTTATGAGTGGAAGGATTGGTGAAATCGAGGGTTTTTAATCCAGTTGATGGTCAATTCATAAAGCAGAGGAGCGCTATTGCAATTGTGTGGAAAAATGTTAATTTTGTTGGCTTTCATTTTTTTTAAACTAGATCTGAGTTTCCATTAATCGATTTTCATGGAGATAGTTTCTGTGCAGAGCATTGATTCATTAATTGGCTGCTAATAGGTTGCACAGGATACGGAGGAATCGATTGCAATAAGTCAATGTTTATTTGCGGTAAGATCAGTCAAACAGAGAGATCGATTGAGAAATGTAAGAATGTTTTGAAAAATCATTACAGGGAGATTGGAGCGGTTCAATTGGAAAGCATAATACAACGGATTGCAAGGTACATGTGAAGTGTTTGATGAAACAGTTTGTTGGGTTGTAGTTTGAACCATTTGTTTAAGAGCTTCTGAGAAAGAATTGAAGTGTGTAAAATTGCCAGAAAGGAGGTTTTGTTGGGTAAAGTTTTGGAGATGCATTTGTACATGCATGATAGGAAAGATCCTGGTTTTTGCAGGGGTAACCCTGCATCACATGGTAGTCATGAAGTTCATGGGGGAAAACATACTCTCTAGGTTTGGTTGCCCAGTGAAGATAATAACCGCTAATTCTCAAGCATTCCAATCCACAAGTTTTTTTAACTTTTCTCAAAAGTACAACATCGTTCTAGGTAATTCAACTGCTTATTACCCACAGGGGAATGGGCTAGCTAAGTCTTAAAATAATACCTTGGTAAGAATATTGAGGAAAACAATAGCAAACAATCAGAAGAACTTGGATTCACAGCTGAGGTTCTCTTTTTGGGCAAGTAGAGTTACCACTAAGAGATCCACTGGAAAGTACCCGTATGAGCTACTCTATGGTAAGGCATTGATTTTTCCTATATAGTTGGCATTTCCAATGACGAAGTTCCTGTTAGCCACCTATAAATTCTGTTATATCAAGTGGTGGATAAATGATTTTGGATAGCCTTCAAGAAAAAATTTCATTTGCTAAACATTGTTGATTCTTAAAATATTTTGATAATATCCTATCCTCTGGATAATCATCACTACTTTTACGCCCCTTTTTTTTACTCAGAAATCCTACTGATTCCTAAGAAAGAATACTGCTACTACCACCATTTTCCTTTTCCCCCTTCTGCCAAGACTAACCTCATCTTTTCCTTTTCTTTTCCCATGAAAGCCTTCATTCTCATGTTTTCCCCTTCTCCCTTCATCAAAACCCCTTTGATAAGGTCTAAGACCCTTTCTTAGCCTTATCGAAACCCTCAAAATCCTTTCAAAACCATTAAAAATCCATAAAAATACATTGTTTATGACTTAAGACCCCTTGGGCCAAGTCTTTAACCCTCCCTTCCATACGTCTTGGTGCTGGAACTGAGCACCAAACCTCCAAGTGCTTATCGCATCACCCGATGCCGATTAGCACTTCCTTTTAAAAACCCTCGGTCATATGTTCTCCCATATAACCCATGGCCCCACAGCCAGGCACCTAACCATATTTTATATATTTCACGCCCCCGAAAATATTAAAACCTTATGTTATTTTGAAACTTTGGGTTTTTTATTATTTTCTAAGGTTTTTTGCTGGCCCAAAATTCAAAGCACTCTCCACCATCGATCTGATCTGTAGATCGACGGCCGCAATCCATCACCCGGTGGTCCCTGCCGTCCACTCACCGTTGCAAAACCATGCGGTATCCATCGCACCGCTTTTGAGCGCAGGGCAGGTTTTTCCATTTCGCAGCGATTCCATATGCTGGCTGACACGTGTCTTGAGCACTGTCCAGAAAACCACCGTCCATCACGTGTTAAATATCGGACGTGGACCCGGCGCGATATTGACATCCACCGTTCGATTTGAGGCCGGCCATCGGACGACGATCGCTCGACAAAGAAGCCTGAAAGTTAACCAGGCTATGACTCGAAATTTAAAAGATCTCCATCGTCGATCTGATATGTAGATCAAAGGCCCACCATTCATTGCCCAGATTCCTCCGCTTTGACTTTTCACCTCTGCCCCCGACTGTCGATCTCTGCGCGATCGATGACTCCAATTCATATTCCTTTTTCGCCTTCCCTTTGAATTCCTCTGATCGATCCCGACTGTTCGATGATGCCATCCAACGGCCACGCTCCCTCCACGTGCCTTATGAAGCAGTTAGCATATAAATGCAGGATTATTTAATAGTTGTTTGTATTTTTGCAGGGTTTTATGGTTTTTTCCACTATGTCTGAAGAAAATTTGAAGGTAGAGGGCGACGATCCTCTTGCCTTCGATTCATCAAAGAAAATCCTTCGCAGGGTTTAAAATTCACGTTTCATCAATGATTCACGAGGCATTGATGCAATATCATCCCTGCGCAACCCTGCATACTAGCAAAGCACAGTGAATTAGATACAAATCAAAGAGTATCAGTGCCGAAGAAAAAAATATATCAAGACAGGAAATTAAAGACAGATCTATAGGGACTATGGCTAAAATGGATTATCATAAGCCTAAAACGCAGTTTAAAGAAAATCATGAGTGTTTTATCAGTTAGAAAGCATATTCTGCCACATCAAGGGCTAATTAAATTCCCCAGCCATCACAGAGCCACCTACAGCCTCAAAACAATCAAAGGAAAGTCAAAGTTATTATCAGACTAGGAGATATTTTGCATCAATACAGCTGAACATTTATTTCAAGCAAAGGAACTTATTGTAGTTGTCAGCAGAAGTTATTACAAGGATGACGAGGAGCCTTGAAGTCAACAAATTATTTCCAGCAAACCTAATAGTTAATGTAAATGATTTTATACAAAGGACACCTATGTAAGTTGCTTCATTGAGCCCCCAAAGGCCAAGAAGCCATTTAAGTCTGTATTAATTAGTTTTTGAGATCTTTTATCAGATCTCACCTCCTCATTCTTATATATATATACTTCTGAAGAAGATGAGTGAGGGGTCGGCTGATCACTAGTTGTAATATTGGAACTTTATGAAATAATACATAGTCTGTTGAAGTTGAAGAAGAAATTGAAGTCTTGGATGCCCTAATGATGTTGTTGTATGCTTGTTACTGTGAAGGCTCTATCATTGGATCCATGAGCTTGGATGTTGGTGAAGTATTCTGAACTGTTTAATTTTTTCCCCTGTTTTCATTATGTTCCACAATTTCTTACTACAGTAGCTTGAAAGTTTTAGGCTAAGAAATGACTCTTGGAAGCACCTTAGACCTGTTCATCCTTCACTGTTTTATGTTTTCTTCTGCTGAAGTATTTTAGAGTCGTTAATCTCTATATTCAGTCTTCATGCTTGTTTATTTACTTAATAGTTCGAATAGTTGGTTTCAGCATGATTTATGGTTCTCCCTGCTTGTCTGATGCCAGTTTAAAGCTGTTATTGAAGTCTCCATTTAAAGTTTTCTGTTTACAGTGAGTCAAGGAGGTCTGTTCTGATCTTTCCCTTTGCCCTTACTTAAACAATTGTCTCAAGGTCTTTATAGTTGTAATCATAGATGTGTTAGGTGTTCCCTCTTCTATGACTACAGTTATCCGTGAATCTTTTATGTTTTCTAAGTCATTTGAAATAAAATCTTTGAGGAAATAGGTTGTTCCCCGAATCTAAGATTTCATTTTAAAAGTTGTTTTGAAATCATTGTTTTCTTAAAGTTTTGATTTGTAGAATTCATGGTTAGCCATGTCTATCAAAAATCTCTTTATTGTTCAAATTGTGTTTTCAAATTCCCTTTGTTGAGAATTAAACTTCTCTTTTCAAATCATTGATGTCCATCTCATTCCAAAGACCAAAGGATCCTGTGGCTAGGTTAGATTTGCCCTCTGATATACCATATGCATTGATAAGTATGTTATGACCTCTTTTTGACTCCATTGCCCAATAAACCAGATGTTCCTTCATTCTATATATCTCTCCTAGGCCTTTCATGTTCTGTTGTATCAATCCAACCAAACAAACAATCAAACATCGACACTTAATAACTAGTCTAAAATCCATACTCTGAGCACACAAGATAAACCTTTGTAAACAAACATTTGAGAGATCCCTCTCTAAGAATAGGAGGACTAGATATTGTAACTCTAAAGATTGGTTCTGATGTTGCTGTGTCTTTTGATTTTCCAAAATATCAAAACACGGGACACCAACATAATGGCGATCACGGTGGGATGTTGAGTAAAATCTTCAAAACAAAACACTCACTTTCTAGTATAACATAAGTAACCTCCCTCAAGCACTACTAATTAATGGTAATCATGATAGGACCTTTTGAATCAGTGACAAACTAAGAAACCCTTATGATTCTCATGAAGCCTTATCAAACCTTGAAGGATTTCAGTTACCAAGCCATAAGAGTGAACTCTGTACGATTTGACACCCTAGCTAAGTGTTAAATCAGATTTAGGACACTCTCATAACCTATAAGACCAGAATAACTCAGAAAAACCCAAAAAAAATTTCAGTTTGGCTTCACAAATAAACATGGTGGTGGAACCATCCAATCTCTTACCTTCATAAAAGCTAAAACGTTTCCACCTGGCGACTCCACTAGCCCCAGTAGGCCTATTACTCATCTAGTTTCCCAGGTCTCTTTTGGACTATGTTAACCAACTTTGAAGAAGTTTAGGAGCCTAGTCCCTTACTAGATAAGACATCGTGAGAGGTAAAATTTCCAAAAAACAGCCCTTAAAAGCTCAACCTCTCTCACTTTTGACAAACAGTCTGGCTTCACATAGGATCAACACTAGATCCCATCCAGACCCAAATCCTCCTTTAATCGTTGACAATCCTGAGAGAATTTTGTGGCAGAATTCTAACTCTGGAAAATCAGCTGCTAATAGGAGCCTCTTAAGAACAATTTCCGTCCCTGAAAACCTTTTTGTCCTAAAGGATTCACACTTTGATTTACATCATACATAGAAAATCTTTAGAACTAGATCTCAATGTGATTTAAACAAGACTAACCTTAACTTTGCATATTTGCAACAGAGCTTTAGGAGAGAAGCCTCACCTTCCACTCCACCTGATTCCCAACTTCTTTATCACTTTAGCCTTTTCCATAACAAATCTGCTCAAAATCAGTGTGTTGGCCCAAGTATTTCTTCCACTCCAATTCATACTACCATTGTGCAAAACACTCCATTTCAGCCAGTTTTTGTAAACCCACCTCTTGTAAATCCACCCTTATTTCTAGCCATGGCAACATGGTATGCCCCATTAGTGTTACCACAACCTCTACTTCCCTTACCAAATGTTTACCAATCCAAAATCCCTCACTTCACTGGAAAAGAGTCTACAACAACTCAACATCATATAGATAGGATGGAAGATGCATTTGATTACATAGAGATATAAGATGAGACTGTGAAGATGAGGATATTCGCCCAAATTTTAGGAGGAGATGTAAAGAAATGGTTTAAAAACTTACCTCCTAATAACATAAATGATCTCCCTGCCCTGCATCAAACATTTATTAACAAATTGGAACTCAAAAGGAACCCTCTCCAAATACTAGCAGATTATAGCAGCCTCAAGAGAAATAAAGGGGAGAGTGTCCATGATTACTCCACTAGGTTCAATAGCGTTTACAATGCTCTCCCACCTCACATGAAACCTCCCCAAGGCATGGCCTTGGTAAGGTATCCCGAAGGCCTTGATGCTGAAATGAATTATGAATTAAGAGGGAGAGATTACTTAACCTTGGAAGACATGCAGAAAGGAGCTTTGAGTGTAGAAGCAAACATAATCGAGAAAAGAAATAGGTTGAGATTAGAGAAAAGGGTAACTTATAATGATGACCTACTACCCTCAACCTCAGCTTCTGACACAAAAATTGACAACCTAGTGAAGGTGATGGAGAGGATGCTTGAAAAGATCAATTTAAATCAGAGAACCTCAAAACAATCAAAATAGAAATAAAAATCATAATTATAGAAGAGAAAACAATCAATACAATAAAAAGGAAAGCGACCAACAGATTAGACCTCCCTTCCAACAGAACTATTTAGATCAATATGAGGAAGATAGGGAGTTGGAAAGGTTGGAAGAATCTCATGTAAACTTGATTGGATCAGACAACGGGGATGATGTTCTCCTCACTGAGGAAGAACAAGGTTTCTTCTCTTATGATAAAAATACGAACACCTATGAAGATTTTGATGACTATAGATTGGGTTTTGAAAATGCAATCATGGAGGTACACAAAAAGTATGATATTAGGAGCAAGGGAAGCATAGATAATTCAAAGGATAAGAACACTAGCACTGCTGTCAAGAAAAACGCATAAAACTAGCCCAAAAATACAACAGAGAAAACCAAGATTTTGGCCAAGAAACCAGACTTAAACAAAGACAAAAGTGTCCAGCCAAATTTTGAATAGAGCACCCCTAGCACTTCAGCTAGTGGTCCTAATAAAACTGTCCCAATTACCAGTCCAAACAAGGTTCAACAAATCAAAATTGCTGAAAATAATTCAATTGAAAAGACATATATAAATATCAACAAGTCAATTATTCCTTTCAGCCTTGAGGGAGAGATTGCCAAGATAAAAATTTCCATTCCCCTAGCTAAACTTGTAACCCAAGAAGTGTACAAAAACCAATTTTTGAAAGCTTTGAACTTAGGAAGTGATACTGACACCTTGAACTTGACAGATGACAAACTTGAGTTGTTGTTTGGTCCAGAAGTTGAAGGAAAATGCCAAGAAGGGGTTGTCCCTCCCTTCTATGTTAGCTTGAACATACACGAGAAAATTTTACACAATGCCATGTTAGATTCGGGAGCTTTACACAATCTAATGCCCAAGGTGGTAATGGAAAGCTTAGGCTTAGAGATTACTAAACCATACAAATATTTGTATTCCTTTGAATCAAGCAGAGTCAAATGTTTGGGTTTAATCAAAGATTTATGTGTTAATCTAGCTCAAATCCCTGCTAAGAGTCTAGTAATGGATATAGTTGTAGCTGACATTCCCCCTAAGTATGGCATGCTCTTATCAAGATCTTGGGGAGCCAAACTTAAGGGAAGCCTTCAAATGGACATGTATTATGCCACCATCCCTGTTTTTAACCAAAACAGAAGACTATACAGGGAATCTCATATGAAGTACATGGTGAGCAACCTAGACAAACCAAACACACTCCAATCTATTCTATTCAATCAAGTTTAGATTCCTTTATCTTATGTAAGGAAGATGAAATCACCCAATCAGTTCACCAGAACAATCAAATCTTCCCTTCAAGCAAATTCAAAACATTGACAATCAACAGCCACAAGAAAATGAAAATGAGGCAAATGTACTTTGGACAATAAAATTTGATGGATCTTGTAAGAAAACAAGTGCAGGGCAGGTGTTTGGATTCAAAATACGAATCAAATTTTTTCATATAAGTTAGATTTCCTATGCACTAAAAATATTGTTGAGTATGAAGCCCTTCTCCTAGGCTTACAATTGCTTAAACAATTAGAAGCCCAAAAGATATCTATCCTAGGGGATTCTGAACTTATCATAAAACAAATCAAAGGAGAATACTCAGCTAGAAATCCAAGGCTTAGGTAATATCGGAATGCTGCCCTTGATTTATTGAAAACATTCAAAAAATATGAACTTATTTTCATCCCTAGAGCATTGAATTATCTAGCAAATGAACTCGCCTTCAATGCCAGCAACTGCCAAATATCTAAGATAAATGAAAAACTCAGTGTAAAGGTAAAACACAGGCCTGTTATGCCTGATAACGAGGATCACTGGCAAGTTTTTGAATCTGACAAAAACAGATGATTTCTTGAGATCAGAAAACAATTTCAACATACCAATATCAGAAACCAGCCATAAAGACAACTGTTTGAATATCGAACAAATCCCAGAAGTTGAAATGACATATTCTGCTGATATAAATCATTATGAGAATCCTTTTGAAGAAAAGATAACTGACGATGCAGACCAAGAAGACTTGGAAGTTTTACAATGCAAAAATGACCAAATTCCAAGAGGTCTCACACCTTTAGAACACCTTTTCAATTTTAACGATGTAGCTAAAGAACCGAGAATGGAGCCTGTGGAAACCAACGTGGAAGAGCATAACATACGTAGTCTAGCAGAACCCAAGATGATCAAACTATCCAGCACTCTCCCAGCTCATGTAAAATTGCAATACATAGAGCTGTTCAAAGATTTTAAAGATGTTTTTGCTTCGGGATACAAAGACCTGAAATCTTATGATACCAGCATCATCTAGCACAAGATTCCCCTGAAGGAAAATAAAAAGCCTTTCAAACAAAAAATAAGGAGAATAAATCCTCTCTTACTACCTTTATTTAAGGCAGAAATTGAAAAAATGCATGATGCTGGAATCATAGTACCCATTAGATTTTCAGAGTGGGTATCAAACTTAGTTTCTGTTAGAAAGAAAATAGGGGAAATCAGGCTTTGTATTGACTTCAGAAATTTAAATAGAGCCTCTTTAAAAGGCAACTACCCCTTACCCAAGATGGACCATATACTTCAAAGGGTAGTTGGGTCAAGAAGGATATCCCTCTTAGATGGGTTCTCGGGTTACAACTAGGTGTTAGTGCTCCCAAGTGATCAAATCAAAACAGCTTTTACCACTCCTTAGGGCACCTTTATGTATGTCAAAATTCCTTTCAGATTAATGAATGCAGGGGCCACTTTCCAAAGGGCCATGGACATAGCCTTTTCTAAAGACATTGGCTATTTCATAATCATCTACCTTGATGACATAAGCGTTTTCTCAAAAACTGATGAAGAACATTTAATTAACCTAAGAAAAGTTTTTGAGAAGTGTAGGAAATTTGGCTTATCATTGAATCCCAAGAAGACATTCTTTGGTCTCCAAGAAGGTAAAATTCTTGGCCATATAATTTCAGAAGAGGGAATCAAAATAGACCCTACAAGGATAGATGGCATATTACAAATCAGTCATCCAAGAAGCCTTAAAGAGTTGCAATCTTTCATCGGAAAGATTAATTTTCTGAGGAGAATTATTCCTAATCTTGCTGAGCTATTAAAAAACATTACAAATATGATTAGGAAAGATGTCATTGTAAAATGGACTTTACCAGCTAAACAATCATTCGAACTGGTCAAAAAAGCTCTTACTCAAACACCAGTCCTGATTAGTCCATATTTTACCAAATATTTTTACATCTTTTCTTTTGCATCCGAACATACAATAGCTGCAGTTTTACTTCAAAAGAATGATTTGGGGCAGGAACAACCAATATCTTTCTTTATTAGGGCCTTATGAGACGCTCCTCTCAAGTATAATATCATGGAGAAGCAAGCCTTAGCATTAGTAAAAGCTTTAAAAGACTTTAGGGTCTATATTTTACACTCTCACATAATTGCTTTTGTTCCACATACCGTTGTCAATGACATCCTAAGTCAAGACCCTGATGGCAAAAGGGGAAAATGGATTGCAACTATTCTTGAGTATGACTTAGAGATTAGGCCCACCAAACTAGTTAAAGGACAAGGATTAGCAAAACTTATTGCTGAGTCTAACTTCCAATCACTAGACATGAATATGGTAGATGTGTTGGAAGAAATAGAAGAATTTACTGCTCCTTTTATTGAAGAAACATTTCTGAATTCTCCTTGGTATGCTGACATTATTTATGTGCTTTTATATTTAAATGCCCCTCCCTCTTTGTCTAAAACTAAAGATAGATTCTTGAAACAAAAGGATTTGAGTTTTTGCATCCTAGATGGGGTATTATATTGGAAAAATGTTGTTGGAATTTTACTTAAATGTTTACTTGAAGATAATGCAGGGAAAATCATGCATGAGTTGCATGATGGAGAATGTGGCGGACACCTCTACTGGAAGGCCACAGAAAACAAAATTCTTAGATCAGGTTACTATTGGCCTACCCTTTTCCCAGACACTCAGAAGTTGGTCATGTCTTGCCATAAGTTTCAAATCTTTGATGGCAAGAGAAAACTCCTTCCCTTACCCTTACATCCTATCAGAGTTGAGGCACCTTTTCAACAATGGGGGTCGGAATTCATTGGGGAAATCCACCCATCCTCCTCTGCTCAACATAAGTGGATCCTCACGGCCACTGAATTCTATACCAAGTGGATAGAAGCTATACCCTCCAGAAATTCTAATGACTTTGTCATTGTCAAGTTTCTTGAAACAAATATCCTATCCAGATTTGGTTGTCCCCGAAAAATCATAACAGACAATGCTGCTGCTTTTATATCTAAAAATATGGTTGACTTCTGTTACAAATACCACATAACCTTGGGCCATTCCACTGCTTACTATCCCCAAGGAAATGGATTAGCTGAGTCTTCCAACAAGAGCCTCATGAATATCATTAAAAATTTGTTGGAACAAAATCAGAAATCATGGCACAGTAAACTGGTTCATGCCTTATGGGATGATAGGTTAACTACAAAGAAATCAATAAATATGTCCCCCTATCAGCTAGTTTATGGCATGGACGCAGTTTTTCCCACCTCATTGGGAATTCCAGTCATGAAGCTCCTTCAAGAATTGCAGGTTGAAGAGAATGATATGCAGAGGAGAATCAATCAAACCATCCATTTGCAACAGACCAGAGAAGAAGTTTATGAAAGAACACAGTTAGTCCAAGAAAATATGAAGAAGCTATTTGATAAGAGGACTAAGGCAAACAATTTCCAAATTGGAAATGTTGTTCTTAAATGGGATTCAAGAAGAGAAGAGAAGGGAAAACATGGCAAGTTTGAGAACTTGTGGAAAGGGCCTTATATTATTCATGCTGAGAGGGGTCACAATGAATTTTTCCTGAAAGAATTGAATGGAGAAGACTTATATGGAGGTCCTGTCAATGGCAGGATGCTCAAGCATTACTTCTGCCAAGAGTCTTGAGTTTAAAGCATTTTATTTTTCATTATCAATATCATAGTCTAGACATTTCTTTTAAAGTAGGAAAAATCAAAAATAAAAAAACAAAGAAAAGAAAGAAAAGAGGGCATATTGTAAAAACAAAAAAGGTATAGCCCCATACCAAAAAGAGAAACAAATATAAAAGTGTGCAAGCTTAAATGCCACTCCTAAAAAACACACTTCTAGTTAGTCAAACAACCTAATCTTGACTAATTAGCTTTAAATTTTCTGCTGATAGGTTAGTAAATTTGATTTGTCAAACTGTTTAATCTTGGCTTATCAGTAAATAGTTTAGGATAGAAATTAAAGGTTCAAACATGCTCAAAATATGAACCTGAGTTCCAACGAGAAAATGACTCAAATATGTTTCAAGTTATAAGTCAAAGGATGTAAAAATCTAGTTCTAATCAGCCCAAAGTCTGAACCAGTTAATAAAGGAAAGACAACTCAATAAAGAGTCAAAACAGAGCTGAAGAAAGGAGAAAGGCAATGTTTTAAAATCTCATATCTCAAACCTCCCATTTTTGTTTTAAATTTTCTGCAAAATAAATGTCTATGTGCAGCTTGTTTTTATGCCATAGATCATAGAAAGTCAAAACAACTTAATCTTGACTTGACTGTTTTTAAATTTATGTTTTAGAATGTAGAGAAATAAAGTCTGTTGGACAATTTAATCCCAATAGATAATATATTAGGTAGAGAATCATATGGGCTCAACCATCTAATCTGAGTCCATGGAGAAATAAGAAGTAGAAATAGATTAGATTTCCTGCTTTCAAAAAGAATAAAATGTTGTGAAAGAGTTTTCCAATCCAAGCGCACTCTAATGAAGAAAAAATGTTAGATCAGTAGGATTGGGTAGGTAGAAAGATTGTATTGATGAGGATCCATTGTTTTTATGGCTGCTAATATATTTTCAAAACCAGATCATCCTAGCAAAGGAAGGGTAGCCCAATGAATGAGGCAACTGATTAGCCTCCCAGAAAATCCAAGTCTGAAATTCTTGATGCCTTCAAAAAGGAATCATCCCCAAGTGGAGCCACTGTTAGCCACCTATAAATTCTTTTATATCAAGTGGTGGCTAAATGATTTTGGATAACCTTCAAGAAACAATTTAATTTGCTAAAAATTGTTGATGCTTAAAGTCTTTTGATAATATCATATCCTTTGGATAATCGTCACTACTTTTCCCCCCATTTTTTTTACTCAGAAATCTTGCTGATTCCCAAGAAAGAATACTGCTGCTACCACCATTTTCCCTTTCCCCCTTCTGCCAAAACTAACCTCATCTTTGCCTTTTATTTTCCCATGAAAGCCTTCATTCTCATGTTTTCCCCTTCTCCCTTCATCAAAACCCCTTTGATAAGGTCTAAGACCATTTCTTAGCCTTATCGAAACCCTCAAACTCCTTTCAAAACCATTAAAAATCCATAAAAATACATTTTTTATGACTTAAGCCCCCTTGGGCTAAGTCTTTAACCCTCCCTTCGATACGTCTCGGTGCTGGAACCAAGCACCAACCCTCCAAGCGCTTATCACATCACCCGATGCTGATTAGCCCTTCCTTTTAAAAACCCCTGGTCATATGTTCTCCCATATAACCCATGGCCCCGCAGCCGGGCGCCTAACCATATTTTATATATTTCCCGCCCCCGAAAATATTAAAACCTTATGTTATTTTGAAACTTTGAGTTTTTTATTATTTTCTAAGGTTTTCTGCCGGTCCAAAATTAAAATCACTCTCCACCATCGATTTGATCTGTAGATCGATGGCACGCAATCCATCGCCCGGTGATCCCCACCGTCCACTCACCGTTGCAAAACCACGCGGTATCCATTGCACCGCTTTTGAGCGCAGGGCGGTTTTTTCCATTTTGCAGCAATTCCATACGCTAGCTGACATGTGTCTTGGGCACTGTTCACAAAACCACCATCCATCACGCATTAAATATCGGACATGGACCCAATGCGATATTGACGTCCATCGTCCGATCTAAGGCTGCCCAAGAAGCTCGACAGAGAAGCTCGACAGTTAACTAGGCTACGGTACGACATTTAAAATATCTCCGCTGTCGATTTGATCTGCAGATCGATGGCCCACCATTCATTGCCCTGATTCCTCCGCTTTGACTTTTCGCCTCTGCCCCCGATCATCGATCTCTGAGCGATCGATGACTCCAATTCATATTCCATTTCCACATTCCCTTTGAATTCCTATGATTGATCCCGACTGTTGGATGATGCCATCCAACGGCCACGCTCCCTCCACGAGCCTTCTGAAGCAGTTAGCCTATACATACAGGATTATTTAATAGTTGTTTGTATTTTTGCAGGGTTTTATGGTTTTTTCTGCTATGTCTAAAGAAAATTTGAAGGCAGAGGGTGAAGATCCTCCCGCCTTCGATTCATCAAAGAAAATCCTTCGCAGGGTTTAAAATTCACATTTCATCAATGATTCACGAGGCATTGATGCCATATCATCCCTGCGTGACCCTGCATACCAACAAAGCACAGTGAATTAGATACAAATAAAAGAGTATCAGTGCCGAAGAAAAAAATATATTAAGATAGGAAATTAAAGACAAATCTATAGGGATTATGGCTAAAATGGATTATCAGAAGCCTAAAACACAGTTTAAAGAAAATAATGAGTGTTTTATCAGATAGAAAGCATATTCTGCCACATCAGGGGCTAATTAAATTCCCCAACCATCACAGAGCCACCTACAGCCTCAAAACAATCAAAGGAAAGTCAAAGTTATTATCAGACCAGGAGATATTTTGCATCAATACAGCTGAACAGTTATTTCAAGCAAAGGAACTTATTGTAGCTGTCAGCAGAAGTTATTACAAGGATGAAGAGGAGCCTCGAAGTCAACAAATTCTTTCCAGCAAACCTAATAGTTAATGTAAATGATTTTATACAAAGGACACCTATGTAAGTTGCTTCATTGAGCCCCCAAAGGCCAAGAAGCCATTTAAGTCTGTATTAATTAGTTTTTGAGATATTTTATCAGATCTCACCTCCTCATTCTTCTATATATACTTCTGAAGAAGATGAGTGAGGGGTTGGTTGATCGCTAGTTGTAATATTGGAACTATCTGAAATAATACATAGTCTGTTCAAGTTGAAGAAGAAATTGAAGTCTTGGATGCCCTGATGATGTTGTTGTATGCTTGTTACTGTGAAGGCTCTATCATTGGATCCATGAGCTTGGCTGTTGGTGAAGTATTCTGAACTATTTAATGTTTTCCCCTATTTTCATTATGTTCCACAATTTCTTACTACAGTAGGTTGAAAGTTTTAGGCTAAGAAATGACTCTTGGAAGCACCTTAGACCGGTTCATCCTTCACTGTTTTATGTTTTCTTCTGCTGAATTATTTTAGAGTCTTTAATCTCTCTCTTTAGTCTTCATGCTTTTTTATTTCCTTAATAGTTCGAATAGTTGGTTTCAGCATGATTTATGGTTCTCCCTGCTTGTATGATTCCACTTTAAAGTTGTTATTGAATTCTCCCTTTGAAGTTTTTTGTTTACAGTGAGTCAAGGAGGTCTGTTCTGATCTTTCCCTTTGTCCTTACTTAAACAGTTGTCTCAAAGGTCTTTCTAGTTGTAATCATAGATGTGTTAGGTGTTCCCTCTTCTATGACTACAGTTATCAGTGAATCTTTTTATGTTTTCTAAGTCTTTTGAAATAAAATCTTTGAGGAAATAGGGTGTTCCCTGAATCTTAGATTTCATTTTAAAAGTTGTTTTGAAATAATTGTTTGCTTAAAGTTGTGATTTGTAGAATTCATGGTTAGCCTTGTCTATCAAAAATCTCTTTATTTTTCAAATTGTGTTTTCAAATTCCCTTTGTTGAGAATTAAACTTCTCTTTTCAAATCATTGATGTCCATCTCATTCCAAAGACCAAAGGATCCCGTGGCCAAGTTAGATTTTCCCTCTGATATCCCATATCCATTGATAAGTATGTTATGACCTATTTTTGACTCCATTTCCCAATAAACCAGATGTTCCTTCATTCTATATGTCTTTCCTAGGCCTTTCATGTTCTGCTATATCAATCCAACCAAACAAAAAATCAAACATCTGCACTTAATAACTAGTGTAAAATCCATACTCTGAGCACACAAGATAAACCTTTGTAAACAAACATTTGAGAGATCCCTCTCTGAGAACAGGAGGACTAGATCCTGTAACTCTAAAGATTGGTTCTGATGTTTCCTTGTCTTTTGATTTTCCAAACTATCAAAACACGGGACACCAACAGTTCCTACAAGATAGTGAATAAGAACCTAACACTTTAACAAGAAGGATAAATCAGCTAGTAGAGCTTGAAGAAAGTTGGGAACATGTGAACCACATGATGATTAGCTACCAAGACAAGATGAAGTCTTTGTTCAACAGGAAAGCTAAGGACAGAGGTTTCCGGCCTGGGGATTTGGTATTGAGATGGGACATGAGAAAGGTAGACAAGGGAAAGCACAAAAATTTTGACCCCTTATGGTTCAGACCATTTAAAATCACTGAAGCAAGAGGAAATAATACCTTTATGCTGGAAAAATTGGAGGGTGACGTATAGGAGCTGTCAGTTAATGGGAAGTTTCTCAATTTCTATTTCCAATAATAAAATTTATTCTTGCCTCATTGTACATATCACCTATTTGTAAATATTTACTTTTAGTTTTGTACTGCTCTTTTTCTTTCTCAACAATGTTTTCAATAAAGTGGCTCCATGCCCAAGGAAACAAAGAATCAGGACTGCAGGTTCTCAACATGCTGCTTTCAGCACACTGCCCCCAGATGGAGCCGATGTCGTACCAAGCACAATATCAAACATAAAATTTTGTATAAAAAATCATGTTTGACTGACCCCATAGTACTAAATTCTGAAACAAGAGACAAAAAGACTAAAAGGCACTCCTCGGATACAATTTTCCCAAAGAGCTAAAAAACAGTAAAGGAAAAAATGGTGAAAGTTATATATTAGTAAAATAAATATTAATCTGTCGCTTTTGGTTCACTAGCTCGATTATATTACATATCAGTGGGGGAAGAAGCATAAATGTTAGTGGGACACCCCCCCTGGAATCAAGTGAGTCAGCACGCAAATTAGAAATCAACATGCATTATAGGGTTGACCTCCTCTTCAATTTTTGGCCTCCCGACCCACCCAAAAATGGTGGGGACCATCAACAAAATGTTTTATAATGCAAATCCAATGAAGCAATTAAAACTAACTTAATGTAAGGTAAAATGTGTAGCTCGAGTGTGCCATTCGCCCTCCACGTGACATCCACCTACCCAACGCAATTTAGTCAATCCACCACCTACATGTGTCGACCTGATGAGGTTGTCTCAGTGTTAGCCCTCCATTTTTCATCTTTTGTCTTGAAATACCCTACATTTCCCACAATTTTCACCTGACTATTGTATTTTTACTCGATAAGCAGCTATCATTTGGACACTAGAGCAATAACCCTGTTCAGAATATTCAACTCTTTAGTTTGTCTCCTTGTGTCGCTTTCAGTCACGAAGGATTTATTCAATCCCATGCCTTTATGTTTACATTTCCATATTTGTTTTTCAAATGAAAAATATGGCACCTGAGACGCCACAATATCGTGAAGTAAATAATGCTCGTGGTCCCGATCCTCTCATGGAATCCCAAGCTTATATCCACGACCCTGTATATCCATTTCACGTGGCCAAGGAAATTTTTAACATAATGGGTTACAAATGGAAATAATAATACTATTTAGGGTAGTTGACTCTGGTTTGTATTACCAAATCTCCCCTTTTTTCACCATTTCCCTGAGTTCGCCTCTTGGCTCTCTTAAGAATACATTGAGAAAAAATGGTACTTTATACAAGATACTAGAAATTACCCCTCATATTATCTGAAGAAGCCCTGTGTTACCCTTCATCCTCTATTGGTCTGGATTTCACTGAGGTAACCCTAATGTTCTATTTCACAAACCTCCCTATTGAACGAAGGAACTCTTTGCTTTAGATGATCACGGTTTTATAATCACAAAACCTCCCTACGGTTGATAAGTTTCCTCTTTCTCTATTCATAGACTAGGTTCAAACTATCCTGGAAATGATCTCTATAATATTTGGAGAGGATGATGCCAATTGGTTCAAAAATGCTTTTCTAGGTTTTATAGACCAAATGATGCAATCAAATACTCTGTTTTATATCCCTTCATTCTTAGCCTCTGCTATAAAAATCTAGTTCGAGCACCTAAAAAATTCAAATTGCTTCAAATATTACTCATTTTTGTCTTATCTATTCATGTACATGCATGCTGACAAATTCGAATGTGTAGGTTTGGCTAAATTATCTCAAAGAGGAAAAGAACCTAAGTCTGTGTTAGACTATACTACCTTCATTCATAAAAATTCTCTTGATGATGGTTATTCCAAATTTATTTCATATTTCATGTCCATATCCTATGAAATCATTCATGGGTCACCTCCACCTCAGATATTTCATGAAAAAAAGGAGCTGCTCCAATTCTATGAGGAAGATTGTGTAGGGTATTAGTACTTATTTGAGGATCACACGAGCTCTGAGTGTATGATTTCAAAATTCCCCCTCTCCATTTTCCAGTATTTTTCCCCATGAGAATATTTTCTCTAGAGTTTATGAGATAGTGCCTTGGCTCAGACCTAGTTCATTTGTCTTGACAAAGAAAGGGTACATGTTTAAACTCCCAAGTGTAGTAGATCCTTTCATCATCAACTCAAGACATGCCTCTCCTCTGACCAAAGAACTCCTCTAGAAAATGAAATTCCAACAAGGAGATGAATGGAATTATGACCCTAAAGGGGTTATTGCATGAAGGAGAGAAAATATCAAAGTCTCAACATATGTACATGAGCCTTGTAATATTCCCAATTAGCTTTTAGCTAGTTGGAATATTATATTTTACTTCCATTTATAACTTAGATGAATAAGTGGGTAAAGAGACCCTTAAATCTATTTAGTAGGAATAAAACCACTTCTAGTATGAATGTGGATCAGTTTAGCTAGCTGAAATAAAGAAGCCCCTGGTGTGAATGGGGTCAAGGTTGACCAATTCAACAACGCTGCCATAGAGAGAGTGGAGCTAGTGGAGGACATCATAGTTATGGAGGAGGAGTCTTTGCATGGAAGTAGCATCTTTAATGAGTGGAGTCAAGAGTGAGGAAACTCAAAAAGAATATAAGGAAGGGGATGGAAGCTGTTGAGTCTCAAATCTGCATCTTTTCCATACACTTTTCTATACCTTTTTCATCCACCTGAACCTCCCAAGTTGTCAATATCATTGTATATTAATTGCAAAAGAGCATCTAACATGGTTTTTAATTATATTTTTGTGTCTGCTGTTTGATTTAGATTTTGCTCATTTAGCTGTGGAATCTTGCCACTTTCCGCAGCTGCTGCAACTTTCCGTAGCCATTTTGTGAAACTCTATGTTACAGGTGTCTTCAGGAGAAACGAGCCACATGGGCAAGTCAGAAATGATGTGGACATGGATCGTGTCCTATTGGCTCGAGCAAATTCATCTAGGGAGGCTGCAGTCAAAGGTGGCCAAATGGAAGTCAACCGTAGAGTTCCACGGTGACAGGACTCTGTTTCGTGTCACGTGGAGATCTATATGGCCGTTTCTGAATTGCGGAAGACAAATCAACATCTGTACATGGCCCCATAGTTGAATTCAAACATCCACTCCTCATAGATTTACTCTCCAACGCGGCCATGATCCAAGATCTTTGGACGTAATGGTTTACGTGTTCTCCATCAGCATAAACTTCAGGGAATTAGTTATATTTCCTTTGTTATAAATAACGCGTTTGCATATGCATATTAGATTAGTCTCTGTTAGTTTTTATTAGTCTGCTCTGTAATGTAATTACGCTGCCACTGTGTCGTAATATCACCTTGTTGTTATGACTGCATTTTAATATATAAGAAGACTCTGTTTCCAAACGTAATTCGTACTTGAATATTTTTGCCAAGGCTGGTGTAGAGGGCCCCTACACACGCTGAGGTTTTGTGCATTATTGTATAGTTCTTGTTTTATTTCTTTAAAGCTCATTGTGCCATAATCCATTCACATGTTTATACATTGCATCTTTCATGGTATATATGCTTCATTTCTGTTTATAATCTTTCATGCTTTCCATTTTACTTATGTCTTTCATGTTTTATGTTATTGTTAACTGATCATTGTTCTTGTTTCAGGTTATAAATAGGCAGCCCAGGCATTTGCATAACTTTTTGACTAATGACATGGAATTAACATTGTTCTGCTGCTAATTTGTTTTTCTTAGTTTTTGTTTAATTTCAGTACTGCTTTGTTTAATTCAGTTTTGCTCATTTGCTTCAGTAGTTAAATTTAGATATATTAAACTGCTCATAACATCTTCAGTTGCCTCCGAAAGCCACAGCTGGACTGATGGTGAGGGATTGTATTATGAAATGTGTAGTTTGATATTAGTTTCCTTTCTACAAGTTAGATATATTAAATTTCTCATAACATCTTCAGTTGCCTCCGAAAGCCACAGCTGGACTGATGGTGAGGGATTGAATTATGGATGTGTAGTTTGATATTAGTTTCCTTTCTGCAAGTTAGATATATTAAATTGCTCATAACATCTTCAGTTGCCTCCAAAAGCCACAGCTGGACTGATGGTGAGGGATTGAATTATGGATGTGTAGTTTGATATTAGTTTCATTTCTGCAAGTTAGATATATTAAATTGCTCATAGCATCTTCAGTTGCCTCCGAAAGCCACAGCTGGACTGATGGTGAGGGATTGAATTATGAATGTGTAGTTTGATATTAGTTTACTTTATGCAAGTTAGATATCAGGTTACTCAAGTTGTTTATGGTTACCTCTGAAAATCATAGCTGGACTAATGATGAGGGATCAGAAGATAAGTTGATGTAATTTGATTTAGATTTACTTTGTTGCAACTTTTGGATTTCTTTTAGCATAATTTCTTTTATGTTTGAATAGCAGCAAGAATAATGAGTTTCATGATTAGTAGTTTATTGTTTGTTTGATTAGAGTAGTGATGCAATTTTATTTTCTTTGAAGAATTAATTTTGTCATTGTGTGTTTTTAAAATTCTCTTGAAGTTTGGAAAATCATTAGAAAGACATTGTTGTCTTGAATATTTGTCTCCATACTTTTCTTTTAGAATTTCACAAAAAAATCCAAAAACGACAAAAAAGTAAGAGATAGGTTATCTTGCACATATAGTGCGCCACACTTCGTCAGCTTACGAATCCCGGATTGACAAATTAAATGCAGCAATTTAGGACACACTAAATTGACCAAACAGAAGCCATGGAAGGAATTTTGATCATTTTTTATGTTTGGGTTTTATGACTTCTTGCACGCTTAAGATGTTTATTAGAGTTTGTTGTACTATTTAGTACAAGGGTGTTTCCCGGCGGAAATCCCACACTCTTCTTCGAGGGACTTCGAGTGCCCACTTAGGAGAGATATTATGAACCTCATTTCCACCATACGACATGGGCCAAGCAGCTTCCATTAGCCATAGCACATTCTCCCTCAGGAACTGTGTTATTTTGCAGGGTAGTACAGTGGAGGGTTGAAAAACCCAGTTTGGGAGCTAGTTTCCTAGTAAGGGGAGCAACCCTTCACCCGGAAAGATAAAGAGGAGAAGTTGTAGCTATTTTCTTGTTATATCATCCATCTTCCAGTAGTGCTTTAGTGATACATCGTTATTCATCCATAGGGCTGCATTCTGCACATTTTTCATCTTTTGTATTTCTAGAAACCCTTCCTGGGTTGTCTTGGGATTGTGTTTGAGAGTCTAGTTCTCTATTATTGGCACGTTTTGAGCATTATATTATTAGATCTACTTGTTTCCATTTTCTAGTTACAGTAACCCTCACTGGGACTACGCTGTCATGTACTTCGACATTTTGGTATAGTTGCAGCATTTCTGGTTTTAGTGTATTTGGGCATTGGGGTTGTTTGCCTAGTTTGAGTGAATTGTTCCTCAACATATTGTACTTATTGGCTAATGTGATACACAATACAATGGATCTATGATTTTCTCATGTGTTTTGTGTTGATAATTGTTGTACATTCCAGTTATGCTCAATACTACTGCTTTTCCAATTTTGGAATATTACAGTGGTATCAGAGCATAATATTGGCTTGGCTGTGGGGCAATACATCTATAGCAATGGAGGAAAGAGAGATCCCAAAAATTCTTCTCCAGACCATGAAAAATATTGCTAAAGATATCAAGGAGATGAGGTTAGAAAGATAGAAGGAATCCCTAGAGGGTTTCAACATGGAGAAAGCTCCGATACTTCACATATATGGTGTGAGCAATCAAGTACGGTCTTCTTCACAACACTCCACCATGCCCACATTCCTATCAGTAGGAAATGAGGTGGAAGGGCCACAAAGAGAGGAAACTCTTGGTGATTATTTTTTATAATATGAATCTCAATCTTAGAGGTTCAAGGAGAACCTGAACTTCCAAGACTTCTGTCGGGTCAAGGATAATAGAAGATCCAATAGCCATAATAGAGGTGGATGGTACATTTAGAGCAATGAACTGCAACGTACTATGGGAAAATTCCTTTTTCCCTCTTTTTATGGGCCACCCAAGTGCACAGCCAAGGCTTGGGTAGAGAAGTTGGATACTCATTTTCAGTTGAACTGAGTTTCAGAGATAGAGGCCATCAAGATAGTTGCGATGCATCTGTAAGGTGAAGCACATGAATGGTGGTTTCATGGCCTATCAACACTAGAGCATTCTTGTGTCACTACCATTAGGGGAATTTTGAGGTCTAAAATCGGCCTCCTAAGAAAAATGTACAACCAAAATAAACTTTATAATAACCAATAGGATTCAAGATGATGATGTCAACCATGGGGGATGATTCACCATTTTTTTAAGTAAAAAGGTAAAAAGTTAAAAAATAATAAAATAATAAAAATACTTTTTCAACTTGTATTTTCAACTTATCTCCCAAATTTTTTACTCAAATTTTGAGCGGGAGTACTCATTGGATGCAAAATTTAATTCCTCATCCAAGGAGTACCCATGTTGCATACTTTTTATGGAATTTGCTAAGCAAAAAATGAGAAATACATGAAAAAACGTGATTGCAATCATGTTTTTCATGTATTTCTCATTTTTTGGGTAGTGAGGTCCATTGAAAGTATGAAACATGGGAAATCCTTGGATGAGGAATTAAATTTTGCATCCAACAAGTACTCCTGCTCGAAATTTGAGTAAAAACTTTGGGAGATAAGTTTAAAATACAATTTGAAAAAGTAGTTTTTTATTTTTTCCCTCTAAAATTTGATAATGTCATCAAATATTATTTTATTTTTTCTACTATTGTTTTATAATTTCCTTAGGAGGCCCATTTTAGACCTCAAAATTCCCCTAATTCTTATGCAAAATTCACCCTGAGGTTGGTGGAGAGATTTGAGCTCAAAGATCCGAAAGCACATTTTGTTGTGCTAACCAAGCTCAAGAAAACAGGAGATCCAGAGACTTACATCTCTGAATTTCTAAAACTCTCAGTGATGGCATCTGACCTATCTGTAGATAGGAGGGTATACATGTTTATTGATGGGTTAGAAAAACCATTGCATGGGTTGGTAAAATCCACTAGACCAACTATGCTCCAAGAGGTTGTTGAGAAGGCTAGAGATTTACAGCATGCTTTTCCCAAAAAAAAGCCCCTCTCCAACAAAAATTCTCTTCTCAAGAAAGGGAAAAAGATGTGAAGTTTCTTCCCTCAAAGGAGAGTCACGAGAAGGGATCTCTTGATGATGATGTCTAGGGAGAACTAAGGAGGAGAAAAAATTTCTTCACTTTCCAAGAGCCATGGGTATCGAGACACTGATGTGTTGCAGGGAAGTCACATTATATTGAGGTGTTCTCTGATGAGGAGGAGGATGGAGCATAAGGCTTGGGGAAGGATACCAGTGCTATAGAATCGGGAGGGATTTCACCACCATCATGAGATATGAAGGGAGAATTTTCTCCAACTGGAGGGACTCTTGCAGCTTTGCGGGGAGTTCCCAAGTACCTAACATTGAGAGTTAGAGGCGCTATTTAGGGGCAAAGAGTATTGGTGTTGATAGACAATGCGTCTACCCATAACTTTATTGATACTCAAAGGTGCTATTCAGGGGCAAATAGTATTTGTTACACTGAAAATTGTCATCTTGACATTCTGCTATGTGTATGAGCTCATTATTACTCATACTTCTCCCTTTGCAAGTCTAACATATCAGTTCCTCATGTCAAGCCTTGAAAATCATAGAAAAGTTTCTAAAAGTCTCCTAAACTTTGGTATCGCAATTTCTCGATATCTTGCCTGCGGTCCTGCACCCAATGTTCAGCTATCCTGCGTACCTGAACGCACTTCATCTGTGTTAAAAGTGCAGACCCCTGTAAGATAAAAAAGGCGCAAGTAATTTCCAAAAAGCTCAATAAAAGTGAATTCTAGAAGCTTCCAGAAAATATCTTGCGGTGATAGAACCACTCTTATGAGGTGCATGTATCCCTTACCTTATGGAGCTAACCCCTTGATGTGAGGAGCTTATCCCTTTGAAGGAGGATTTTATCCCTTCATAGTTGGAACAGAAAACCTCCTCTATTCTACTATAAAAAGAGGCATTGGGTAGCCTCAAAGGGAGTTGAAGCTTTAGAATATTTGAAGTTAAGTGCTGTTGAGATTCAGACTCAATTAATTAAGACTTTTGTGAGGAAAGATTACATACCTCTATTCGTCTTGATTGGAGGAGTGCAGAGCTTATCAAAGTAAAGGAGATTCCTACTTCGGACCCCAGAAAGTCCTGTGCAACATCAAGGCTCAGGTTGTAAGGATTTTCTTCTTTTGAAATTAATACAAATATACTTATTTTTCTCAATAAGCTTTCAATCAATGGTTTATTTCATAGATTCCTTGATCACTATGATAAGCATGGTTTATGATGATTTCTATACAGGTGCTATGTAATATTTTGCTTGTTTGTGACTGCAGGTTTACGGGGAAAACTCCTTCAAGCGCGCGAGGGACAACTACGACTTCAAACAAACACTAGAAAAACGGTAAGTCCTTAACACCTCTATAGAGATTTTCATAGATCGTATATGCTTAGAGAAAGATTAGTCTATTTGGTTTTTTGTTGCTAGATACTTTTAGTAATAGGGAGATCAGTCTTGTCTGCAATACGGATTAATCCTCCAACAAATTGGCGACTTCATTGGGGAAAGAATTTGTTGTTTTTGGTTCTCTTTTATTTTTGATTTGAGGAAACGTTTTCCTAGTTTTTGATTTATAGACATCTGCCTGGGTAGCTTAGTTTTTCTCTGTTTTTGAAAATTTTGAGATCTTTTATGTTTTTCTCTAATTTTTCCTGGGACCGCACTTTGTCTTCTTTGCATAGTGCGGGCAGTTTCACATTTTTGCTTTAGTAAATAGTGCGGTACCGCACCTGTTACTTCCGCAAGCCTGCGAACCCTGTTAAAATTTTGAAAAACCTTTGGATTTCTTTCTTTAGTTTATATTTATTGTGATTTAGAGTTTTTGGTTTTTGCCCAGATTGATGATTGTTTCTGTCAAAAGCTTTCTGTGAACGAATCTTAGTAGTATGATGTTTTGATGATTTTCTAGAAGTTTTGCGTGTTGGATTATTTTTCACTTGGTCTTTGTAGCGATTCGAAGCATTGACTGTTGGAAGTACCTAAGATTACATTGGTCTTTTGTCTTTTGCTGAATCTGGCCTGATTGTGAAATCATCCTTTATTAAGAAATAGAGTTACCTGTTTCTTTGCAAATCTTCGACAAGAAACTTTGTTATTGGTTTTTGAATTTCATTTTTTATAAAAACATAATTGAGTGTTTTTGATCTGTTTGTTACTCTGAACGAATAGATCCTTAGTTTGCTGAATATCTAAGTAAAACCTTCTTCAAAAAAAAAAATTCTTAAAGCTTTAATTCAATTAGATTGTTAAAATTTGTAGATCGTAGAATTAGTTTGATAGTTTTGAGTGTTTTTCATAGAATTTTGTAGATCTCTTTTGAAGAAAACTTGCTTTGTAGCTTCAAGTTTCTGAAAGTGAAAGGATTTTTCTTATGAGATTTGATAGTTTGTTTCATTTTGAGTTATTGCTGAAAAGACAAAAATATTTTCTTTCAATTGTTCTTAATGTTTAAAGAAGGAATTGTTCATTAAAATAATTGCATTCTCCGAATTTTCCTTAATTAGAACTTCATTGAAAGGAAACGATCTGATTATCATTTTTAGGTGCATTTTTAGTGTTTTTTGGAAGTCGAGTCTCCACACCATCAAAGTTTCATTTCCGTACCCATTGACTTAAGAAACAACTCTTAAAAGTAACGCTTAATTAAAATTCATCAAGCAATCTTTTTATTTTCTAGGGCTCTTATCACCAACATAGCTTAGGTTAGTACCTTGGAGTAGGGAGTAATTAACTCTCCAAGGTAGTAAAACAAACAAGTAGACAAATATTGCGGTAGGAAATAAACCCAATCGTAATTTGTATAATCTGGGAAGATTCTCTTAAAGAAGTCAATCATGAGATCATGTCCGAACCTTTGAGACAATCAATTCTGTTTCATTGGGGAAGATAGAAGATTTTGCGCGTATTACAAATGGTAAACCTCGGATTAACCATTGTGGAGGAGCCTAGAGTCACTTGTCGGTAAACCTCGGATTAACCATGTCGAGGAACCTTCAAGGGGATTGAGCTTTGTTACTCTGCCCTTGCGCGTGGGATCGGATCGTAGACTGTTCCCCCAGTTATATTTGTTACTATTGGTAACCTTAGTGTCCACAAACTTAAGATTATTTCCTAAGGTGACGGTGAAGGAAAGATCTCACTGTACCTGGAGCAGACGTCGACTAGACTCACTTGGACTCTCTGGGGGGTTCTCTTCACATGAGATAGTTTTGAGAGGAAACTTGTGCCAGTCTGCTTCATAAAGCAGTTTGTCGGGGTAACTGTTCCAACCGCCCTTTCTGTATTAAATTTCTACTAAGTTGGATTTCATCACCAACTAGTGTTTTTGGTACGGGAATTTACTGTTTGTTTGTGGTTTGAACTCCTAGATTTTTAAGCGTGTGATTCAGCTATTTGTTTTTTAGAGGCCTTAGGTGTTTTCATTGAAATTTTCTTTGTTTGCGTGTGATTAGTTAAATAATTAATCGTGGCGGAATTTCCAAGACAATCTCGGAGACTACAAGGGAAACCCCCTGACTATTCACCAAGTCATCTTGAAGGGATTCGTGCTCTGGTATCGTCTAGTAGTGGTAGGATTAAATCAACAGAAGTTGGAACTTCATCCATAGTGGTTCATCCTGATTATCAAACACCCATAATAGAACACATTCAAGAGCCGATTTCAGTTTCTGAAGTTACTGGTAGTATTTATCCTACTAGTGAATGGGCTTACGAACTTGAAATCTCTGAACCTGAAACTGAACTTTCTGTTTTGGAAACATCTTCGGGATTTATTTCACCAACTTCTAGCGATCTTGGTTCACCTAGGTTAAGAAATATTGTCACTGACGATCTTCCATTTGGACTAATTTCAATTGAAGAACTTACTAATCCAGATGAAGAGTTATCTCTTCCCAATTCCCCTCAGTCGTTAAATCTTAGGGAGCGTGAATCAATTTTCTACAGCCCTATTCGAACTACTGCTTGGTATTTATCCTTAACGAATTTTTTAGAGAATCCAAGTCTTGCTTTTTCTCCACCTCTAGTTCCATTTCATCCAACACCCAGAGGTTATTATCCGTCATCCATTATGGTAGGAGAATCATCCATGTTTTCCCATACACTGGAATCATTTTTACATGGTGGTCCTTCTGTTCCTTTGGGATATCGGGCTCTGTCTGGTACTTTCTCGGGGGCAGCTCCTCAACTGATTGAAAGCATGTTATCATATGGTTTGAGTGGAATTAAAACTGAAACGTTGAACGAAGGGAAAATTTTTATGATGTCTGGTAATATTTCGAATCCGCAACCTCAAGGCAGTCAGGTACCGTCTGGAGGACAATCTCAGGGAAATCAGTTACCGCCTAGGGGGAAAACTCAAGGTAGTCAGTTACCGCCTGGGGGGCAACCTTCAGGAAGTCAGTTACCACCTGGGGGTCAACCTCAAGGTAGATTTTTCCCAGGAAAAACTGTGGAATCCTATTATTTTGGGGGACAACCCCAAGGATAGTACATACCTTAGGGTTATCAACCCCAAGGACAGTACACACCCCAGGGTTAACCCCAAGCTCAATATGCTCCTCAGGGTCCTTATCAACCCCAACTTCAGTACGCACCTCAGGGTTATCAACCTCAAGGTCAGTACCCAATTCAAGGTTACCAACAGCCTTCTGGTCAGTCATCTCTTCAAGGAGCCGGAAATTTACCACTTACTTATCAACCCTACGTTCAACCAGGTTATGGTACTTATGTTCAACCTTCTGCGGGACAATACCCCGGAATGAATATGGTGTGGGATCCGTCCCAATATCAACAGCCTATGTAGCCTAATGTGCAGTTGCCTTTTCAACCTGGACCGCCTTTGGTTTCTGGTCCCACCCAACAACCTATCCAACCTACTATTCAAACTCCTGCACCTAGTTCTGTTCAGCAGTCTACGCCTAGTACACCTCAGACTCCGCCTCAAACTGCTGCAACTGCTACTACGTCTGTACAACATGTAACACCTATTTCTGGAGTATCTGTAACGCCGAGTTCGTCTATCCCTGCATCTGTGCAAATCCCTCAAGTCTCTGTGCCCTAGTCAGGGCCTTTCATTCAGACTTCGGTTCAAATGCTTGGAGGACAAGCCGATACGAGTACAGTTGTCACAAGTCAACCACAATTCACGTATCAACCGTACCAGGGATATCCTCAATTCGGCCTCGGTTCACAAAATCCAAATTATCAGTATCAACCGTACCCTGGCTACACTCATCAGCAGCCTCAAAAACCCTAGTTTGGTCCGGTTAATCCTGGTTTTCCAGGGGGTTACACAATTCCTAACACAAATCCAATTCCCAGTTATCTTGGGTATCCACCTCCTGGAACTGCTTTGGCTACTCAAGGTTTTTGTGACCCTAACCGTCAGTTACCATTTATTGAAACTTTGGATTTACCTGATTTGACGCGCCTTACGAATGATCTCATTTTCTATTATCTGCACTGGCCGCTAATGCCACATAAGTTGCCCAGTGATATACCAAAATTTGAAGGTAAGTCAGGAGAGGATCCATCAAATCATGTCATGACTTATCACCTCTGGTGTGCGTCTAATTCAATTATTGATGATTTGATTCGCTTACATATTTTCCAAAGAACTCTTACTGGTCTTGCATTCAAATGGTACATTGAGTTACCACGAGGCTTGTTTCATAATTTCAGTCAGTTAGCAACTGCCTTCTTGACTCATTTTCAGTTGCTTTTCAGATACGACAATGGCACAGAATTATTAACTTCACTTAAGCAATCTACGTCTACGTATATTTCCAATCATATTCATGAATGGTGACGTAGAAGGAGTTTGGTGAAATTTTATATTCCGGATCAAATTTTGGTAGAATGGTTTGTTAAATCATTGTTACCCAAGATCACTGAAGATGTAGCTAAGGCCGGTGTTGTTACTGAAGAGCAAGTCATTGCTCAAGCTCAGTACCTTGACCTCGTTTACACACAGTCAGGTACTTTACATGAAAAAATCCCTGACCTTCCAAAACAAGGTCAGATAGCTGCTGCTCCTTCAGGGTCTCATGCTGCTGATGGCATGATTGGTACAATAAATACGAAAAGTAAGAAGAAATCCTCAAAGAATTCTTCTCCTATTATAACTTTACCAGATTCCCCAAAAGGAGAATCTTCCCCCGAAATTTCTACCGACATTCATGTCGTAAAGACATCTATGGCTAAATCTAAATCCGGTGGTAAAAAGAAAGGGAAGAGTAAAAACAAAAAAAATTCGAAAGAGAAAACTGATAAAAATGAATCCAATGACGAAAAGCGCAAACCTTGTTACCCTTGTTACATTTGTGATGAGGATCACTTCACTAAGGAATGCCCACATCGTGCAGAGGTTGCAAAATTCGTTAAAGGTTCACAACAACCTGTTGTCTTGAAGGATCCTTTTCCGACTCAAGATAGCAAGATGGTTGGTTCCACTTCGACTTCTTCAGAAGAACCTATTTTGATGATGTCTCATGTAAGGATTGCGACGCGATCGCAAGATTATGGTACTAATAATCCTGTTGATGGGAAAGAAGCAGAATCCTCTAATGCAAATGCATCAACTACACCTCCTCCTATTTCTGGTCTACCACAGATCGAGAAAAAAAATCCAGACTTAATAATCAAACCGCCTGCTAAAGGTGTTCTTCGTAAATAAGCTTTCAATCCAGATGTGAGAGCTTCTTAGAATTACAACATTGTTGAAGACTTAGCTATTTCCCCTTCAGCAATGTCGGCCTTGGAAGTGCTGCAATCATGCCCAGTACATCATAAATTGCTTTTGTCTGCTATAGGAGCTGTAGACATTCAGGATTCTAATATTATAATCTTCGATGTAGAAAATAGTACACCTCGTCTACCTCATCAAATGGCTTTCCAGATACCAGTGTTAGTAAAAAATAGACCAATCTATCAGAATGTAATTGATGAGGGGGCTTCAACGTGTATTATGTCGATTCAGTGTTGGAAATCGCTTGGTTCTCCTACACTTAACCAATCTCTGACGATTCTTCAGGCTTTTGATGGTCGAGGTTTCCACCCTTTTGGTATTTTGCAGGATTTACCCATAGGGGTCGAAGGTAAAACTGTAAATCTAGATGTGGAAGTGGTTGATGCCCCTCTAGATTACAACCTTCTTCTAGGTCGCAGTTGGTCTTATGCGATGACTGTTGTTGTTTCTTCGGTCTTTCGACTCATAAAATTTCCATATCAAGGAAAGATCGTTACAATAGATTAGTTAACTTATTTCTCTTCCGACCCAGCCTCTACAGAAACAATCCAGCACGTTGGTAAAGTGGCTATCCCTTATAAGGATGTTGGTGTAGGATTGGTTAAAGATTATGGTTTACTAGGAACTTTTTCTTTTCCTCCTCCTAATGTATCGCCTGCTGTTGCAACTATTCACATGATTTCGTCAGATACTATTATGTTTGATGATTCTTGGATCATACCTTCCGACTCCAAGTTAGATTTGATTGATGGCATGATGCCTTTGAGTCCATTTGAAATTGTATACCAGGCCGTACAGTCACTTTCTGACACCTCTTCAACCAGAATTGATCCAATGAATGGGATCCATGAGGAATCACTTTCTATATCCAATTCAGCCACAACGACATTTCCGGATATTGTTCATACTGATGAGCATATTTGTGAATTTTTTTCTGTTGATGATTTACCATGGGAGGATCTGCATCACCGATCTTCATTTTTACCTGAACAAGATCATTTTGAAGATGATTTCGCTTCAATTTTTACTACTGAATATGTCAAAGAACCCCAGAATCCATTGAAAAATCCTAATTTTGAGTTAAATTTGGAAAATATTTCTCGAACGGTTCCAATTGACATTTCGGTAAAACCAGGAATAATTGAAAACATTCATATAGGTGCTTGCTGTACTAAAGATGAAATTAAAGCTTATAAAGCCCTATTTCAAGAATTCTGTGATGTGTTTGCTTGGTCTTATGAAGAAATGCCAGGAATTTATCCGTCAATCGTTATACATGAAATCAAGACTTACTCGGATGCCAAACCTGTTCGTCAATGTTTATGTCAAATACATCCTAGAAAAGCTGCTTCTATCAAAGCAGAAGTTGAAAAATTACTTCGTGCAGGTTTTATTTATCCAATTCCCTTAACGGATTGGGTATCAAATATTGTTCCTGTGACTAAAAAACAAGGAATGATACGAGTATGCATCGATTATAGGGATATTAATCGATCTTGTCCCAAATATAATTATCCAACTCCCTATATCGATCAGATAATCGATGATTGTGCCGGTAGCGAAATTTTTTCCTTTATGGATGGCTTCTCTGGGTATAATCAAATAAACATACTCCCTGCTGATCAGCCAAAAACAACTTTTATTTGTCCACGGGGGATGTTTGCTTATCACAAACTACCCTTTGGTTTGAAGAACACTGGAGAAACTTTTCAAAGGGCAATGTTTTACGCATTTCATGACATTAAGCACATTGTGCAGCCGTATCTCGATGATTTACCTTCTCATTCATCACGCAGGGCCGACCATCTCACACACTTACGAGCTATCTTTATGAGATGTCGGCATTATAATATTAGGATGAATCCACATAAATGTGTTTTTTGTGTAGAATCGGGTTGTTTACTGGGATTTGTTGTTTCTAAATCAGGCATTCGCGTCGATCCGTCGAAGGTCGAAGCTATTATTAAATTACCTCCTCCTTCGACTTTACGCCAACTCCAAAGTTTGCAGGGGAAAGCGAAATTTTTATGTCGATTCATTCCTAACTATGCCGAGCTCACAAAGGGTTTTACTCGGTTGCTGAAATAGAACATTCCGTTCTTTTGGGATGAGATCGTTGATCGATCTTTCGATGCACTTAAAAACACGTTGACCCATGCACCGTTATTGCATCCTCCCAACTACAACCAGTATTACATTTTGTACCTCGCTGCTTCTCATTCCACCATTGGGATGGTGTTAGTTCAGGAAGATGAACCTCACACTGAACATGTGATTTACTATCTTCGTCGGAATCTGCATCCGACTGAGGTCAAATACACACATGTGGAGAAATTGGCATTGGCAGCTGTCTAAGCTGTCTAGAGATTTAGGCACTACATCTTGTTACGTAAAACCACGGTAATTTCTGATTGCAACCCTATGATGTATATTTTGACCAAATAATTGCTAGGGGGCAAGTATTCCAAATGGATAGTCATCCTGCAGGAATTTCACTTGGAGTTTGAAAAATCCAAGGCAAAGAAATCTTTGGTATTTGTGGAACTGATGTGTGATTTTCTCTCTACTGATACTGAAACTGTGGCAGAAGAGTCCATTGTGGACGAATCTCTATTTCTTATCAGTACTTTAGATCCATGGTATGGAGATATTATTGTTTATCTCCAAACCCAATCTTTTCGGCTTGAAATCTCACAATCTCAGCGATGGAAAATACGCTTCCAATCCCAACAGTATAATATTATTGGTGAAACACTCTATCGTCGTGGAGCGGATTTTGTTTTAAAATGCTGTCTTGTTCATGAAGAAGCTGAAAAGGTGTTAAATGACTGCCATTCTAGAGCATGTGGCGGTCATATGTTTGGGTATGCCACAGCCCAAAAGATATTGTGCGCTGGTTATTTGTGGCCGTCATTATTCAAAGATTGTATTTATGCAGTCCGAAAATGCCACAATTGTCAACTTTTTGATCGTAAGATGCGCGCGCCACCCGCTCCTCTTCATCCCATAATTGTTATTGGTCCTTTCGCAAAATGGGGTATCGATTTTATTACATGTAACCCTCACTCGGCCGGGGGGCATGCATATATTATCTTAGCAGTAGATTATTTTACTAACTGGGCCGAGGCGATGCCTACATTTTCGGCTGATAGCAAGACTGCTGCAACTTTCATATTTAATCACATAATTTATAGGTTCGGTGTTCCTCAAGCCATTATTACAGATCATGGAAGTCATTTTTGTAATGTCATGATGAATGAACTAACAGATCAACTTGGCCTGTGTCACGATAGTTCCACTCCATGTTATCCACAAGCCAATGGTCTGGTTGAAGCCATAAATAAAGTTTTAGTCACCATGATTAGACAAATTATTGGTATTCACGAAACGAATTGGAATTCCATGTTATTTTCAGCACTTTGGGCATATAGAACCTCAGTAAAAACATCAACTAGTTTCACTCCCTTTCAACTCGTTTACGGTTTGGAAACTGTGTTATCAATTGAATGCGAAATTCCGTCACTGAAATTAGCCATAGAATTACTCCCAGCTACGTCTGAGGAGGAGAAACGTTTCCTGTACTTAGCTCAGCTGGATGAGAATCGACGAAATGCCGTAATAGCAAACCAGGCTCATGTTAAACGAATAAAATCTCAGTACGACAGAAGTGTTACCCCCTGAAATTTTTCAAAAGGAGACCTAGTCTTAGTTTATGATCAAGCCAACGATAAGCTAGGAGCTGGGAAATTCGTGCCCATGTGGCATGGCCCTTTTATTGTCAAGCGAAAGCTAGCTAAAGGGGCCTATGAGCTGATAGATTTTGACGGTGTCCCTTTAGATAAACCCAGAAATGGAATTTATTTAAAGCGATACTATGCTTAACTTGGTATGAAGATTTTTTATTAGATTAGATTTTTTTACTGCTGGTGTGTTTTAGATTAGAAAAGCGTGCTTAGTTTAGAAGTGTGTTTTTATCACTATTCCTGCTTATCTGAGTTTTACTCTTGATATTACAGATGTCGACGTCTCTTCAAACCTACATTGGTTTTGCTGATGGTGCTTGTCGTAGTACACGGAACATTTCTTCCGCAGCTTGGGTTATTTATTCACCCTCTGATGAGTTAGTATCGATGCATGGGGTTGTTGGAATATTGTCATTGATGGCAAAGGATATGGCAAAGGAAATGGCAAAGGCATGGGCAACGAAGAAGAACAAAAAAGTTGCAGAAAACAACGATCAACAGAAAAGAAAAGAGGACGAACAGAAGGAGCAGATACAGAATGGGAAGAGTACAAAGGCGTAGCAGAATTTTGGTGAAAAGCAACGCGCATTCAAGAAGGAAGGGAGAAATGTAAGGATGAATTAATTGTCATGGGCCGTAGCCACAAATTGCAGAGGAGAGTTGATTATGGTGTTGGGCAGAGCTGCCTTTACAGTGGAACGAAGTTATCCCCGTAAATCTAATTTACGGAGGAGCAGAGTTATTCAAGACAGTCATTTCGGGAATTTAAGCCCTCAACAACCAAGTATGAAGAAAATTTATGAAAGTATGTTTAAACAGCGGAAAGACTTTAAATATTTGAATGTGGTAGGACAAGTGGTCCCTACCACTTGAGCGCAAATCGCAAAGCGCAGTTTTGAAGATTCAAGTGTCTTGTTGATATGGATTATTTGCGATGTGCGATCATCGCGCCATCACAATATCGCAACATCGCAATATCGTAACATCGCAATATCGCACGATCGCAATATCGCAATTACAAAGTGTTCCGCCATATGGTTGATCGCCAATTTGCGATGCGATCCCATCGCAAATCGCAAATGTTAACTTTGCGCACTTTTTGATCGCGCCATCACAAATGGCCATCCGCGATGTGGGCCCGGGGTCAAAGAATGAAATTTGAATAAAAGAAATGTTACGGGGACAGTGTAAAGTTTTAAAATAACCATTGGGGTTATAGTTATAATATTATATGGCAGAGATAAAAGATTGAATATTATTGAAGGACCCGAATGGGATGATTCGTGCATGGAAGAACGGAAGTCAGGGTTTTCAAATTGGATTGGCACGATTATTAATACAAAACGATTGAGATGTATGGCTGTTCCACTTGCGGAACTCTCCACATCAACAAGACACTTGCGTAAGGAAAAAGCATTGGATATTGTTTATAAAATCCAAAGGGTTAAACTTTGGGTTAAAGGCTGGGCGCACATAGATAATTTGAATCTCCTCGTTTGAATAAAATAAATTAAAAACAAATCGAAGAGCCCCGGGGATAAACTAAAGGAATACCATTAACGGTTGAGTGGTTTTAGACTCGTGGTTTTAGACTCATTATTCGATTGAGGGGGTGTGCGAGCATTGGTGAAGAAGGAATTCCTCTAAGGAATATCCATATGGATAGACAACGCGCTTAATTGATGATTCTGAGTCCATGATGCACCCTTCGAGACATTGATCTAAAAGGTGATGAGTCGTGAGAGTATTCAACAGAAGAAACGATGAAAAGCTAGCGGATGTCTACTGAAGAACACATATGGATCCGGTGCATATGACAGTTGGAGTTTCTGAAGGTTAATACACACAGAAGGATACACGGAATGTTGAATGCATAAATTCTCTGAAGTCTGGATTACAATGGTCTTGTTGTTCTGTTATGTAGAATTGGGAAAAATATGTTTATTAATTGAATAAAGGGTTGCGTTGGGTCAGAGGGTTGAAGCCTTCTGTATATAGAAGCTGATGTTATGTTCAGGGGGTTGAAGCTCCCTTCCAAGAAAGGCTGGTAAACGAGAGAAGGTTGTAGCCTTCTGCAGGTGGGTGCCTGCGTGCTGGTATGAGTCTGCACCAGCATATATTGTAAAAGGTTTTCTCTATAATAAAATATTGAAAACTAAGATTACAGCAGCGGTGGTTTTCTCCCAAATTGGGTTTCCACCTTAAATCCCGGTGTCCATATGTGTTGTTCATGGTTAATGGTTTGTTCTATTATTTCTGTTCATGCTTAAGTAAAAACATAATAAGATTTCTGGACATACATGTTGAATGCAGTACTGTAACATATGGTTTTTTTTTTTTTAAAGAGAAAGGAAAGAAAAATTGTTCAGCCTTAAATACTGATTCACCCCCCTCTCAGTATTTTTCCCAACAGGGGTAAGCCTTGGTCAAACAACGAATAACATTACCGAGTATAGTGTAGTGATTGAGTTATTATCCGAATCCATATCATTTGGAATTCAGAGTTTGATTGTTAGGTTGGATTCTGAACTTGTTGTATTACAATTAAACCGAGTTTATGCCATTAGAAATCCAGTGTTATTACGGTTATTTTTAAGAGTTCGTCTCTTGGAACGTGAATTCGATTACATTGAATATCAACATATTCCAAGACATTTAAATACGTTAGCAGACGCAGTTGCTTCCAGTATGATAAATCGACATTTGCAATGATCAAAGCAATAAAACAAACAACATCCATAATATGTATACAGATAGCCGGTAAATAGTGATATATCATAATATAGAAAGTTTTCAAAAAATATACATCGTCTTCGATCATAGGTGGGAAACACCTTATGATCGACAAAATGGTAACACAAAAAGTCAAAAATATGAGTCTACAGCACGATCATCCCATCACTGTGTTGAAGCCCCGAAAATCGGGTCTACAACAAGGGGGATACCCACCCGGTCCGGACCTTGGTTAGCAGCTCCTTTTCCATTTGGTGTAGTGGGTCCGACTGGAGATGATGGGACCAATTTCCTAATATGTGTGTGTGTGTGTTGAGAATAGATATTTCCTTTCTAAAAAGGTTCCTAAGTGAAATGCTTTCATTCTATTTCTAATCTAATCATATGCAAATTGTATTCTATTTTAAACAAAAATATCTAATTCTAAACTAAACTCGGGATGTAATCTTTATGTTTATGCAATCTAAAATAATTTCGAATAACAATTGATAATAAATATCATTCAACTATTATAAGAAAAGAATTCAATAAAGATAAACCACTTCATATAAAAAGTTAGATGAAACAGTTGTGAAAAACATATCGCATAATAAGCTATTCATACATTAAGCATAAATAAATAGCTATCATCGTACAAAAGTTCCAAATGATAATTGAAGCATTCAAGCATCAATATATAAATAACTGAACATAAATATCACTTTTAACACAGAAGCAGAAATAGTTAAGAGATAAAAGTACCATTTATAACTGGTTCTACTCATGAGCTAGAAGCAATAATGACTTATCTCTTCTTAATCCAACATCTATTAAGAGTACAGAAATGCAACATCAGTAGCAGATATTAGACACATATATCAATAAATCTCATTCCATTCATTCATCAAAGCCTCCTCTAAGGGTGCAGAAGTGCATGTTCTGAGGACAAGTTTTTGACAAATTTCAAGACCATTCTCTAAATGCATGAGAAGGGTTTAAATACTACTAACTAAATCTAAAAATAGTTTATTACAAAAAATTAGGATTCGGTTTAAATGACCGTCCTTTTTCTAGGCAAAAATAAAGTAAAACTAAAACTAAATCTAAAATTAAAAACTATCAACTAACTACTTATGAATCTGATCTTTGAATTTGCAAGCATCCAACATTGATTTGAGAAGAGGAGGCTGGCCGACTTCAGATTTTAATTGTCCCAAAAAAATGGAATCGGAAAGTGTTGGCACGATCTTCTCAGCAGAATTAATGATGCAATTAAGAGCACTACATTGACTGTGTGGTTTTACCAGACATGTCCAGTAAGAATCCCAATTTAACTTTTTCAATCCTTGAATTGATTTTTCATTTTCTTCAGCTTTCTGTTTCCACTCTGTTTGCAATTTTTGTGCTTGTGGTAGGTGTCCTGGAATAGTTTCTGAAATCAAATTAACTTTGTGAAAATTTTCATTTACACAATCAGTAATGTTGCTTGCTGTTGTAGCTACTTCCTCTGCTGCTTTTCCTGCCTCTCTGATCTGTGCATCCCAATTATTGAAGAGCATTTATTTATGACTGCCATTGATGATTGGTGCTCTTGCTCTTTTTCCTTCCTCTGAATTTTTCCAATTTAAATAGTTAGTAACTCTTTCATTAGTTAAATCATAATCATGTCGTAATTATATGACATGATTAGTGATTTTATCACTTTCTTGACAAAAAGAGTTCCATTGTGAAATTTTTTGGCATAATATATCTTGTTGTTGCAGTAGTTGATTATTCAAGGAAATAGACTCTGAGATAAACTCTGTAAGCTTGGATCATCTTTATGCATCTCTTGCATAATCTGTATTTGTTTCTCTTTTTCGGCCAAGCTTTTCTGATATCTGATCTGCATTTGCTGAAACTCTTGCTGTAACTTTTCAAATTGTATCTGTGCTTCACTATTAGCATGGGCTTGTTGCAGTTGTTGTTGAAAAACTTGTATTTGATCTTCTTTTTCATTCAATAATAGCTGTACCTCAGATGCTTTGTCGATGGTTGCAGAGGCGTAAGCTCCTGTAATCTGAGATAATTTAGTAAGATTTTCAGTTGGATCCGTAGTAATATCTTTCCATAAAACATCTAATTGTTCTGCATCAGTAGAGAGCACACTTTCAAATTTCCTTTTCTTCCTTTGCTTTCTTACTACTGCTTTATGTTGTGGACTATAGAATATATCCAAAGGAGGAATTTCCTCTATTTTAAGTACAAGCTCAGAGGAGGGAGTAATGGGTATATGTTATGTTTCTGTGACATTGCCACTTATTCCTGTAACCAAACCTTTTGCTGTCTGTACATTACTTACAAGAGTCTGTGGATTCTGTTCTTCAACATTAATAAAATTATTAAATGTTTCCCATTCCTTATCTAACTGAGTTCTGATGGATGGTTGTTGTACAATGAGAGGGGGAATATTTAACTGTGGAGTGGTTAAAAACTGTTGTTGTGAGAGCTCTTTTGATTGAGCTGTATCCTTCACTGAGCCTTCACTTTTATCCTGATCATTATCAGACTTTTTTGAACGTTCAGAAATTTCTTTGCCAGACTTTGACTTAGACCTTTCTGTATCTGAGCTGCCACTGAGACTGACACTAGGAATTGGTTCCATTGCGTGTTCCAAACGCAAATTATCCAAAGGGATAGTGGTCAATCTTCTTTCTCTGTACATTTTAAACTTTTGAAATTCTTCTGGGGAAAACCGTGTTTGAGCTAAATGCAAAATATCTTTAAATGTGCATTTTTCTTGAAACATATCGTCAAAAAGATCCTCTTCTCTAGAAAATACTCTTACCTTAACTGTAGTGGTGAAATCCTAACAACATCATATGGATCGAATAGCCTTCTTGGAAACTTAAACAATTGTAAACATGTAATATTGTTTACTTCCTTAAACGCATGGCCAACATCAAATAATGAAAATGCTCCGCAGGACATAGGAAATTGTGGCCAGATGGCCTTCTTTTTATCCTTTAATTATTTTGTAAAACCTCCCTCTCCACAGGTTTGATATGCAATTTCCCGAGCTATGATTTTATCCGGAACATACAAGGGTAAAACATGAGGAGAAGCAAAGCTTCCAAAAACCCTAACATAGGTAAACAATTCTTCTCCAAACCATCTTGCGACAGGGAGAATGTCTACTTCTGCTTCAGGGGAAAACCTTGGAGCATCCTTATTATACAACACTCTATACAATGGCAACATTATGCCATGGAAAATCTTGTAAAAATGAGGAACGAACTTTGATTCCCACAATTCTTTGTGATAAACGTGAATGGGTAGGGGATCTTGAACTGTCCATTGCCAACCCATTAAAGGGAACTTAAAAACAAAGCAGATTGAATCCATAACATAGGAAGATAGGTAAAAATGAGGATAAATCCTCTGAGAGACAGTCCATTTAGACCGGTAATTGAAAATAGCCATGGCTAAGTTATCAGATAATATCTTAGCCCAATCCACAATGGTAGCGTTAACAGCAGCATTCAATAATGGTAACCATTCAGGCAAAAACTTATTAATGTCAGGCTTTCCAAAAAGCCTACATAGCATAGCAGCAGCAAAAAAATATGGAGAAGTGAGAGAACCAGTACTGTACATACCGTGTTTATCTTTCTTCAATGGTTCATCTCTTTTGGACCATTCCTTGGTGCATTCCACCAAATTTGCATTTTCCTTGGAAAAATTCTCCATAAATTGTTTGTTGTAAGTTGCCCGAGGTTCCGGAAAATGATACATAAGCCTTAAATCTTCTAAAGTAAACGACTCGATGAGCTCTTGATCTTGAGTTTTAAACTATCTGTCTGTAATATTAGTGCTATCCAGCACCCATTTCACCATGTCTGTATACGGAAGAATTCTAGGTCTTACTGCTATCCGATGCAAAAATGAACAAGCCAGCTCTGTAAGAGATGCTTCAGAAGAATTACTTGAACCTGCAGTAGCAGCAACCTCCATTACTCTGGGATTTTCTTCTTCAAGAAAATTATACATACCCTCCCAAGTGGTGATACCAACGACTTTGTTGCAGGCAGTGTCTGTGTACAAGGACACCATCTCTTTACTTTCAAAACTCAGGGCTTTCTCTTTCTTTCCCATAATACTCTGAATATCACTTTGTATAGTCTTCTGTTATTCGCACCTGTGGTTTTACGAATTAAGTGAGAATAATGATATGAGAAAGGTGTCGGGATAGTTTTAAATGTTGAATGCGTATGAAATATATTACTTTAACGTGAAATGACTTTTTAATCAAAACAAAACCTTTTTTATTAATGAATGACAATCAATCTATTAACTTCGCATTAAAGTGCATAACGGGTATCGATTTATGAAAAGATTTTATCGTATAACGAGCTTTTAAGAATCTGTGATAAAGTGATCTGTGATTTTCTTTGCAAGATCATAGATTGCAATCTCCGTAACATCACAATATCGCAAATCGCAAATTTCGCAAATCGCAATCTCCGTAACATCGCGAAATCGCGATATTGCAATATCGCGAAATCGCCATATCGCAAAATCTAACATATTAAAAATATTCGTTAATATATTTTCTGTGATATGCGATTTGCGATAACTGTTATCGCACATCAATGATTTGAAGCGTAAGATATGAAATGAAATAAATATTTTAATGCATAGTTTTGGATCGCGCTATCGCAATTTAGAAAATTCTGCTTTGCAAAAGATATCTTTTACTCACTTGCAATGAATGCGATATTTCTTCAAAGAAAGATTTTATTCTAATCTATCATAAAATTAAGTTTATTTAAAGATTTTCCAAGGAATTTTCTCAAGTTAATGATAGTAAGTTTTATTGAAAAAGAAAACAAGTATTAATTAATTTTTTGGATTTTAAACTAAGGGTCCCCACTTATTTAGTATTATTACTAATACTAAATAAGAATGGGGGTTGTTGCTGGCCACAACAATTGGCGATTCACTTGGAAGAACCAGTTATCTTTGCTTTTCTTTTGAAATTTCTAAACTTTTCAAAACAGAAAATTTTCCAGAAAATCAAACTTTATTATAAAAAGACAAAGTACATTATGTTTTAATCTATAAATGATATTTCATTTTTTCTATGATCAACTTTGACTATTCACTTCCCCAAGCTAGTCCTTGTATTTATATCGGTGTTTACTTGGTTTAAAAAGATAAAAACAAAAGGCTTCTCTGTAAATCATTTTTAAATATGCTCATTTGTCGTAGGTAGAGCCACTGTTTCTAGCAAGCGTCTATAGCCTCAACAGGGTTACCTATTACCCAGCAATGATCCTGTGTCCCACTTAGAGAAATATACAATTTTCAAAGAGAAATCCATATTCGCACTTATTGTTTTCATTTTCTTTTTACCCTTAAAGAAAAATGTCTTGGTTTGGTAGCCAATTTAAGATAGTGCCATTCACTTGATTTATAACTTTGCTGAACAAGCTGGCTCGTGATGAGACCCCTTGCCTTTTGATTGCAATAATCTTGAGTCATTGCCCTGTTGTGGTATGCAGTATTGGCAAAGTCAGCAAGCTATAATATCTATGATCATGATAAGCCGGCTCGTGATGAAACCTATTACTCTTTAAGATAAAAATGTATCATTGGATTATTCCCTAAACATTGTAATTTCCTAAGTGGGGAGGAAATCATTGTTTCCTTAAGATAGCTCTGGACGACAATGGTAGAGTTTTTTGGAAAGAAATTTTCTACAGAGAATCTTCATTTTGTTATAAATACCTTTCATTGAACTGATACAAAACATCTTCCTGCTAGAGGTCGATTTTTTATCAAAATTTACAAAGTTGAAACTAGTATCATTTTTAGGCTAAAGCTTTTAACTGTATCTTTGAATAATAATGATCAATATTCGAAAAAGAATTCTATTTATATAAGTGAAGAAATAAAATATAAAAAGAGAATTTGTATCTTTTTCATGAATTCCAAATGTAACCATTAACAACTGGTTTTATTAAAATAAAGAAAACTAATATACAAAATAGAAGAATGATCTCCTATGGAAAATATTTTTTGAGGATCTGTCCATTAACAGGTAAAGACTCTCTTTTTCCTGTTAAATCTTGTAACATAAAAGTAGATGGACCTAAGATCTCTGCAATTTGGAAAGGACCAAGCCACATTTTCTAAAATTTCGTATGTTTTCTTTTTTCTTCATGAGCCTTGTCCCATTTTAAAACTATATCGCCTATCTGAAAATCATTTTTGGTTATCATGTTTGAATCAGAAGAAGCTTTAACTAATGCTTGATGATGAGCATGAGTTACTTTAGCCTTTTCTCGTTGTTGTTCTAACTTAACTATTTCCATCTGCCTTAATTGTAAAGAAGAAGTTGGTTCTTCATCAATATATTGGACTAAGGCTAAAGAAGGGATTGTTAGATGAGTTGGAAGAACCACTTCTCTCCCATAAACTAAATTAAAGGGAGAAGTGCCAATAGAAGCCTTCTGCGTTATTCGATTTTCCCATAAAGCATATATTAAAGATTTATGCCAATTTTTATGATTTTGATCAATGGTTCACTTAATGATTCTGATTAAGTTTTTATTTGTGGATTCAGCTAACCCATTTCCATGTGGATAATAATTGGCAGAATATTTAAGTTTGAAACCTCTTTTGAGTGCAAATTCAGTCATAGCATTACCAGAAAAATATGATGCATTATCAAACATTAAAGCAGAAGGTAAACCAAACCTGGTGATTATGAACTGATCTATGAACTCGATGATGTGTTCAGCATTAGCAGTCTTAAGAGGAACTGCTTCTACCCATTTCATAAAATAATCAGTTGCTGTAATGATATACCTATGTTGTTTAGAAGAGTGAGGAACGATCTCACCTATTATGTCCAATCCCCATTGATCAAAAGGCTACTCAATGTTGACTGGTTGTAATGGTAATGATGGTTTCTTTTGTCTTCCAGTTGTAGTTTGACAAATTTGACATTTCCTTGCATAGATATGTGAATATTTGAATAATGTGGGCCAGTAATAGCTTGTGTGGAGAATTTTATGTGCAGTAGCATCTCCAGCATAATGTCCACCTGCTGGCCCATCGTGAAGTTCCTGCAAGACTTTTTCAGCTTCAGATTTCTCCAGACATCTAAGAAGAACAGAATCATAATTCATTCTTAAAAGAACATCATTTACAAGCTGATATTGTTTAGCCTTCAACCTTAGAGCTATTTTCTTGGCGTAATCGAGATTTGGAGGTGCATATCCATTCTTTAGATAAAATATGATATCAGCATATAATTATTCAACATCGTTTAGTCTTACCTCATATGTTTGTATCTCTTCAGATGGCTTTTCAGAAATAAGCGATGCTCCAGCTAGTATTTTGCAAAAACCTTGACCTCTTACAATATTTGCTGGTTTGATTTGTACATCATATTCTTGTAAGGCAGTAACCCAATTGGCTCTTTTCTCACCCACATCTTTTTGGACTAAAAGATTTCTTACCGCTGGAAACGGTACTATGATCTTTGTATGGGTTTTAAGTAAAAAGGGTCTAAAATATTTAATTGTTTTGAAAACAGCATAAGCTTGTTTCTCCACATCTGAATAATTCAATTCATCTCCCTGTAAATTTGAACTGAAAAAAGAAATTGGAGCTTCTACTTTGTTCTGATTTGCTTGAGTGAGTATCGCAGCATAAGATTTATCAGAGGAAAATGTATACAAAATAAAAGGATCGAAAAAATTTGGAGTTGCTAAAGATGGAGCATTAATAATTGCTTGTTTGATCAGATTGAATGCCTCATATTCATCTTTGCCCCATTTGAATTTTGAATTCTTTTTAATCATTGCTTGCAAAGGTGATACAATTATTGAAAAATCTGGCACAAATCTCTTTACAAAATTAATCTGGCCAAGAAAATATTGCATAGCCTTCTTATTATGAGGTAGGGTTATTTCAGAAATTTCCTTGATTCTATCAGGGTCAATATGAATTCCAGATTTTGATACTATGAATCCAAGAAATTTTCCTTCACTTAATGCAAAAAAGGATTTTTTCGGATTAAGTGAAATTCCATACCTTTGACAACGTTGAAATATCTGCTTCAAATCTCTAATATGATTACCTCGTTTTTTGGAATATACAATTATATCATCCAAGTAAATTACCATTGATTTGTTAACTAATCCCTTGAAAGCGATGTCCATGGCTCTCTGAAATGTGGCACCAGCGTTGATCAGACCAAAAGGAATATTTTGATATGCATAAGTGCCCCATTTGGTTCTAAATGTAGTTTTCAATTGATCATCAGGATGAACCAATACTTGGTTGTAGCCAGAGAAACCATCTAAGAAAGACATTAATTATGATCCTGCAACTTCCTGTAATATTTGCTCCATAGGAGGCAAAGGAAAATTATCTTTTTGGCAGGCTTTATTAAGATTTCGAAAGTCAATGCAAATTCTAATGTCTCCGTTCTTTTTCCTAACAGGAACCATATTGGAAACCCATTTAGAATGTCAAACGGGAAAAATAATTTTGGCTTTCAATAACTTATTGAGTTCAGATTTGATTTGATTTTCTAAATTAGGATGGATCTTTCTCAGCTTTTGTTGGATAGGTTTTTCATCATTTATCATTGGGATAGTATGTTGGATGATAGAAGTGTCATAAGTTTTGAGTTCATGATAGTTCCAAGCAAAGACACTTTTATATTGTTTCAAAAGACGAACATACGCTAATTTTTCTTTAGGAGCTAGGCCAAGGCCTAGATTGATATTTTGTGGTTTGGCATTAGTTCCAAGATTTACTAATTCATAATTTAAAGTTGAACTTTGCAGTTTTGAATTGGTAGATCTTTTAAATTGATATTTCAAATCATAAAGGTCTTCTAACTTGACTAGTGACTTTGGCATAGCATTATTGGTGCTATCTTAGTGCAATTGTCTGTCATGTTGGTCCTCATCAATTATCTGATTGGTTTAAGATCCTTTAGATGTGAGAAATTTTACAATATCAGGATCATCATTAAAAATTCTCTAATTGGTAATGTTATCAGGAATCGAGGGTCTAAATATTAATTCAATTGAAAATCGATCAGGGCTATAGTCTTCTGAAGGAATGAGTTTGGAAGCTACGTTGGCTAGGAGGTCTGCACTAGCATTCTGAATTCTGGGAATTGATGAAATATTAAATGCTATAAAATGTTCAGTCAGATCTTGGACTAAAGATTGATAGTGCTTTAAATGACCTGATAAACAATGTATAATATTGTGTACCTGTTTGATTACAATTTCTGAATCTCCGAAGACTTGTAGATATTTGATGTCTAATCCGATTGCTTTGTATAATCCTTGGACTAAAGCCTCATATTCTGCGGTGTTATTAGTGCAATCAAACTCAAGTATGCAATTTAACATAATTTTTTTTCCCTCGGGACTAACCAAAATGCATCCTTCTCCTGCTCCTTCATTAGACTTAGAACCATCAAAAAATAACTTCCAAAATAAAGATTTGTTTACAGGGGTATCTACAAAATTAATACATTTAGAACTATCTGTTTGAGAATTTTTTTATATTTGAGATAAAACATAATGTTATAAATAAGGTGAAGTATGAGCATTGAAATTTCCTAAGAAATAATCAACTGAATAATTGCCAATGATATTACTGCTGTATGCAACTGGTTCATTTTCTCCTTCCAGTTCTGTTACTATGTATTTCTGATGTTTTTCTCGTTCAACCTTTATCTGATTTGGTTTACCATTGTAAGGAAGCCACATATGGGACCAATCAGTTGCAAAGTATCTGTGAAGTTTTTCTGACCAATCTCTGCTAAGAATTAAGCCATAAAATTCTGGAATATCTGCAACTAAAATATCAATAACTTGACATACCTTTGGATTAGATGACAGCCTTATGGTAACCTGATTTAATTCGCCAATCACTTCAACTTGCGATCGATCTAGCTGGACTATGCATACAACAGATTTTTGTGGTTGGTTGTTCAACTTTGCACATATTGATTTTGGTAGAATATTAGATGAAGCTCCAGAATCCACTAAACAATTATGCAAATTTTTATTGAAAACTTCATAAGTAAGAGGAAATGGAGGAGTATGAGATCTCGACCTTCCTCCAATTAAAGCGATATTTTCAAGCTCAACTTTACTAATCATATTAGCTAGAGGTATTCCCATTTCATTAGAAGCTTGAGAGATTACAGGATCGGGCAAAGGTTTTTCTGGTACAACATGTAGTTCTTTCAGAAGTACCTTTTGTTGGTGTTTTAACTTGCTCAATTCATAAAAAGTGATGTTAGCCCTAGTATTTTTCATATCTTCTAATATTATACTCCATTTCATCCGGAAAAATTAGTGCTCTTGCTAGAGTTGATGAATCTGTTTGGACTGGGCTAGTCTGAGTTGTTTTTTATGTTGTTTTCTTGGGTGAAACTTTATCCTTAGTCAATGAGCTTGCACTCTTTGGCTTAGGAGTGGATTGAGGAGGATCAAGTTGATTTCTACTTCGAGTGCTAACCAGGGATGCTTCTTGATCTTCCTCATCTGGGAGGATGAAATCCCACATACCTTGTACTTCTACGACTTCTTCTTCATCGGTAGTTTCTTCAGTAGCATTTTCTTCTTCTTCTTCTTCTGATTCAGCATTAGTAATAAAATTTGGTGGCTTTGGATCAGTTGAAGGGTTTCTTCTAAAAGGCTTGAAAGACTTTTTAGAAGATGTTTCTGCCACTTGTTTCTTAATTTCAACCATTTCGTTAGACATGGTTTTCAAAACCTTTTGCAATCCTTCTAAATCAAATGGATATTTTGGTTGTTTTTTCTTGGTATCTTCCTTAAAAGTGACCTTATTGGATTTTCGTTCCTCTATCAAATTTTTCTTATCTAGGGCTATGATACGTTTCTCTACTGCTATTGCTTCCTTTATATTGTCTGCTAAAGTTGTTTTGTTAGCCCTATCAACGAAGATTTCTATGTTTGATGGTAAAGCAGAAATGTACCATTCACTTTGCACTTCTTCGCTAGGCTTGGAAGCAGTAGGAATTTTGTTTAACAATTTATTGAAACGTGAATTAAAATCCTTGATAGGTTCTCTTGACTCAGCCCTAAGATTAGAAAAATCATTGATTAGTGTCGCTGTAGATCTGTCATCACCAAATTTAGTCAAAAATTGATCTTGAAAGATATCCCAACTAGTGATAGATCAAGATGGTAATGAAAAATACCATGATCCAATTGCTCCTTTTAGAGTATAAGGGAAAAGTTGGACAACAACATCTTCATTAATAAATCCATTGAGATTTATGGACAGCATAAAATTGTTTATATGTTCTTCTGCTAGCATGCCTGCTTCAGGATTAAACTTAGGCAACCATTTTTCAGGATGGGCTGGTAATTGACTCAAGAGTGCAGGCATTAGGACTGCCCCTGGATTATTCCATGGAATTTGGGCCATTACTGAACTACTAATAGAGGAAAGTGCTGAATATGATACTTGTGATTGGGAAGATGAAGATGTTACGATTCCAGATGTTTGAGAAGAATATGTGGAAGATTGAGTGGACTGATGTACAGTGATCTGAAGTGGAGAGGTGGATGATTGACTTCGCATTGAATAAGTTGAGATGGATGATTATGATGAAAGAGTCTTGCTATCAGATCCTTTAGGTGATTTCCTTGCTCTTTTCCTTGTGGGTAGAGGTAACTCAATTGGCTGAATGCCAAGCCTTTCACTCTGTAATCTAGTAAGAGGATGAGCAGGATTATATTGCGAAGTCACATTGCCTTGAGATTTATCAGATCTTTGAGGTGATATTGAAAATCGCTGAAGTTTATGAATCAAAGATTCAACCTCAGGAGGTTCAATAGCAGATTCTTCTAAAAAGTCAGGGTTTGTAGCAGTGTCTATTCTTCTTTCGACTTCTGGCTCTAGATTTAAAAACTCTATGTGCGATGGAGAAGTTGGGGAGGATGGTGAGGGCGATTTACTCTCAGAATGGTATTTGGATTTTGATTTACTTGCCATTCATAGTTTGTGGCCCTCCTACTAGCAACAAATATGTTGAAGCCCCGAAAATCGGGTCTACAATAAGGGGGATACCCACCCGGTCCGAACCTTGGTTAGCAGCTCCTTTTCCGTTTGGTGTAGTGGGTCTGACTGGAGATGATGGGACCAGTTTCCCAATATGTGTGTGTGTGTTGAGAATAGATATTTCCTTTCTAAAAAGGTTCCTAAGTGAAATTCTTTTATTCTATTTCTAATCTAATCATATGCAAATTGTATTCTAATTTAAATAGAAATATCTAATTCTAAACTAAACCCGGGATGTAATCTTTTTGTTTATGTGATCTAAAATGATTTCGAATAAAAAAAATATCATTCAACTGTTATAAGAAAATAATTCAATAAAGATAAACCACTTCATATAAAAAGTTAGATGAAACAGTTGTGAAAAACATATTGCATAATAAGCTATTCATACATTAAGCATAAATAGATAGCTATCACCGTACAAAAGTGCCAGATGATAAATTAAGCATTCAAGCATCAATATATAAATAACTGAACATAAATATCACTTTAACACAGAAGCAGAAATAGTTAAGAGATAAAAGTACCATTTATAATTGGTTCTACTCATGAGCTAGAAGCAATAATGACTTATTTCTTCTTAATCCAATATCTACTAAGAGTACAGAAGTGCAACATCAGTAGCAGATATTAAACACAGATATCAATAAATCTTGTTCCATTCATTCATCAAAACCTCCTTTGAGGGTGCAAAAGTGAATTTTTTGAGGACAAGTTTTTGACAAATTTCAGGACCCTTCTCTAAATGCATGAGAAGGGTTTAAATACTACTAACTAAATCTAATTATAGTTTATTACAAAAATTTAGGATTTGGTTTAAATGATCGTCCTTTTTCTAGGAAAAAATAAAGTAAAACTAACACTAAATCTAAAACTAAAATTAACAACTAACTATTTATGAATCCGATCTTTGAATTTGCAAGCATCCAGCATTGATTTGAGAAGAGGAGGCTGGCCGACTTCAGATTTTAATTGTCACGAAAAAACGGAATCGGCAAGTGTTGGCGCGATCTTCTCAACAGAATTAATGATGCAATTAAGAGCACTGCATTGACTGTGTGGTTTTACCAGACATGTCCATTACGAATCCTAATTTAACTTTGTCAATCCTTGAATTGATTTTGACTTTTATTCAGCTTTCTGTTTCCACTCTGTTTGCAATTTTTGTGCTTGTGGCAGGTATCCTGGAATCAAATTAACTTTGTGCAAATTTTCATTTACACAATCAGTAATGTTGCTTGCTGCTGTAACTGCTTCCTCTGCTACTTTTTTTGCCTCTCTGATCTGTGCATCCCAATTATTGAAGAGCATTTCTTTATGACTATCATTGATAATTTGGGCTCCTGCCCTTTCTCCTTCCTCTGACTTCTTCCAATTTAAATAATTAGTAACTATTTCGTTAGTTAAATCATAATCATGTCGTAATTTTATGACATGATTAGTGATTTTATCACTTTCTTGACAAAAAGAGTTCCATTGTGAAATTTTCTGCATAATATATCTTGTTGTTGTATTAGTTGATTATTCAAGGAAATAGATTCTGAGATAAACTCTGTAAGCTTGGGGTCATGTTTATGCATCTCTTTCATAATCTGTATTTTTTTCTCTTTTTCAGCCAAGCTTTTCTGATATCCGATCTGTATTTGTTGAAACTCTTGCTGTAACTTTTCAAGTTGTATCTGTGCTTCACTGTTAGCATGGGCTTGTTGCAATTGTTGTTGCAGGACTTGTATTTGATATTATTTTTCATTCAATAATAGCCATACCTCAGATGCTTTGTCAATAGTTGTGGAGGCATAAGCTCCTGTAATCTGAGATAATTTAGTAAGATTTTCAGTTGTATCCGTAGTAGGATCTTTCCATAAAACATCCAATTGTTTTGCATCAGTAGAGAGCACACTTTATAATTTCCTTTTCTTCCTTTGCTTTCTTACTACTGATTTATGTTGTGGACTATAGAATATATCCAGAGGAGGAATTTCCTCTATTTTAAGTACAAGCTTAGAGGAGGGGTATATGTTCTGTTTCTGTGACATTGCCACTTATTCCTGTAACCAAACCTTTTGTTGTCTGTACATTACTTACAAGAGTCTGTGGATTCTGTTCTTCAACATTAATCAAATTATTAAATGTTTCCCTTTCCTTATCTAACTGAGTTCTGATGGATGGTTGTTGTACAATGAGAGGTGGAAGATTTAACTATGGAGTGGTTAAAATATGTTGTTGTGAGAGCTCTTTTGATTTAGTTGTATCCTTCACTTTTATCCTGATCATTATCAAAAATTTTTGAACGTTCAGAAAATTTCTTTGCCAGAATTTGACTTAGACCTTTCTGTATCTGAGCTGCCACTAAGACTGACACTAGGAGTTGGTTTCCTTGCGGGTTCCAAACGCAAATTATCCAAATGGATAGTGGTCAATCTTCTTTCTCTATACATTTTAAACTCTTGAAATTATTCTGGGGAAAACCGTGTTTGAGCTAAATGAAAAATCTCTTTAAATGTGCATTTTTCTTGAAACATATCGTCAAAAAGATCCTCTTCTCTAGAAAATACTCTTACCTTGACTGCAGTGGTGAAATCCTTAACAACATCATATGGATTGAATAGCCTTCTTGGAAACTTAAACAATTGTAAGCATGTAATATTGTTTACTTCCTTAAACGCATGGCCAACATCAAATAATGAAAATGCTCTGCAGGACACAAGAAATTGTGGCCAGATGGTCTTCTTTTTATCCTTTAATTCTTTTTTCAAACCTCCCTCTCCACAGGTTTGATATGCAATTTCCCGAGCTATGAGTTTATCCGGAACATACAAGGGTAAAACATGAGGAGAAGAAAAGCTTCCAAAAACCCTAACATAGGTAAGAAATTCTTCTCCAAACCATCTTGCGACAGGGAGAATGTCTACTTCTGCTTCAGGGGAAAACCTTGGAGAATCCTTATTATACAACAATCTGTACAGTGGCAACATTATGCCATGGAAAATCTTGTAAAAATGAGGAACAAACTTTGATTCCCACAATTATTTGTGATAAACGTGAATGGGTAGGGGATCTTGAATTGTCCATTGCCAACCCATTAAAGGGAACTTAAAAATAAAGCAGATTTAATCCATAACATAGGAAGATAGGTAAAAATGAGGATAAATCCTCTGAGAGACAATTTGTTTAGACCGGTAATTGAAAATAGCCGTGGCTAAGTTATCAGATAATATCTTAGCCCAATCCACAATGGTAGCGTTAACAATAGCATTCAATAATGGTAACCATTCAGGCAAAAACTTATTAATGTCAGGCTTTCCAAAAAGCCTACATAGCATAGCAGCAGCAAAACAATATGGAGAAGTGAGAGAACCAGTACTGTACATACCGTGTTTATCTTTCTTCAGTGGTTCATCTCTTCTGGACCATTCCTTAGTGCATTCCACCAAGTTTGCATTTGATGCAGGAGCATCATCTCCGAAAAACACATTGTATTTTACCTAAGCTAGGGGGTTTCATGTTTTGAAGAAATATTAAAATTTCATGTAAATATTAATATTATTTTGAGTGATTAATTAATTATTTGTGAGAAATTGTAAATGTGAGAGAAATTAGTTTCTAGATTATTTAGAATTAATGAAGGAGCCTAAATTAGGATTAGTTTCTAAGTTTTAGGGATGAGAATCTATCTTTTAGGGATGTTGAGAGATTTAGGGATTTGATGAGATATTAAGGGGATAGAGCATTTAATTAGATCATTTTTAAAATTGTATAAATAGGAAGGGGTTTTGAGAGAAAAACACATTGAAATTGTGAGAGAGTGTGGTAGAGAGCTGGTTTTGAACAGCCAAGGCTGTAAGCCTCTGGCAATTTGTAAGGGCCAAGAACGTTGAATATTTGGCCAAGAATATCAGTTTGTAAGTATGTTAATTTTTATGAAAGTGTGATTTTGAGTTATGCGCCTTAATGGACTGGCTTATGTATGGTTAAATTCTGCCTAAGTGAGCTTTCGAATGTTGGTTGTGTTTGAGAATGTTAAATTTGTGATTAAGAATTAAAACATGCGCCTTAGCAGAGTTTTTATGAATGATTGAAATTCATCATCAAGAAGTGGAATGATAAATATGTGGTAAGAGACTTGCTGGCATCGATTTGTGGGAATCGATAACCCTTTGTTGAAACGCTGTATACTCAAAGGTATGAAAGCATATGATGATTTGAATGATGGAGCGTTGTTTTCATTAAATGGACCTACAAAAACTTCAAGTTCGGTGGTAAGAAATGAATGAATCAAAGATTACACTCTATTTGCTGAAGGGATAGAATTGAAGTAATTGTTTTATTATAAATGAAAATGTCCAGCACGCAAATGAACTTACAATCTCTGCGTAGAAGGAATTCTCTGAATACTGTGTGATTAGCATGTATGAAAGGGCGCTGTTTAAATCCAATGCAGAGTTTGTTGTTTAAATCCAACACAGAGTTGTACCTAGATTTTGTACAAAGCAGATTGAAGAGCGCAGAACTCAGTTTCAAACTCTGTTTATAAATCACTGTAATTGCGGGAAGGGCTGTTGCAGTGTATGGTAAAAAGAGCATATATATATTCAATAGTGAATGCGTTGGATAAGAATGGAATTCTGACATTCGATTTTATAAATTGGTAAGCAGAATGGGAAGGGCGCTGTTATAGATATTTGATATTTGGTTCAATAATGTTAAAAAAAAAAACAAGGCGCATTTGTTGTTGAAATTGGATGTGAATGTTGGTGATCTGAATGAGGAGATCAGATCTGATATAAGTGACCATTTTAATGTTAATAAAAGGATATATAATAAAACTGAGTTTGATAGTTGCAAGAAAACAGTGAATGCGTTGAGAACGATGAGTTCTGTTCCAGTCCGTTTGATAATTTGTAATCAGAATCTGTTCCAAGTTGGGCGCAAACGAATTGTAATGATTTGTAAAAATGTGTGTTGTAATTGATATGGAACTTCAGCTTCTGAGGAAAAAGCAGAGATTGCCAGATAGTTGAAGAAATCTAATTGCAGAGTGCAATGGAATCGAAAGGTTCGATTGCCGGTGAACTCCAGAATCTGAAAGCGTGGTCTGAAAACTATTGTAAGAATATGAATGGGTAAGTTAAATCTTTAGCGCAGAGGTGTAACAGCATTGAAAGTCAATATCTGGAACAGGAGGAGGTGTGCTCTGAATTATAAAGGTAAGCAGTTATTTGTTGACATTTGATTTTAAACAAAGCCTGAAATCGATGAATTGTGAAAACGCTGTTTGCTGGAAGTATTTCTAAAGGATATTTGAGTAATTGCATTGATATGCATTGAATGACTGAAAGGAACTGGCATATGGTGGTAATTAAGTCAATGCGTGAAGAATTTCATATGTATAGAGTTTGTTTAACCAGTCCAGCGTGTTTAAAATAAAAAGAGCGCACATATAAATATAATGGGATGGAGCAAGACTGAGTTTATTAAAAAGAACAAATGGCTAGTTAACTTATAAGATTTGTTGAAGAGGCTTTAATCAAAGTTGAATGAAGCATAGTTATTAGCCATAAATGGAAATTGAGGGATAAATAAAATTTGATTATGAATGGAGGAATTTTAAATCCTATGAGCTTTCGGAATTGGAACAGTTGAGATTGCCCAATCTTGAGTTTATTGGGTAAATAGTTGAGATGCATTCTTGTATGTACAGATATTAAAGTTCTTGGGTATTGCAAGCTCTAGGCTTGCGTCAATTTTTGGTATCAAAGCTTGGCTCTGTTAAATTGAAAAATGTTTATTTTCTGAATGAAGACAGAAGGTTTTGTTGAAGAACTGAAATGTATTTTTGAATGTGTGATGAATGATGAAGATCAGATTTTAAATATGATATGCAGCATACAAAATTGCAAGTGAACAGGATGGCAGAAGCAAAAGGAGAACAAGATCAACAGGATCTTGAAAGGTGAGATTGTGTAGTTTATCTTTAACTTGGTTTGAAGACTATTTGCAGAATTTGGTTGCAGGTATAATGGAGAAATCTCAGCAGGAATGATGAGATTGAAGTGCAGGTGAATGAAAGGACCAGATCAGACGAGATCTTGGAGGTAAGATGATATGTTTTTGAAGAATAGAATATTGTAGTCTTTGCAGTGAAATATTATTGCAACTCCCAAAAGGCAATTGCTAACAGATAAAGGAAGCTGGTGAAAGTTTCTAGGTGAAAACATAGAGGTGGCAGAACCTTGAGGAAATCCAATAGAGATTGGATAAGGAGGACAGTTGTGTTCTTAGAACAGGCAGATGAGTTGAAGCCAGGAAGAGCAAAGAGAAGTGCTCAAAGGAGGTTCCAGAGATAGAGAACCAATTTCTTGCCAAAATACTGAGTGAGGAGAGCTTGGTGAGGTAAGTAGCGGCAGGACAAGACTTGCTGCTGAAGAGGCTTTAGTACAACTCATAGTAAAGTGAGTGAGGAACTCATAGAGATGGAAAGGATGACGACTAGTGACATTCGTAACAGAGGTTCTGAAATAAACCACAGCAGAGGACAAAAGAAGAAGGATGCCAAGGCAATTGGCATACAGAGACAGTTAAGCAAAGAGGAATATGAGAGGGAGAAGGCTGAGATAGCAGTTCAGCTTGAGGTGTTAATGGAGATGTTGCAAAGAAATGAGGTAGACCAGAAGCATGGTTATGTCATGAGAAAGAAGCTGAAGTGGCAGAGGCTACAAGAGAAGTGGAATCATCAGATGAATATGCAGTTGATAAAGGAACTAAGGGAACTTGAACAGGTTATAGATGCCAGACAGAGGATAGAGAAGCTCGAAAAAGTTGAGCTACAGCAAAATGAAGATGCTAAAGAAGATGTGGAAGTTTCGATATGTTACCCAGAAAGTGGACCATTACTTTTTGAAAGTGATGAAGAGCTAGAGGAGTTGAATCATATGAATGATTCGAAGCAGCCCGAAGACTTGATGACTGAAGCATCAAATAAGACCGTAAGGTCTTGTGATTTTAAAACTAATGATTTGTGTGTGATTGCAGGTAGACAGTCTTTTAAAGCTGTCAAAGATGTGAAAGAGTACCTTCCAAAAGATGAAAGTTTTGAAGCAGAGGCTGGGAAAGAATCAGTTCACTACAGTGGAAAAATGCTGGAAGACATCATTGAAATAGCTGATGAGAAGGGGAGACTAGCTGACAGTCTCAAGAGTTCTTTGAGTTTGGATCAGCATACTGATATGCTGACAGAAGAAGAGAAATCAACGCAACATACTGAAGTGTTGCTAAAGGGAAAAGAGGTACAGAGGCCTTATTTTTTTTATTATAATGATTGTCTTATGATTGAAGATGTTGTTGCAGACGTTGGAACATATTTGGCACAGGTGGATAGCCAAATGGAAGAAGGAGAGGAAGAACATCTACTGAAGGATGTTAAGGTTAGATTGCTGAAGAAGGATGACAAAGCAGTTGTCATAAAAGAAATTGCAGATGATGAGCAAAGGAATGTTGCAGAGGGACAAGAAGTTTGGGAGGCCGCAACATTTATAGTAGCAGTAGCAGAAAAGGTGCAAAACAACAGTAAGGGTGAAAAGGAAGCAATCAAAACAAGTGAAGAACAAGCAAGAATAAGAGTTCAGCAATCAAGAGATGGAAACAATCAGCAGACAGAGGACATAATGGACAGAGAAATTGAGTTGATAAGGAGGATAATGATAAAAACATCCCAGAGAAAGACAGTCGAAAGAAAGAAAAGGAGAGACAACAAGAGGAAGACAGTAGCAGACTTGGAGAGCAAAGCAAGTGGAGCACTACAGCACAAAATATGGAAACCTGGAGGACAACAGCAAATAACAGCAGCAGTAAAGCAATTGACAAGCAAAGAAAGATTACAAAATAAAATTTGGGATCCAGGAGGAAATATCCAGACTTATGACCAGGTGGTCATGAATTTTCTTACATGGGGAGTCTGATGCAGGAGCATCATCTCCGAAAAACACATTGTAATTTTACCTAAGCTAGGGGGTTTCATGTTTTGAAGAAATATTAAAATTTCATGTAAATATTAATATTATTTTGAGTGATTAATTAATTATTTGTGAGAAATTGTAAATGTGAGAGAAATTAGTTTCTAGATTATTTAGAATTAATGAAGGAGCCTAAGTTAGGATTAGTTTCTAAGTTTTAGGGATGAGAATCTATCTTTTAGGGATGTTGAGAGATTTAGGGATTTGATGAGATATTAAGGGGATTGAGCATTTAATTAGATCATTTTTTAAATTGTATAAATAGGAAGGGGATTTTGAGAAAAAATACATTGAGATTGTGAGAGAGTGTGGTAGAGAGCTGGTTTTGAACAGCCAAGGCTGTAAGCCTCTGGCAATTTGTAAGGGCCAAGAACATTGAATATTTGGTCAAGAATATCAGTTTGTAAGTATGTTAATTTTTATGAAAGTGTGATTTTGAGTTATGCGCCTTAATGGACTGGCTTATGTATGGTTAAATTCTGCCTAAGTGAGCTTTCGAATGTTGGTTGTGGTTTGAGAATGTTAAATTTGTGATTAAGAATTAAAACATGCGCCTTAGCAGAGTTTTTATGAATGATTGAAATCCATAATCAAGAAGTGGAATGATAAATATGTGGTAAGAGACTTGCTGGCATCGATTTGTGGAAATCGATAACCCTTTGTGTTGAAACGCTGTATACTCAAAGGTATGAAAGCATATGATGATTTGGATGATGGAGCGTTGTTTTCATTAAATGGATCTACACAAACTCCAACTTCAGTGGTAAGAAATGAATGAATCAAAGATTACACTCTGTTTGCTGAAGTGATAGAATTGAAGTAATTGTTTTATTGTTAAATGAAAATGTCCAGCACGCAAATGAGCTTACAATCTCTGCGTAGAAGTGAATTCTCTGAATACTGTGTGATTAGCATGTATGAAAGGGCGCTGTTTAAATCCAATGCAGAGTTTGTTGTTTAAATCCAACGCAGAGTTGTACCTAGATTTTGTACAAAGCAGATTGAAGAGCGCAGAACTCAGTTTCAAACTCTGTTTATAAATCACTGTAATTGCGGGAAGGGTTGTTGCAGTGTATGGTAAAAAGAGCATATATATATTCAACAGTGAATGCGTTGGATAAGAATGGAATTCTGACATTCGATTTTATAAATTGGTAAGCAGAATGGGAAGGGCGTTGTTATAGATATTTGATATTTGGTTCAATAATGTTAAAAAAAAAAACAAGGCGCATTTGTTGTTGAAATTGGATGTGAATGTTGGTGATCTGAATGAGGAGATCAGATCTGATATAAGTGACCATTTGAATGTTAATAAAAGGATATATAATAAAACTGAGTTCGATAGTTGCAAGAAAATAGTGAATGCGTTGAGAACGATGAGTTCTGTTCCAGTCCGTTTGATAATTTGCAATCAGAATCTGTTCCAAGTTGGGCGCAAACGAATTGTAATGATTTGTAAAAATGTGTGTTGTAATTGATATGGAGCTTCAGCTTCTGAGGAAAACGCAGAGATTGCCAGATAGTTGAAGAAATCTAATTGCAGAGTGCAGTGGAATCGAAAGGTTCGATTGCCGGTGAACTCCAGAATCTGAAAGCGTGGTCTGAAAACTATTGTAAGAATACGAATGGGTAAGTTAAATCTTTAGCGCAGAGATGTAACAACATTGAAAGTCAATATCTGGAACAGGAGGAGGTGCGCTCTGAATTATAAAGGTAAGCAGTTATTTGTTGACATTTGATTTTAAACAAAGCCTGAAATCGATGAATTGTGAAAACGCTGTTTGTTGGAAGTATTTCTAAAGAATATTTGAGTGATTACATTGATATGCATTGAATGACTGAAAGGAACTGGCATATGGTGGTAATTAAGTCAATGCGTGAAGAATTTCATATGTATAGATTTTGTTTAACCAGTCCAGCGTGTTTAAAATAAAAAGAGCGCACATATAAATATAATGGGATGGAGCAAGACTGAGTTTATTGAAAAGAAAAAATGGCTAGTTAACTTATAAGATTTGTTGAAGAGGCTTTAATCAAAGTTGAATGAAGCATAGTTATTAGCCATAAATGGAAATTGAGGGATAAATAAAATTTGATTATGAATGGAGGAATTTTAAATCCTATGAGCTTTCGGAATTGGAACAGTTGAGATTGCCCAATCTTGAGTTTATTGGGTAAATAGTTGAGATGAATTCTTGTATGTACAGATATTTAAGTTCCTGGGTATTGCAAGCTCTAGGCTTGCATCAGCATTTTCCTTGGAAAACTTCTCCATAAATTGTTTGTTGTAAGTTGCCTAAGGTTCCGGAAAATGATACATAAGCCTTAAATCTTCTGGAGTAAACGACCCGATGAGCTCCTGATCTTGAGTTTTAAACTGTTTGTCCGTAATATTAGTGCTATCCAGCACCCATTTCACTATGTCTGTATACGGAATAATTCTAGGTGTTGCTGCTATCCGGTGCAAAAATGAACAAGCCAGCTCTGTAAGAGATGCTTCAGAAGAATTACTTGAACCTGCAGTAGCTGCAACCTCCATTACTCTGGGATTTTCTTCTTCAAGCAAATTATACATACCCTCCCAAGTGGTGATACCAGCATCTTTGTTGTAGGCAGTGTCTGTGTACAAGGATGTCATCTCTTTACTTTCAGAACTTAGGGCTTTCTCTTTCTTTCCCATAATACTCTGAATATCGCTTTGTATAATCTTCTGTTCTTCACACCTGTGGTTTTACGAATCAAGTGAGAATAATGATATGAGAAAGGTGACGGGATAGTTTTAAATGCTGAAGGCATATGAAATATATTACTTTAACGTGAAATAACCTTTCAATAAAAACAAAACCTTTTTTATTAATGAATGACAATCAATCTATTAACTTCGCATTAAAGCGCATAACGGGTATCGATTTATGAAAAGATTTTATCGTACAATGAGCTTTTAAGAATCTGCGATAAAGCGATTTGCGATTTGCTTTGCAATATCGCAGAATCACAATATCACAGATCGTAATCTCCGTAACATCACAATATCGCAAATCACAAATTTCGCAAATCGCAATCTCCGTAACATCGCGAAATCGCGATATCGCAATATCGTGAAATCGCAATATCGCAAAATCTAACATATGAAAAATATCCGTTAATATATTTTCTGCGATATGCGATTTTTGATAACTGTTATCGCACATCAATGATTTGAAGCGTAAGATATGAAATGCGATAAATATTTTAATGCATAGTTTTGGATCGCGCTATCGCAATTTAGAAAATTCTGCTTTGCAAAAGATATCTTTTACTCACTTGCAATGAATGCGATATTTCTTCAAAGAAAGATTTTATTCTAATGTATCATAAACTTAAGTTTATTTAAAGATTTTCCAAGGAATTTTCTCAAGTTAATGATAGTAAGTTTTATTGAAAAAGAAAACAAGCACTAATTAATTTTTTGGATTTTAAACTAAGGGTCCCCACTTATTTAGTATTATTACTAATACTAAATAAGAAGGGGGGTTGTTACTGGCCACAACACATTGATGGTGATCACGATAAGAAACCACTGCCCGAGCCACCCTACACAGGAACCTCCTAAAAGGTCCTGGAACACCAATCACGTGTCTCTGCAATCTGAGTGGGATCTCATCTATGTCCGTCTTTGGAATATCTAGAGTCAGACACTCTAGATGGTGCTCTAAATCAGACAAAATTTTCGCTGATTGACCTATTGGGGCTGGTGCGGCTGCAACTGGTTGTCTTCTATCATAAGGCTGGAGATGGGTTGGTTGCTGTGGACCCACATCTGCATTCATAAAAAAAATTTGGTTATTAATTGAAAAGACGATAAAAAAAATAAAAAAATTAGAATTTAGAATTCATTGAAAATGTTTTTACCTGATTCATTCCACTATTCCCCTACTGGGAGAGTCATCTCCTGGTCACCGCGGAAGTCTATCCTGGCATACGAAAAGTCCTCAATGACAAAAAGTTGGCGATCCAGCCAACGGAAATATGAAGGAGGAAATCGAACAATCTCAACGCCCTCAATACCGTGACGGGCCATCAATGCAACCCAACAAACCATCCTAGGTTCTCGGCGTCGACCAGCATCAACAAGAATACTTTGTGGAGCTAACATGGGTACCCTCTCTAGAGCAAAAGTGACCACGATGGATCCATATCCAAAGTTATTTAGTTTTCCATTTTTTGCTCTAGTTAGTTGACCTTTTACATTGGCCAACACAACTTCGCACCAGTTGAAAATGGTGCCTCAGAAATAGTCTACAACAATACGCATCTGGGAACCGGTAGCCACATGCAGTGTGGCACTCCCACACAGTTTGGTAACAGTAAATGCAATCAATTTCAGCTCAGGATGGATGATATTTTTTATATCAATCCATTTTTCCCTGGGGTCTGCTTCATCATTACAGAACTCTTGTCGTAGACTAGTGACAGTTTGGCCACCTGGCCTAGTCCCAAACAAGGAAAGTTGTTCACCCCTCTTGGACAAACCAGTCAGAAAATAAATATCCTCCAGCTCAATTTCGAGCCGGTGGCCGCCAATAATGAAACACTGGTCCTGCGCATTCCACCTGTTTACCAGCCATGTCAGGAGGTCTACTTGTGCCCTCATGCCCTGAATGGCCCAAAATTTATACAAACTGCATGCTCTTAAAGCCTGCATTGTGGGAAAATGGAGCATCGTGGCGTCATCCACATCCTCATGCTCAAGTTCTCTCAAAATCAACATCTTTCTAATCCTACAATGCATAAAAAGATAAGTTAGAACAATCTAATTTGAAAATTTTTGGGTGGGAAATGGAAAATTTGATTTTTAAATTCAATTGCGCAGGGACCGCACTTTTCTTTCATACACAGTGTGTAGGAATGCACGCGTTCTATATTAAAAGTGCGGACCCACGACCTTTTTCTACATAGAAAAAGGTCGGGGTCCACAGGTCATGTGTGTTGTGCCTGCGGACCCCCGCGGGTAATTTCTTAAACATATTTTTCCCTTAAAAAATAAAAACTAAAGCCTAAAAAGAATTGTAAATGGATGAAAATCAAGATTAAGAGGTCATGGATTACCTGGGACTGACGGTTCTTGATTTCGTCGGACGGATATCCCGGAATCTTCACAGGAAATTTTTACCCAAAAGCTTCTACTTTTCACTCTGAACTTGAACGGTAAAAATGAAGTTGAAAAAAGTCCTCTTTATAAGTTTTTTCAAATATATGAATTTTTAATTTATTTATTTTTCACTTTAAAATGGGTATTTTGAAAGAATTTTTACTTATTTTAAACATATATGTGTAATGTTTCAATTTTTTGTGCATAAATTGGATTGATCAGGAGAATTGACCATTTTTCAACAAAGAGCATACTTTTATCACTTTTTCAGACTCTTTCAAAATTTTACGAAAAAGCGAAACATTGGAGTTCTCTTTTAAGCCCTTTTTAGACTCTCTAAACATGAAAATATTGTCGAGTACTTGATTTTTTGAACTTGTTAAAGTAAATGAATGATCGTCCCTTCAGTATAAGTTTACCCCTTTTACGAACTGAAATGGACTATTTACGAAAAAGGTATACGTTGACTAATTACAGTCAATAGAGTTCTCTCCCACATTATTTTATCCTTTTTCGGGCTCGAGAGACTAAAATTACGAAAAAGTACACCCATGGAGTTTTCTTAAGTTTTTTCTTCTGACTCCCTAAAATTAAAAAACACCGAGTTTCTCCTATACTGGACTCGTTAAAATTTAATAGTAAAGGACCTGTTTAATTCTCAACAGGAACAGACCACTCCTTCTTAGGGTTCGAATCTTAAACTAAGTTGGACTCATCCAAAGGTTGAGCTTATAAACAAGCAAATGTTATCCTCCTCAATCTTGTCAAAAATAAAGAGGTACTTGCCAGAAATGGTGGGGGAAAAGAGAGAAAAATGGTTGTGTTTTTTGTATTTTGATTTTTCGGAAATTCAGTCAATCACTCTTGAACACGACACTTTAAATCACATGGGTTGGGAAATCCTTTGCCTAACAATTAATTGAACCTCATTTGAAAGTCTTCATCTGGTTTCTGGGTATTAGCTTTGGGTCAACTACTACCAAGCCATCTGCAGTGTCATTATGTGTTCAAGAGGACAGTTCAAATAAACCATTCATCTGCAAAATATCTATCATCCATTTATGACCATCCTTGAGTCATTCCTTGCCAATATATTTTCAAAACTTGATCTATGATTTCGTGTTGTAGGCTTTCCTATGACAGATCACTTTCTATCGGCGACAGCTCATTATCTAGGAAGTTGATCCAGAAATTGTCAGTACCTTGAAATCTGCATGCCTCAATGGCAGGTTTCTCACCTTCGATGACAGGTTGCATCATTGACCTTCGATCGAATGATTCCGTGACATGTTCGACTTCAGCTCATTCATTCACATTTCATGGATTGTACTGGGTACTTTGAGAGCCATTAAAATTACTGGTGGTTACTCTCACACTTGTTAACAGTTTACATCATTGACTGGTAATCAAGTGGTTTCTACCATGTTTGACTTCGACACATTCATTCACATGGATAGAATCGTACTAGTTCGAGATTCGGAAATCAAGACCCTGGATCTAGTTTCTTCCATCCAGGCTGCGAGGAATTTTGTTATCATTTATACAGTAGACTATTTACAAACAGATGGTTGCGTCCATACTATGTCCACACATGTCCATACTGTGATGTACTCAAAATCATTCTTGTATCAGAACAGTTTGAATTAGTCTTTAGTTAGTTTTGATCTGAGTATGGGAATGCCTACCTCAGCGATGATATATATATATATATATATATATTGCATTGAATTTTTTACAGGTTCCGACTGGGGTGACCACAGGATGATCCTTGAAATGATAAAGCACTGCACTCTTCATATATGACAGACTTCAGCATCATCTATTCCAGACTTTTCACTTTAGGGGGCAATCTGTTACACTAAAAATTGTCATCTTGACATTCTGCTATGTGTATGAGCTCATTATTACTCATAATTCTCCCTTTGCAAGTCTAACATATCAGTTCCTCATGTCAAGCCTTGAAAATCAGAGAAAAGTTCCTAAAAGTCTCCTAAACTTTGGTATCGCACTTTCTCGCTATCTTGCCTGCGGTCCCGCACCCAATGTTCAGCTATCCTGCGTACCTGAACGCACTTTATCTGTGTTAAAAGTGTGGATCCCTGTAAGATAAAAAAGGCACAAGTAATTTCCAAAAAGCTCAATAAAAGTGAATTCTAGAAGCTTCCAGAAAATATCTTGTGGTGATAGAACCGCTCTTATGAGGTGCATGTATCCCTTACCTTATGGAGCTAACCCCTTGATGTGAGGAGCTTATCCCTTTGAAGGAGGATTCTATCCCTTCATAGTTGGAACAGAAAACCTCCTCTATTCTACTATAAAAAGAGGCATTGGGTAGCTTCAAAGGCAGTTGAAGCTTTAGAATATTTGAAGTTAAGTGCTGTTGAGATTCAGACTCAGTTAATTAAGAATTTTGTGAGGAAAGATTACATACCTCTATTCGTCTTGATTGGAGGAGTGCAGAGCTTATCAAAGTAAAGGATATTCCTGCTTCGGACCTCGGAAATTCCTGTGCAACATCAAGGCTCAGGTTGTAAGGATTTTCTTCTTTTGAAATTAATACAAATATACTCATTTTTCTTAATATGCTTTCAATCAATGGTTTATTTCATAGATTCCTTGATCACTATGATAAGCATGGTTTATGATGATTTCTATACAGGTGCTATGTAATATTTTTCTTGTTTTTGACTGCAGGTTTACGAGGAAAACTCCTTCAAGCGTGTGAGGGACAACGACGACTTCAAACAAGCACTGGACACACGGTAAGTCCTTAACACCTCTATAGAGATTTTCTTAGATCGTATATGCTTAGAGAAAGATTAGTCTATTTGGCTGTTTGTTGCTAGATAATTTTAGTACTAGGGAGATCGGTCTTGTCCGCAAGAAGGATTAATCCTCCAACAGTATTGGTGTTGATAGACAGTGGGTCTACCCATAAATTTATTGATAATTAGTTAGTGCAGAGGAGGGGCATTCACATGGAATATTTTGAGGACTTCTCAGTCTTGGTTCGAGAAGCTAGAACCATGAAGCGTGTCAAATATTTCCTGGCATTAACTATCACTTTGGGGACCTATAAATTGATAGAACACTTATTTTTGGTTGATACTCCAGACACCAATGTGATATTGGGTGTTCAGTGGTTAATCACCTGAGGGAAGGTTACCGCAGATTGGGAAACTTTGGAGATGGAATGGATAGATAAGGGGAATGGTAAGCATCGGAAGATCAAGGCCATACACACCTATCCACCACAGATTGTCTCAACACACAGGATGGAGGCTTATTTGTGTATAGGGGACATAGAATGGGTAGTATAACTTTGTATGTTAGAGGAAGGAGGCAAGGGTGCATCAATACACCCGGATGTGCAGTCTATTCTAGACCATTATTCTACAGTGTTAGGAGATATTCCACCAGGGAGGCCACCTTACCAAGGATTTGAGAATACCATTGAGTTGGAGCAGGGGATCCAAGTGGTGATCATCACACCCTATAGGCATCCCAAAGCCTATAGGGATGAGATTGAAAAATTCATTCATGAGCTCTTGGCTTTAGGAAATATCTGACCCAACACCAGTCCTTTTGCTTCTTCAGTGATCCTACTAAAGAAGAAGGATGACACATTGAGGATGTGCATTGACTATAGGGCCTTGAAAAAAAATACAATGAAGAACAGGTACCCAATCCCCAGGATCGATGATTTGATGGATGAGCTAAGGGGATCCAAGTACTTTTCAAAGATTGATTTGAGGTTAGGATACCATCAAATCAGAGTAAGGGAAAAATATATCCCCAAGACCACATTTAGATTCCACTAAGGAAATTTTGAGTTCTTGGTGATGCCCTTTGGGCTAACCAATTCTCTGGAAACCTTTCAGTCTTGCATGAACCACATTATTATTTAGAGCCGCACATGGGAAGAGCATTTACAACATATTGAGATAGTATTACACATTATTGAAGAGCAACAATTCTCTGCTAATCTCTCGAAGTGTGAGTTTGGACTCACACAGATGCTCTACTTGGGCCACATCATTGGAGTAGATGGATTGAGAGTTCATGAAGAGAAGGTCTATGATATCAGAGACTGGCCTGAGCCAAAGAATGTCATGGAACTGCAGGGGTTTGTAGGTATCTATACCTACTACCGAAAGTTTGTTAAAGGGTTCTCTCAACTAGCATAACCACTTACTGATTTTACCAAGAAGGGAGCCTTTAGATGGACTGCTACAATGCAGAGAGCCTTTGATAGGCTCAAGGAGGTGATGAGTAGCTGCCCAGTGTTGGATTTACCAGATTTTACCCAGTCCTTTGTGCTTGAATGTGATGCTTCAGGTGAGGGCACTGGAGTAGTTTTGATGAAAGGGGGACAACCCATAGGTTTTGAGAGTTGGAAGTTGCTACTTCATGAGAGATTGTATTCTATATGTGATAATGATATGTTGGCTATCATGCATGAATTAACCAAATTCCGGAAATATTTGGTGGGTAACAAATTCTGAGTGAAGACTTATCACAATAGACTTCGGTGCTTTCTTAAGCAGAAGCTGTTGTAGGAGAGGCAACAGAAATGGGTGAGAAAGATCCAAGCATATGATTTTGACATTGAATATGTCAAGGGGAAGAGTAATGCAGTGGCAAATTCTCTATCTCGGAGGCCAACAACATTGTCTTTGATGAGTATGGATATAGATTAGAAGCCCCAAATGTCGGTGGATTATTCCAAAGGCCGATTTTCATGTGAAATCCTAGATGGATAGGTGACCGATGAGAGGTTTAGAGTGATGTATGAGGTCATCTATTACCAAGATTTGATCTTCTTGACTAGAGATTCTAGACTCAAGGAGAATATTTTGTAGGCATCACATGATTCAACACTTTCCGACCATCAAGGATTCACCAAGACATATCGGGCCATTCGGGAGAGATTCTCATGGAAGGGTCTCAAGGAGGATGTGCTCCAATAGATCAAGGGGTGTGTAGTTTGCCAACAGAACAAAGGAGGGAACAACCTGTTAGTCCTCAATAATTTTGATCTTATCCAAAGATGACTAAGTTGAAATTATCAGATTTCTAGAAACAAAATTTGCAGAAACATTGTGAGTTCTAGAAATCTCACAGCCTTCATTGTCCTAAGTCTATCAGTTCACTAAAAAATTCATCTATGCCTTCTAAAAAGATCACCCCTCTGTCTCAAAAAGAAGCCTGTTTTAGCCTCTTTTCCCCCATTTTCATTTCCCTTATTTTTCCCTCATTTTCCCCTCAATTATTCTTTCACTTCCTAAAAATCCCTTTTTAAACCTTATAAGTCCCCTTTATTTGGTTTAAAATCACCTTTTTTTATCCTATTAGAACCTCAAAAAGGCTCAAAAACTCACTTTTTAGGCCTATTTTCCAACCTTTTATTAAAATAAGGCCTTAAGCACTTTTTCGGCTTAGGCCCTAACCCCTTTTCCTCCATACGACTTGCCACCATGACCAAGTGCTAAGCCCATCGGTGATCGGTGCATTGCACTTTCTAAGTTCTGCTTCCCTTTTCATTTTTTCCGATGGCCGATCCACCGATGAGATCTGGACCATCCATTCCCCAGATCCAACAACCATCGCATCACGCATTGCATCGAGCTTCACCCTTCCCCTCTCCGTGGATAATCACCCCCCGCGATGAAATCCTGACCGTTGATCCATCAGATCCAACGATCATCACTCCTTCACTTCTCTGCCTCCCTCTGCCCCATTCATTATTTTTGCGCTTCTGTGATATAATCTCGACCATTGATATTTTAGATCCAATGGCCAATGCACTCTCGCATTTTTCAATTCACTTTGCAATGTCCCCTTCTACCCACCTTTCTCCGATAAAATCCTGACCGTCGATCCTCCAGATCCAATGACCATCGCATCATTGCTCTTACGGCCTTCGCCCCACCTTTCCATTCCACCCACTTCCCTATGATGAAATCCTAACCATTGATCCTCTAGATCCAATGGTCATCGCTCTTTCACATTTTCTCTGACCCTCTAGATCATTTGTGATTTGCGCAAAATTGCAAATAGATCCCAAACATCCATTCCTCCTAGATCAACGGCTCAGGTTCACTACGGAGGCACCCCGTTAGCGAGATCCTTTCATACCCCCCAGTCTCCCCACAGTTAATCTTAATTGTTGATCTACCCCCCCTAGATCCAACGGCCCAAAACTCGTCTTGCCCTGGCCCCACTCCATCCTCTCCTCATGCCTTGGTGTTGTATCGCACGACGTGCTGACCATCGATCTACACGTCTCCTCACAGATTGGATGACCAATATTGTATCACGCACAAACTCATTCAACCCCCCTTCCGTGCATTTTTAACACGAAATAAGTGGTTTTTCTGGGGTTATGTGTAACCTCCAGAGCCATATCGCGTTTGTATGGGCCTTTACCGCTTACCACCCTTTGCCAACGTGAAAACTGCCAGTTTTCCCCCAAAAACCACCTTCGCCTTTTCGCGCCATTATTTGAATTCAAATCCTGTTCTTCATGGTTCTGCTATGGAACCTCCTCCCTGCAATAACCCCTTCCTCTGCATCGCTCCATAACCCCCGCCCCCCGAGCCTCTATTAGCAGTTTAAAACCACAACGTAGGTTTTCATAACGTTTTTAATGTCTATTTGCAGGTTTTAATGGCGAGTTAATGTGCAGGCTCTCCCACAGTCAAGAAAAGTGAAAAAGAGATGAGGATGACGATCCTCGAAGGCTCAAAACAATGTAGAAAAGGGATAAGAAGGGGTTTATTCTATGTCTAAGGTGATGTTTCATAAGCATCGACCATTCATTCAAAAACCCTCCAATGCAGAAAGGCACCTGTACACCAGCAAAACGGAAGAAACAATGAAGATTAATAAAGAGTATCAGAGAGATTAAAATTCAAAGGTTAAGTCAAAAGCATGAAAGATTAAAAGACTTAAACCATGCAGATTATAGATAAAGAAAACATGATGAGTTATGAAGGAAAAAAGTAGATCAGGCCTTAAAAATAGTTTAGCGATGAAATGAAGGAAAACTAGGCTAAAAGGCCTCGAATACATCAACAGGAGGCAGTGATTTCTCCAAAAGATCTAGTTGCCACCTATAGCCTACCTTCTGTCTCAAAGGGAAAATTGAAAGTTATTACACTAAAGAAGATATTTTAATCTGTCAGGACAGTTATTGTAAAGATAAGAATAAGCCGTGAAAGTCAATCTTTTTTCCTATCTTTCTATCAGAAGTTAAGATAGAGTTATTGAAATAGAGAAGTAGTTGCACCTACTTCTACCTTATGCCTTGCATGGTTTTCAAAGCTAGAAATGCATTTACTCTGTAATTAATAACATTTTGAACCCTAAATCAATTCTACCTCCTCATTTGCAGCATAAATACTACATTGGAACTCATTGTAAAGGGGGCATTTTGATGACTCTTTGAACTAATACATAGTTATGTTGAAATTGAAAGAAATTTGATGTTCTGGAACCTGTGGATGTTTTGACCTGTTTGTTGATGGAGAAAGCTCTTTCATTGGATCCCTGAGCTTGGCTATTGGTGAAGTATTCTAATCTGTTAATTTTTTTCCTATTTTCCATTCTGTTTCATCATTTCTTGCTTGTAGTAGAGTAAAAATCTTAGGCTAAGAAATGTCTCCTAGAAGCACCTTAGGCCTGTTTACTCTTCACTGCCTTTATGTTTTCATCTGCTGAAGGTTGTATTGAGTAGTTTGACTACTTTTCAACCCTTAAGCTTGATTATTTCAGAAATAGTTCAAACAGTTGGTTTCAAGAATGATTTATGGTATTCCCTGCTTACTTGCTGCCTCTTGAAAACTGTTTCCAAAGTATCCCTTTAAAGTACCATTGTTTACAGTCTTCTAGAGAGGTCTATTTTGATCATACCCTTTTTTATTTCTTAAATAATTGTTTTGAATGTCTTATAGCTGTAATCAAAGTTGTTTAGGAGGTCCATCTTCTATGAATGCAGTTATTTTTGAATCTTTTATGTTTTATTATCCTTGAAAGTGAAATTTTGGATGAAATAGAGCGTTCCTCGACTCCTAGATTTCATTTGAAAAGTTTTTCTTGAAACTGTTATTTTATAAAGCGTGGTTTCTAGAATTTATGGTTAGCCCTATCTATGAAATGCCTCTTCATGTTCTGATATTTTTTTAAGTCCCTTTGTTGAGAAGTACATATAATTAAGGATTCTTAATTTCCCTTAGTTCTACTTTTCATTCTAAACCTTTAATTTCCATTTCATTTCACCTGAAAGACTTTGTAGATACACTGGCCAAGTTAGATTTTCCCTTTGATATCCCTGATTCATCTACAAACTTGTTACAAAATTCCATTTGACTCCATTTCCCAATGACTTAGAGATTTCCCTTTCATATCTATGCTGCCTAGACCATCATGTCCCACCAAATAATCAAACAAACTCATGCTTAATAACTAGCCTAAAATCAACCTTTTACAAGAAAAAAAGTCATATCTTTGCAAACAATTGAGAGATCCCTCTCTGAGACTAGGAAGGCTAGGTCCTAGAGCTCTAAAGACTGGTTTTGATGTTTCCTTGTCACCTGGTATACCAATCTGCCAAATCACAGGACCCCAACATAATGGCGATCACGGTGGGACCTCTTAGTATATAGTCACATAAATACCTCTTAAAAACTCATTAGAACTCAGTAAATAAAAGAACAACAAGTGAACTATAGCTTCCTTCAAGCACTACCAGAATAATGGTGATCATGATAGGACCTGTCTGAATCAGTGGCAATCTAAGTAACCCTTAGGATTATAAGAGACCCTTATCAAACCTTGAATAAATCAGCTAGTAAGCCATAGAGTAGACTCTGTTTGTTTCACCACCTTAGCTGAGTGTTGAATCAGGTATAGGACGCTCTCACAACCATAGAACTACAAAAAATCAGAAAACCCAAAAACATTTTAGATTGGTTTTCAAAAAAATCATTGGTGGTGGACCATAAAACATTTTACCTTCAGAAAAGTTAAGAATTTCCACCTGGTGACTCCACTAGCCCCAGTAGGCCTATTACTCCTCTAGACCTCTAGATTTCCCTAGGATTGTGTTAATCAACCCTAAGGTAGTTTGGAAACATAGTCCCTTATTATAGAAATCACTCTGAGAGGAAAACAGTCCAAAAAACTCAGTCTCTCTAAATTTTGGAAACTGAAATTTGGCTTCACATAGGGTCAATACTAGATCCCATCCAGACCCTAACCCTCCTACCATAGTTGAAAATCTAGAGAATATTTTGTGGCAAACTTCTAGATCTCGAAAACCAACTACTAATAAGACCATCCCAAGAACAAGATCTGTCCCTGAAAATCTCACAGTCTTGAAGGATCCTCACTTTGACTTACCTCACACAAAGAATATATTTAGAAATAGGTCTCAAAGTGATTTAAACCAAGCTGGTTTTGAAACTACAGATTTGCAATATAACTTTAGCAGAGAAGTTTCACCTTCTACTCCACCTAATTCTCAGCTTCTCCATCATTTCAGCTCCTTCCATAACAAATTTGCTCATCATCAGTTTGCTCGCCCAAGTGTTTCTTCTACTTCTGTACACACATACATTGTTCAAATCACTCCAACTCAGCCCACTTTCCCTCTTGTAAATCCCCCATTATTTCCCATCATGGTAGCATTTATGCTCCACTAGTGTTACCACAACCTATGGTTCCTTTACCAAATGATTACCAATCCAAAATTCCCCATTTCACTGGAAATGAACCTACTACTGCCCAACAACATGTAGATAAAATGAATGATGCTTTTGATTACATGGAAATAGAAGAAGAGACCATTAAGATGAGAATATCTACCCAAAGTTTAGGAGGAGAAGCCAAGAAATGGTTTAAGGGTTTAACTCCTAATAGCATTAATGATCTCCCTTATTTATATCAATCATTCATAAAAAAATGGGAAATTAGGAAGAACCGTCTCTAAATCCTTTCATAATATACCAACCTCAAAAGAAATATTGGGGAAAGTGTCCAAGACTATTGCACTAGATTCAGTAGTGTTTACAATGCGCTTCCCCCAGACATGAAAACTCCACTAGGCCTAGCCTTATCTAAATTCCCAGAGGGTTTTGATCCTGAAATGGCATACTAGCTAAGAGAAAGAGACCCCTCAACTTTAGAAGATATGCAGAGGGGAGCCTTAGGTGTAGAATCAAATCTAATTGAGAAAAGATCTAGGTTGAAAGAAGAAAAAAGAGTTACATACAAGGATGAAACAATGGCATCAACCTCATCATCCAATGCCAAAATTGACAACCTAGTAAGGGTAATGGAGAGGATGCTTGAAAAGATAAATCTGAATGATAGAGTGCCTCCTAGAGAAAACCAAAACAACCCCCAAAACAAAAATAGAAACCCAAATCTCAGAAAATACCCTAATCAAGATAGGAAAAGAGAAAATTACCAACAGATTAGGCCTCCCTTTCAACAAAACTATGTTGATCAAGAAGAAGAAAGGGAAGTTGAAAGGTTGGAAGAAAATCATGTAAACTTGATAGGATCTGACAGTGAGACATATGTTTTTCTCACTGAAGAAGAACAAGGATTCTTCTCCTCAGAACAAATTGAAAACAACCATGAAGATTTTGAATATTACAGATTGGGGTTTGAAAATGCAAGCATGGAGGTACACAAACAATATAATCTTAGAAGCAAAGGGAGCCCAGAGATTTCCAATGACAAAAACACTAGTACTGCTGTTAGGAAAACTTCAGAAAATCAACCTAAGAAGATAGCCAGTAACACCAACAATATGGCCAAGAAAAATGATATAAATAAAGACAAAAACAGTGAGCGAAGTGTTGAACAAAGCTGCTCTAATACTTCAGCTAGTGGCCCTAACAAATCTGTCCCAAATAACAGTCCAAATAAATTTCAGCAAATCAAGATTGTTGAAACAGTTGTAAATGACAAAACAGGTGTAAATATGTCAAGAAAAATAGTTCCTTTCAGCCTTGAAGGGGAAATTTCCAAGATCAGAATCACCATACCCTTAGCTGAACTAGTAACTCAGGATGTATATAAAAATCAAGTTTTGAAAGCTTTGAATATAGGCAGTGAAACTGATACTTTAAACTTGACATATGATAAACCAGAATTATTATTTGGTCCTGAAGTTGAAGGAAAATGCCAAGAAGGGGCTGTCCCTCTCTTCTATGTCAGCCTAAATATACATGATAAGATCTTACACAATGCCATGTTAGACTCTGGAGCTTCACATAACCTTATGCCCAAAGTAGTAATGGAAAGCTTAGGCTTGGAAATTACTAAACCATATAAAGACTTGTATTCCTTTGATTCAAGCAGGGTCAAATTCTTGGGCCTAATCAAAGATTTATGTGTCAATTTGGCACAAATTCCTGCTAAAGGTCTAGTCATGGACATAGTAATAGCTGAAATTCCCCCTAAGTATGGCATGCTTTTATCTAGATCATGGGGAGCCAAACTTCAGGGTAGCCTTCAAATGGACATGTCCTATGCCACCATCCTAGTGTTTAGCCAAACTAGAAGATTATACAGAGAGTCTCATGTGAAATACATGGTGAGAAACATAGATAGGCCAAACGACACTCCTATGTATTCCATCCATTCAAACTTATATCCCTTTATCTTATTTAATGAAGATGAAATCAGTCAATAGGAAAAAGGAAACAAAGAAGAAGTTAGTCCACCAGAACAATCAAATCTGTCCTCCATTCAAATACAAAACAACCCAAACTTCAGCAGCCTTCAACAGCTAAAACAAAATGAAAATGAGACAGAAACACCTTGGAGAATGAGCTTTGATGGCTCTTGTAGCAGAAAAAGTGCAGGGGTAGGTGTGTGGATACACAATACAAACCAAGAATATTCCTATAAACTAGATTTTCCATGCATAAACAAAATTGTTGAATATGAAGCCCTCCTCCTTGGCCTACATTTGCTCAAAGATTTACAAGACAAGAAAATATCAGTCCAAGGAGATTCTGAGCTAATAGTTAGACAAATTAAAGGGGAATATTCAACTAAGAACCCAAGACTTAGAGAATATCAAAATGCTGCCCTAGATGTCCTAAATACCTTTGAAAAATATGAACTCATTTTCATCCCAAGAGCTCAAAATCATCTAGCAAATGAACTTGCCTTTGCTGCTAGTAATTTCTAAATACCACAGATAAATGAACAATTTAATATAAAGATAAAAAATAGACCTGTAGTACCTGAAAATGAAGACTATTGGCAAGTGTTTGAAGATGACAGACACACTGACGATTTCCTAAAATCAAAGAATGATTTTGCTATACCAACACCAAACATCAATCCTGAAGAAAGCTATTTAAACCAAGAAAAAATCCCTGAAACAAGTTGCCATTTTCTGCTAATATAAATCAATTCGAACATCCTTTTAAGGCAGAAATAGTTGACAATACAGACCAAAAGGATCTGAAAGTTTTACAGTGTAAAAATGATACAATTCCAAGAGGCCTTACACCATTAGAGCACCTTTTTTATTTCAATGATGTGGCCAAAGAACCAAGAATGAAGCCTATAGAAACAAATGTAGAAGAACATAACATAGGTAGTATAGCAGAACCCAAAATGATCAAGTTATCCATCATTCTCCCAACCCATATCAAGTTGCAATACATAGAACTTTTCAAAGAATTTGGAGATGTGTTTGCATGGGGATACAAGGATCTAAAATCATATTATACCAGCATCATTCAACACAAAATTCCTCTTAAGGAAAATCAGAAACTTTTCAAACAAAAACTCAGAAGGATAAACCCTGTTTTATTGCCTTTAGTCAAGAAAGAAATCAAGAAAATGTATGATGCTGGGATCATAGTCCCCCTCAGATATTCACAATGGGTTTCCAACTTAGTATCTGTCAGGAAAAAGACTGGGGAAATCAGGCTCTGCATTGATTTCAGGAATCTAAATATAGCCTCCCTTAAAGATAACTATCCCTTGCCAAAAATGGATCATATACTACAAAGGGTGGTTGGGTCTAAAAGAATTTCACTGTTGGAGGGGTTCTCAGGTTACAATTAGGTATTAGTACTCTCAAGTGATCAACATAAAATTGCTTTTACTACACCTTGGGGTACATTCATGTATGTCAAAATGTCATTTGGTTTAATGAATGCAGGGGCCACCTTCCAAAGGGCCATGGACATAGCCTTCTCATAAGACATAGGCTATTTATAATCATTTACCTTGATGACATTATGGTTTTCTCTAAAACTGATGAAGAACACTTGATTCATTTAAGAAAAGTTTTTGAGAAATGTAGGAAATATGGCTTATCTTTGAATCCCAAAAGGACACTCTTTGGTATCCAGGAAGGAAATATTCTTGGCCACATAATTTCTGAAGAGGGAATCAAAGTAGACCCTAAAGGATTGATGGCATATTGAAGATCAGCCATCCTAGAAACCTCAAAGAATTACAATCTTTCATTGGGAAGATAAATTTTTTGAGGTTCATCCCCAACCTTGCCGAGCTATTGAGAAATATCACAAACATGCTAAAGAAAGAGATGGGTGTTAAATGGACAATACAAGATAAACAATCATTTGAACTGGTAAAACAAGCTCTAACCTAAATTTTTTGAGGTTCATCCCCAACCTTGCCGAGCTATTGAGAAATATCACAAACATGCTAAAGAAAGAGATGGGTGTTAAATGGACAATACAAGATAAACAATCATTTGAACTGGTAAAACAAGCTCTAACCTAAACACTTTGTTCTGTGTCCCGATCTTTAAAGATTTTATATCTTTTCTTTTGCATAGAACATATCACTTTATAATATTACACAAGAATATGCTGAGACAAGAACAGCCAATATGCAGTTACCAGTGGTATAAGAAATCTCACTTAAATATGTATCATGACAAACTTTTGCTTGTGGTAAAACATTGAAGATTTAGGTTTCTTTTGAATTTATATATCATTGCTTTTTGTCCACCTGATTATTGAAGATGTTAAATCAAAGAGACCAGTGGTAAGAGGGGAAAATGGATTGTTGTTATTTTAGAATATGACTTAGAAATCAGGCCCACCAAACTAATCAAAGGGTAGGGATTAGCAAAACTCATGGCTGAGTCAAACTTCCAAGCACTAGATATGAATATGGTTGATGTCTTAGAAGAAATAGAAGAATTCACAGCTCCATTTATTGAAGAAACTTTTGTGAATTCACCTTGGTATGCTGATATCATATATGTGCTGCTTTATCTGAATACTCGTCCTTCTCTGTCTAAAAATAAAGCTAGATTCTTGAAATAGAAGGCTTTAAATTATTGCATATTAGATGGGGTTTTATATTGGAAGAATGTTGTTGGAATATTGCTTAAATGTTTGCTTGAGATTGATGCAGAAAGAATCATGCATGAGCTACATGAGGGATAACGTGAAGGACATCTTTACTAGAAGAATACAGCAAATAAAATCCTCAGATCTAGTTACTATTGGTCCACCCTTTTCCCAGACACTCAGAAACTTGTCATGTCTTGCCATAAGTGTCAAATTTTTTATGGCAAGAGAAAATTCCTACCTTTACCTTTACATCCCATCAGTTTTGAGGCTCCCTTTCAACAATGGGGCTTAGACTTCATTGGGGAAATCCACCCATCTTCTTCAGCCCAACATAAGTGGATCCTCACTGCCACTAATTATTTTTCCAAGTGGATAGAAGCCATACCTTCTAGGAATGCTACTGACTCTATCATTATCAAGTTCCTTGAAACCAACACACTATCCAGATTTGGTTGTCCTAGAAAAATTATCACAGATAATGTTGTTGCTTTCAAGTCTAAAAGAATGGTTGACTTCTACCATAAATACCATATCACCTTGGGTCATTCCACTGCCTACTATCCTCAAGGAAATGGATTAGCTGAATCCTCCAATAAAAGCCTTGTCAATATTATCAAAAAATTGTTGGAGCAGAATCATAAATCATGGCATAGTAAGACTATTCATGCTTTATGGGCCAATAGATTAACCACCAAAAATTCAATAAATATATCCCCCTATTAGCTGGTTTATGGCATGGATACAATCTTCCCAACTTCTTTAGGAGTTCCAGTCATGAAACTCCTTCAAGAAGTACAATCTGAGGAAAATGATATGCAGAGAAGGATAAATCAGACCATTCATTTATAACAGTCCAAAGAGGAAGTATATAAGAGAACACAAACAGTCCAAGAAGACATCAAGAAATTATTTGACAAAAGGACTAAAATTGAAAATTTAGTTCTAAAGTGGGATTATAGAAGGGAAGAAAAGGGAAAACATGGTAAGTTTGAGAATTTGTGGAAAGGGCCCTACATCATTCATTCTATAATGGGTCATAATGCATTCTTTCTACAAGAGTTAAATGGATAAAATATGTTTGGAGGTCCTATCAATGGCAGGATGCTCAAGAACTACTTCTGTCAAGAGTCTTAGCTTCAAATTTTTTCACCCATTGTACATATCATTGCATGAGAAAAATGAAAAAATACAAAAAACAATAGAAAAGAGAAAAGAGGGAAGATGAAAAGAATAAAGGTACAACCCCATACCAAAAAAGAGAATTTTCTGAAACTGAGCAAATATAAGTTCCATTGCTGATTAAAAAAAATGATATATTGTTCAGTCATCTAGCCTAATCATGGCTGAACATACTTTAAATTTATGTTGATAAGTTAGTAGAAGCATTGATTGATAGGATTATTTCAGACTTGACCTATCAATAGAAAAGATTAGGATAGAAAGGAAATGGTTCTAACAAGCTCAAAACCTGAACCAAAGAAAGAAAGAAGGATGCTCTTAACTTTCAGATCTTAAGCCTTCATATTTTTTTTTTTTAATTTTCTGCAAATAAAGTCTATATGCAGTTTGTACATAAATGCCATAGCCTCTGTTAGCCCCCCAATGGAATTCTTGACAAGCAAGCTGGGGGCTAGATTATTGTGGAGCCTTCAAGGAATGTCTTTCCCCTGAAAAACCATCCTCCTTGAAGTCTTTGAGTGCTATGCCTAATACAAATCCTATCTACTGATCCATTCCTAAAAAGCCTACTATTTCCCCTTGTACCCTTGCAAATTTCCCCTTTCTCCCCTTTTCCTCCTTCCGTCAAAATACCTTTGTTCCCCCCTATTTTCCTCCTATCAATCCCCTTCATCCCCTTATCTTTGCCCTTGGCTGGCCTTAAAACACTTTGGAAATGGGCCAAAAATCATAAATTTCATTGAAAATGGCCTAAAAACCCACTTCGGACCATATGATATACCTCAGCCCTTCTCCCGTTAGCCCCGCTCTCCTTTACCTTCCACAAAACCTATCGCTGTGACCGGGTTCTAATACTGAAGGGATCTTACCAGATTTATTCATCGGGCGCATCCTCGACCGTCGATCTTGACAGATCGGACGGCCACCATTTAATCTGCAGCTCCTCGTGTTTCTCGTTCATTTTTTACACTGTGCCATCGCCATCCATTTCACGGTTGATCTGACGGTCCAGAGCCTCCCCGCCCTGTGGTCCCCGCTTCCACTGTTCCAAAACCGCCCGGTTTATTTCACACCACCCTCATGCGCTGGGCGGTTTTCCCCTGTAGCCCAGCGATTCCATTCACCTTTTGACACGTATCTTCTGTACGACGGAAAAACCACTTTCTCCCTGCGCATTATCTTTCGACCAGAGTCACGCAGCGAAATGAATACGAGCCGTCAGATCTTGCACGCCTCATCCGACGGCCATCTTTCGCCAGAGTTGCATGCCGCTTAACCCATGTCATGTCCCGTCCGCCGCCGTTGATCTCCGTCATAATCAACGGTTCAGATCTGTTCACCTTCCGTTGACCACCCCTCTGGGTCTGCTCACCACGTCATCTCCACATGGATTCATCATACGCCAGACCATTCCATCACATATATTGTTTCGGTTTCGTGTTTTTTAAGGTTTTTCATTCGTTTGTTCTGCAGACCGCCATCTCCGCCAGAGCGGATATCCGTTGTTCCTCTGCATTTCTCTCTGCCATGTCACCGTCTGCACGACGTTTTCTCCGCCACCCCATTCATGGTTTTCTTAACTTTTTTGTGTATTTTACAGGGTTATTAAGAACTAAAGGACCGCAAGGACGTGCAACCTCTGTTATAGTGACAGAAAAATCAAGGAAGATCATTTGCAGGAACAGAATTTATGAAAAATGACCCAGGAAGGTAAAGACTAGACGTTCATTAAAAGAAATAGGGTCTAAACGTTGTGGAAAACCTTTCGGCGCCATTAAAACCCGAGCTAACCTATCAGAAGTGAAAACGGAGCGGAAAAGTGTTTCAATACAGAGCAAAGGAGATTAAAGCACCGTTAATGAAGATCTTAAGCCTAGAATCAGTGGTTTAAGAGGAAAAGCACCAGTGTGAAGACCCCGACGATCGATCAAAAGGTCCTGATCACAAGCAAAAGGTAACATCAGGGTTTATTCTTCAGCAGAATTCTTCTCTTCATCAAGTATAGGGTGCCCATACCGTTTTTATTATGCACATTGTCCCCGAAGAATTTTCCACCCTAATAGCAGTTCAAAGCAATCAGAACATTTATGTAGCAGGCCACTCAATGGTTCATTCAGCTTTGTTTGTTCACCACAAGTACAGCAGCACAGCCAAAATATGTCAAAGTCATATCTAGAGAAGATCACTCCTGCAATAAAGTGATGACAGAGATTAAACACTCGGCAGTCAAACAGAATGGGTCTCGGCCCTGCATTCATTTCTGTGTTTAATGTTACATTTAGTATTCACCTACCACCTCAATCAACCTTCTGTTCATCCCCCCGCTATAAAGCACAGAAGGAAATTACTGTAAGGGTTGTTGATGAGATATCAGAGAAATGCAAGTTTTTTCCTCTTGAGAAAAGTTCTCTATGTAATATTGTAAGATAGGCTGAGATTTGATGTATTCAGACTGAATGTTCAAGCTGCGGGCAATGATGTACCTGATTGGTGTTGTTTTTAATATGACGAGCACATTTATTTGGATCCTGATCTAAAGCAGCTGGTGATGTTTTCCTTTCTCTGTATTTGTGATTGACTTGCTTTCATTTCATTACGTTTCTTCAGGCTCGCATCAGAAGTTTGGCATAAGATTTACCCTTGATAGGTACCTTATGTTGCTGCTCTCCTAGCCTTTATGTTTTATGCTTATATGTGTGTCTGAATATTGATTTCAATTGATTTAACCAGTGTAGTGGATGTTATTGCCTACTCTCTGATGTATGAATTAATGAGGTCTATGTTTGGATGTTCTTGTTAGGATTTATGGATGAGTCAAGAACACTGGGAGGTTTAGAACCCTGTCTCTGCCTCGCTAGGATCTTTCCATCTCATTAAGCCTTTCTAAGATCCCTTGTCTTGCCTCCGGTATTGTCCAAGTAGGTCTGGAGTTAAATGACCTCTGACCTAATCTATAGACAGAATTGGCTGGCTCCCCTTCACTCATTTTCAGTCCTTAATGTCCCATTCCATCAACCATCTTTTAAGATCCAAATGCTCTAGATGAATAGCCCAACTGAAAGATTGCACATTGAACACAAGTAAACCCTTTATTGACTCCATTGCACAATGGTCTTGATGTTCCCTGAGTTATCTATATTTTCCTAGTTTCCTCTTTGCTCATCCTTGTCTCATATTGGACCCTTCTTTCCTGATTCCCAACAACCAAACATAAACAATCAAACAAACAAACCCTGTACCTATAACTAGCCTAAAATCATAACTTAGAGCTTCAAATACATACACTTTGACAATCGTAGAGAGATCCCTCTCTGGAACTAGGAGGGCTATATCCTAAGGTCTGAAAGTGGTTCTATGTTGTCTCATATTTTGGTCTTGTCAACCTGGCCAAAACATAGGAACACCAACATAATGGTGACTCCACTGGGGAGGTTCTGAGTACATCTCACCTTAAACATTCTTAGAGACTCAGAAACTTAGAACTTTGGTTATGTTGACAGTAAGTCACTCCTTTCTTGAATCGACCTCCATTATTGAGTGTCTATTATAATCTTAGACAGAGCCTGGAAAGGGCCAGGTAGCCTCCGGATCCCACCTTCTTCAGAAGTGGCATATCTAGTAAATGCTGTTAAACACCATGTTGAAGCACACACATGGTGTATGAGAAGGAATAAACACACACACACAAGAGACACAACACACAATGAAAGATAAGCGTGAGGCTTTCTTATTTTCCATTATACAAAGATGCACATTTATAGTACAATGGTGTGACTCTTGGTTTCACATTCCAAGGTCACTTGGACTCCATTGTGACTTTTCGCATTCCACACCTACCCATGTAGGATTAGGTGTTCCAACATCCCCCTTAATCCGAAGGGGTATGTGTGAGTCCAAGAAGAGAGTTGTAATACAAATCTGCAAAGTATACATGGCAGCACTTGGGCTGAATCAACTCTCTGAAATGTTGGAAAAAAGAGGTGGTTTAAGGATGACCACCAACACTGGAATGCAAAACTTGTTGCAGTTCCCAAAACTCTTCCAAAACTGGCAAGAAGCTAAAATCTTCTGCTAGAGGAATTGTCCCTCATAAAAAAGGGAGACCTTCAACCTAAAAGAAGGGAGGTCTACTACCTGTGATGGTTTTAGGATTACCAACAACTCTGGAATGCTTTGAAGCATTTCCTGGAACTCAACCAAAGCTGGCAAGAAGCTGAAGGCTCCTAAGCTAAAGGCTTCTGCTAGAGGAAGTGTTCCTCATATATGAAAGGGAGACCTTTGACCTAAAACAAGGGAGGTCTACTACCTGTGGTGGTTTTAGGTTGTCCACCAACCAAATATGATGGTTTAAGGTTGTCCATCAACCGAAGGCATGCTCATGGGCATTCGTGTCTCTGGCTACATCTCTGAATCCGGAATGACTAATTGTGGCTTAGGCTCGCTTGAAATGCTAGCTACAACTCTGAACATGGAATGAGAGATTGTGGCTCAGGCTCGCTTGATCTGTCGTCGAAGCTTGTACATGACCACCATTTTCCCCCCTGTCAGGGACAAGGTGAGATGATGGCGAAAACTCAACTGCAAGTTTTCTCAATATCTGTGAACATGTTCTGACATGCGACTTAAACATCTTCTTGGCTGCTGATGCCCATTACCAAGAAGCGATCCATCCAGGATGACTCTTGGTTCTTGCAGGAGGCTTGTGTCTGAAGCATCTGTCTAAAGAATGAGTGTGCCGACCACAGTGCTTACATGGATGAAGATCAAAACAGTGATCTTTCGTATGGCCAACTCGATCACAGTGTTGGCATTTTACAATCTATTTTGGAAGTGGAACAGGATCTGGAACAGCTGCAAGTGAACTGTCATATAGGAATCCGACACTCTGAAATATGATGGGCTTGGTGTAGTTTGGAATATGAAAGGACACATCCTTGTCATATCCAAGACCAGTTTTGTGCTTGTTGTGGACAAGATCTTCCCAAGGTCTGATGATGGGGTTGAGAAGTGCAGGCTGAGCTACTGCATCTGCATGTACATCTACTCTAGTACAAGGAGGTGAATGTGGATCAACTGGAAATTTACTGACTTGCTGCTGATGGGAGTCTTTCTCAATCTTCTGAACAGAAACAGGTTCAGAATGGTGACTCTTTTTCTGAATTTATTCTTGTTGAAGCTGAGATTCCAATTGCAAAAACTCGATCTTTTCATGTGCATCTAGCAAACAACTGTGAATTTTACAAAGAGCATCCTTGCTCATTTTTATCACATCATCAACATTTGAATGAATGAGGTCACTCAACAACACTAATGCCTCATTGATTTTGGCCATTTTCAACAACTTAGGCTCAAAAAATGAAAGGGTGTCGGCTTCAACCGAAAATGCACCCGTTTACAATATGATTCAATAACAAGTACAAATGACTCCAAAGAATTTCCAACTATGGAAATATCAAAGTACAAAATCTGCTCCTCAAATGATGGAGGGCAATCAACAATGACTTACATCAACAACTCAAATTCACTGATTCCAACTATGAATGAAGAGGAAAATTCCACTCACAATACAATGTCAGATCAATACATATCTCTGCAAAATATTTGTAAATGTGTAGCTGAAAATACTTGTGCAAGAATCTTTATATGGCAGCTGAATTTTCTTCTTCAAATAGTTGTTTTCAATGATGGCAAACTTGTCTTCAAATGTGAAATTCTTCAAAAAATCACCCTCATGTCAATGCCACAAATCATAAAATGTCAATTCTGCAATTTCTTCTATGTATTCAGTCCATCTTCTTCATATGTCGATTTTCTCTTTTCTGCTGTTCATATCTCTCTTTCCTCTCTCTCTCTCTCTACTATTTTTTTTTTTAATTAATTAAAAATTAATTAAAAAATAAATTAAAAAGAATTAATTAGAAATGGGAAATTTTCAAAATAAGAATTCGAATTTTTTAAAAAGTCATGGAGGGAAGGGGGATTTTAAAAATTAAAAATCGATTTAAAAAGGGAAGGGCGGTATTATAGAATTTGGTGGTATTGTAAATGGAGAGGCGGTATTGTAAAGTGGAGGGAAAAGGCGTACCTTATGCAGAAGGGAGGGCAGATTGAGAGGCGTTGTGTGCAAAGTCATGGAGTGGGTTATGGAGTGTTGGAAGGGGGGCGTATGGCCACGAGGGAGTGAGAGGGTGGGTCGAATGTGTGGTAGCTGTTTGCAAGGTGGACGGGGGAGGCAGTATAGTAGGTTGAAGTGAGTGCATGTGTAGGAGAGGAGGGGGGCGTAGCGAGGCCGTAGGGAACAGAGGGATATGTGAACGCTGGAGCGATAACTGTGCGTTAAGGCGTAGAGTAGGTGTAACGTTGGAGTGGGGCGTACTGCCAGGGAGTTAGCTGTGTGAAAATTGCAGCGTGGTTTTGATTTTACCGTGGGGTGTAGAGCAATAGGGGGTGAGAAGATAGAGAGTTGAGAGTGTAGGTTGAGAATGCTGTAGTGGATAATGCGTTGAGAGCGTGTGAGAGGTAGGGGTCGTGGGCCTATTGCAGTGAGGTGTGCAGGGATTTACTGTGTGGGAGGGCGGAGTGTTGAATGCGTTGAAGTGGAGGCTTTTTAATGTAAAAACAATCGATATATATATTGTTTGAAAGTGCGTTTAAAAGAATGGGAGGTGTGTAAGTGCGGAGAGGGAGAGCATTGGGTAGTGGAATAGAGTTGCAGGGGGCCGAAGGGCGTTGAGAAATTTTATTTATTTATTTTTTTATATTATTTTTTAATATAAAAACAGCAGAGTAGAAAGTAGAGATAGGAAATCCTCTTGAAAAATAGCAGTAGAATTTTCTTCTCGCAAGAATTTTACAAATGTACAGCAGTATAACTTCAGAAATTGCAGAGAAAACTCAAAAAATTTTCTTCAAAAACCCAGAACTTTTCTTCAAAAAATTGCAGAGGGCCATATAGCAGCAGAAAATTGGAGAATTTGCAGAGTTAGAGATTTGCAGAAAACTCAGAAATCTCATAAATTTTCCAATGAAAACTCAGAAATATTTCCAGTAAAAACCCAGAAATTTCTTCAAAAAACCCTCTTTAAACTATTTTCCAGCAGCTCAAGATGCATAATTTAATAGGCAGAAATTGCAAGAATAAATCGACCTTCAGATGGGCAGTGTTGCGTTTCCAAATCAGTTTCTGAATGCTGTCAAGGATTTTGAATGCTGCTCCTTCTCCAAGATAAAATTTCTGAATACTGCAAAATCACTGAATACTGCTCCTCTTCAAAACATCTCTGAATGGCGACAAAAACTCTGCTGCAGAAACTCTCTAAATGCTACAAAAATGTCAAGAATTTTTCAGATATGCACAGACCATAGACACAAATGGCTCACTCAATTCGGAGCAAGGCCAGCAATCACCCGCTTTGATACCATGTTAAACACCATATTGAAGCACACACATGATGTATGAGAAGGAATAAACACACACACACAAGAGACACAACACACAATGAAAGATAAGTGTGAGGCTTTCTTATTTTCCATTATACAAAGATGTACATTTATAGTACAATGGTGTGACTCTTGGTTTCACATTCCAAGGTCACTTGGACTCCATTGTGACTTTTCGCATTCCACACCTACCCATGTAGGATTAGGTGTTCCAACAAATGCCCTCCCAGTCAATCTCTGGTTGGAGTTTGTTTTTGAGGAGATTCCTGAAAGGTGACAGTGCCTGAGCACTGTGGTGGATAGTGCAACCCCTTAGTCACACCCAAAAACCCTCCACCTGGTGACTCCATTATTCCTAAACAAAAATATTCCACTGGTGATCAGTAGGCCTGCGGATTGTCTTGGTTTCACCTTAGACTCCACTGGGAGACCAGCCTTTGAAAAAAAATTAACCACAACAAAAGTAACAAGTAGGGTTAAGCTTCTTGGCTAAGAAACAACATTCTGGCTTTCAGAACCATTCACACGAGAGCTTATCCTAATCCCGACCCACCCGCAATAGTTGATAATCCAGAGAGTATCCTCAAGGGAGCTCCTACACCTAAGAGATCAACTATTTCCAGTCACATTCATAGAGCTAATTCTGCACCAGAAGACCTAACAGCTCTATCACTTCTTCCCCCTGACCTAGACATACCCAACAGATTACCTAGAACTAGGTCATTCAATCAGCTAGACCAGCTAGAACTTGAGTTTCATGGTACACCATCTTATAGTGGTCAACACACTAGGGACAAAGGAACCCCTCCATCCACACCACCTGATGTCCACTCCATTCAAAACTTGGGGTTCTCTCACCCTAGATCTGCTCAACAGACCTCTGCTGGTCCTAATATTTCTGTCATCCACATACCAGCTGCTCAAGCCAACCCTATACCTCATCATAATATCATCATGGCAGCCTGGTATGCCCCCTTAGTATTACCCCAACCCTTGTTACCCTTACCCAATTATTATCAGTCAAAAATCCCACACTTCACTACTAAAGAGTCCATCACAGCTCAGCAACATGTATATAATATAGAGGATTCTTTTGATTATATGGAAATTTATGATGAAACAATCAAAATGAGAATCGTTGCCCAAAGCCTAGGGGGTGATGTAAAGAAATGGTTTAAAAGCTTACCTCCTGGTAGCATCCAAGATCTCCCTGCTCTATATCGGACTTTCGTCGACAAATGGGAAACTAGGGCAAACCCTCGCCAACTCCTAGCTAAATACATGAGACTTAAAAGGAATGTGGGAGAGAGTGTCCATGATTACACAACAAGATTTAATAGCATCTACAATGCTCTCCCTCCACACATGAAACCTCCACAAGGGATGGCCCTGGCCAAATATCCTGATGAATTTGATGCTGACATGGCCTATGAGCTTAGGGATAAAGAATACACCACATTGGAAGACATGCAGAAAGGAGCCATAAACATAGAGGCAAACTTGATGGAAAAAAGGGCAAGATTGAAAGCTGAGAAGAGGGTAACATATAGGGATGACACTGTAGCTTCCGCTTTCGACCCAAATTATGATAGATTATCTAAGAATGTGGATAAGCTACAAAAATTGATGGAAAATATGGTCATCACAGTTAGCAATCAGAACAGAAACCAGAACCAAAATCAGAACCAAAACTTTAGAAGGAACAACAATGTTCCCAACAGACAAAAAGAATCAGATCAACAAGTTATTCCCCCATTCCAAAAAAATTTAGGTGAAGATGAGGGAATCATAGAAGAGTCTGAAGGGAATACAATAAACATGTTTGAAACAGAAGACTCAGACCTTAACTGTGATTTATGGGAAGACCAACCCTCACCTTCATACTGGGATGAGGAATGGTTAGGAACTGAGGATTACAGGTTAGGATTTGAAAATGACATGATGCAGGTTAGAGAACAATATGAACTTAAGAGCAAAAAGAACCAATAAAATTCTGGAACTAAGGCTCCTGAGGTTACCATCAAGAAAAGACCTGATAAAACTTCTAAAGCATCTGTTGCAAATAAAAAATCAGCAGCTGAAAGTTCTGGTAAACACAAGGAAAAAGACAACCAAGACACTGAAAAACAAAGCCAACCAACCAGCAGCACTAGCACTGCAGTTAGTGCTCCTGATAAAACGATTCCTAACCCTGTACATAGTGAGAAATCACAAACTGATACAACCACTAAGGCAGTGGTTAATAAAACAGAGTCAAACATTTCCAAGAGTCAGTCCACTTTCAGTCTGGAAAGTGAGATTGCAAAAATCAAAATCCCTGTACCATTTATCTGAGTTGGCCACTCAGGATGTATATAAAGGCCAAATTTTGAAAGCATTGAATCTAGGGGAAAACAATGATACTGTGAATTTGAATGATGATCAACCTGCCCTCTTGTTTTGTCCAAAGATTGAGGGAAAGTTTCAGGAAGGGGTGGTTCCACCTTTCTATGTTAGTCTCAACATTCATGACAAGATCCTTCATAATGCCATGCATGATTCTAGAGTATCTCACAACTTAATTCCTAAGGTAGTGATGGAAAAGCTAGGCCTAGAGATAACCTGTCCTTACAAATATTTATATTCGTTTGACTCTAGCAGAGTAAAATGCCTAGGTCTAATCAAAGACTTGTGTGTGAGCTTGACCCAGATCCCAACTAAATATATGGTCATGGATGTCGTGGTGGCAGATGTACCACCCAAGTATGGCATGCTGCTATCTAGATCATGGGGAGCCAAACTACAGGGAACGATGTAGATGGATGGCTCATATGCCACTATCCCTATATTTGGCCAACTTAGAAGACTGTATAGAGAGTCCTAGATGAAATTCCTAGTCAGTAGCCCCGAGAAACCTGAAAATTCACCATTGTACTCTGTACACACAGACCTGGATTCTTTCATTCTTTATAACAACCAATCCTTAGAAGAGTCAGAATCTGAATGTAGAAATCCAAGAAAAAACACAGGGCTCATGGACTTTAGCATAATGGCCACCCTAGAAGAATACGATGAGGAAAACCATGGGCAGGATGATAAAAACGAAACTCAGAATGAACCAGAAACACAATGCAGTCAGCCTATTAGTCACACCTTTCAAACTAATACACCACATGAAGAACAAGATATCCCGCAACCTAGTATAGACCCTCCAGCGCAACATAATGGCGAACCCCTGTGGGAAATGAATTTCGATGGGTCTTGTACTAGGAAAACTGTTGGAGTAGGGGTGTGGCTACATAACACAGAAAATGATCACGCTGAGAGGCATGCTGTAAACCTGCACTTCAAATGCACGAATGATATTGCAGAATACGAAGCTCTTATCCTTGGCCTGGATCTGTTGAAGAAACTAGGAGCCCATAGGATAGCTATGCGAGGAGACTCAGAATTAGTCATAAAACAAGTGAATGGTCAATACACAGCAAAACACCCCAGGTTAAGAGCATACCGGAATGACACTTTGGATCTATTGAAAGCATTTGTTGAATATGAGTTAGGTTTTGTTCCCAGGAATCAAAACATCATTGCAAATGGATTAGCTTGTCTGGCTAGTTCATATCCTAAAACTCCCTCTGACCAACAAATCATCATTCAAACCAAGTTCAGACCTGCAGTGCCAGACAATGAAAAATATTGGCAGGTCTTTGAAGGAGACAAACAGATTGAAGATTTCCTGGTGGGCAGAAATGAGTTTGAATTTTCTGATTCGGACTCAAAATCCGATGACATCTTCCCGAGTGAGGATCCCCCAGATGAACAAGAAACACCATGTAACATAGAAATAAACACCTTTTCTGAAGAAACTAGAAATCCAACCGGACAATGTGAAAATGCAGATACCGAAGAAGTAGAAGTACTGCAGGCCAAAGACAAGAACATACCCAGAGGCCTAGCACCCCTAGAGGACCTTTTTGACTTTGATGACGTAGCAAAAAAGCCCACTATAGAACATGTAGGCTCAGATGTAGAAGAATGCAACATAGGCACTGAAGATAAGCCCAAAATGATAAAACTGGCTAAGTCTATACCTGCAAACATGAAGAACACATACATTGACCTATTCAAGGAATTCATTGATGTGTTTTCATGGAGCTATGAAGACCTGAAGGCCTACGACACCAGCATCATACAACACAAGATTCCCTTGAAGGAAAATCAGAAGCCTTTCAGACAGAAACTCCGTAGGATCAATCCGAAACAATTGCCTGCAGTTGAAAAAGAGATTAAAAATATGTATGATACAGGCATAATAGTCCCTGTAAGGTTCTCTGATTGGGTATCAAACTTAGTGGCTGTAAGAAAGAAAACATGGGAGATCAGATTATGCATAGACTTCAGAAACCTCAACAGAGCCTCCCTGAAAGACAACTACCCCCTGCCCAGAATGGAGCATATCTTATAGAAGGTAGTGGGCTCTAAAAGGATTTCCATGTTTGATGGTTTTTTAGGATACAACCAAGTGTTGGTACTCCCAGAGGATCAACTCAAAACAACTTTTACCACTCCTTGGGGCACCTTCATGTACGTGAAAATGCCCTTTGGCCTGATGAATGCTGGAGCTACCTTACAGAGAGCGATGGATATAGCTTTCTCAGAAGAAATAGGACACTTCATAGTTATCTACCTGGATGACTTGACTGTCTTCTCCAAAACTGAAGAAGAACACCTGAAACATCTGAGGAAAGTCTTTGAAAAATGTAGAAGGTACGGTCTGTCTCTGAACCCTAAGAAAACTGTTTTGGGCTGCAAGAAGGCAAGCTTCTTGGCCACATTATATCTGAGAAAGGAATCAGGATAGACCCACAGCGAGTTGAGGGAATACTTCAAATCACACACCCAAGAAACACCAAGGAGTTACAGTCCTTCATTGGGAAGATCAATTTCCTTAGGAGATTCATCCCCAATCTTGCTGAGCACCTTAGGAAAATGACTGACATGCTGAAGAAAGGTGAAGGAATCAAGTGGACTCTTGAAGCCAAGAAATGTTTTGAGTCAGTAAAGCTTGCACTCACTCAGGCCCCTGTCCTTATCAGCCTAGACTTCTCAAAGGATTTCCTGATCTTTTCATTTTCCTCCCAGCATACCGTGGCTGCAGTCTTGCTGCAGAAAAATTCAAAAGGTAATGAACAGCCAATTTCCTTCTTCAGCAAAGCCTTAAGGGATGCGCCCTTGAAGTACAACATTATGGAAAAACAAGCCTATGCCCTGGTTAAGGCCTTAAAAGACTTTAGGGTGTACATTATGCATTCTCACACCATTGCTTACGTGACAAATATAGTGGTCAAAGATATCTTGGCCCAGGACCCTGATGGGAAAAGGGGCAAGTGGATTGCTACAATCTTGGAATACGACCTTGAAATAAAACCCACCAAGCTGATCAAAGGTCAAGGCCTAGCCCAATTAATGGCTGAATCAAACTTGCAGGCCCTTGACATTAATATGATAAATGCCTTAGATGAGCAGGAAGGATTGCCCCATCCAACTGTTGAGGAGTAGTTTCAAAACTCTCCTTGGTATACTGATATCCTTTACATGCTCACAAGCATCAATGCCCCTCCAGAGCTGTCCAAAACCAAGGCCAGATTCATAAAACTCAAAGCTAGAAACTACTGCATTTTAAATAAGAATCTATACTGGAAGAATCCAAATGGCCTATTGCTGAAATGCTTGTCTGAACCTAAAGCTGAAAGAATTAAACAGGAATTCCATGCTGGGGAGTGTGGAGGCCACCTGAGTTGGAAAGCCACTGCAAATAAAATACTCAGGGCTGGTTACTATTGGCCTACACTCTTCAATGATGTCCATAAAATGATCCTTACCTGCCACAAATGCCAGATCTTCGAGGGTAAAAAAAAGCTCCTCCCCCTCCCCCTACAACCCATCATTGTTGAAGGTCCCTTTCTCCAGTGGGGTCTAGACTTTATAGGGGAAATTCATCCAGCCTCTTTTGGGCAACACAAGTGGATCCTAACCACCACAGATTACTTCACTAAATGGATAGAAGCCGTACCCACTAGGAATGCCACTGATTTTGTCATCATTAGGTTCCTAGAAGACTTCGTCCTGTCTCAGTTTGGCTGTCCAAGGAAAATAATCACTGACAATGCTGCTACTTTCGGATCCAAGAGAATGGTTGATTTTTGTCATAGGTACGGAATAGAATTTAGTCATTCGACTGCCTATTACCCCCAGGGCAATGGCTTAGCTGAATCATCAAATAAAAACCTGGTCACAATCATTAAGAAGCTGCTGGAAGAGAACAAAAAGTCATGGCATAAAAATTTGGTACATGTTTTGTGGGCTAACAGGCTCACCACGAAGAAATCTATTGGCATATCACCATTCCAGCTGGTTTATGGAACAGAAGCAGTTTTCCCTACTAGCCTTGGAGTTCCAGTAATCAAACTTGTCTAGGAGATCCAATCAGAGGAAGATAGCATGATAAGAAGAATCAATGAAACTATCCATCTTCAGCAAATCAGGGAGCAGGTTTATAGCAGAGCAGTCAAAGTGCAGGAAAGCATAAAGAGGTAGTTTGACAAAAGAGCCAAAGCTTCAGATTTCAAAGTTGGGGACAAGGTTCTGAAATGGGATTCGAGGAGAGAGGACAAAGGTAAACATGGAAAGTTTGACAGCTTGTGGCAAGGACCATATATCATTCAAGCCACTGTGGGTCCTAATGCATTTTTCTTACAAGAACTTGATGGTACAGAGATGTTTGGGGGTCCTGTCAATGGCAGGATGCTCAAACACTACTTTTGCTAATTTTCATTTCCAGTTCCATTTCCATTGTACATACCATTGCAGTTTTACTTTCAAGAAAATAGAGAAAATGTTTCCAAAAAATAGAGAAGGTAGAGGTTCAAACATGCTCTAAGCATGGACCTCTGAAAGGTGCAAAATATTAGCTCTAATATGATCAAAACCTGAGCCAGAGAAAAAAGGACAGCTGGTCCTAACATGCTCAAAATCTGGACCAGCAAAGCAAGGAAGAATCAGCTCTAACATGTCTAAAACCAAAGCTGAAAATGAAGAAGAAAAGTGACTCTAATGTGCTCAAAACCTGAGTCACAGAGAAAAAAGGATGTTTCAAAGCTACAGATTTCATGCCTTCACAGTTTTTTTTCAGTTTTCCACAAGCCTTCACTCCAGAAAGTCGGACTGTCTAATCCTGGCTTGGCTGATTTTCAATTTCCTTTTTTAGAATGTAGGAGAAGAAACCTATTGGACAGTTTAATCCCAACAGGTAGTGGATTAGGTAGAGAAACATATGAGGCCAACTGTTTAATCTGGTCTCATGGAGCAATAAGGGTAGAAGTAGAATATGTTTGTTTTTTGTTTTAAGAATAAAATGTAAAGGGTCTGCTAGGACTGTAGTTTGGGTAGCTAGATTTGATTGGGAAAATGTTTTCTGCTGATGTTTCTATCATATTGTGGCAGCTAAAAATTGAAGAAAGAAAGGGATGTGCCAAGCAGTAGGCATCTGGCCTACTCCAAAGATCATTTCTGGTTTCTTGACTCCCTCAAGAAGCAGCCATCCCCATGTGGAGCCACTGTTAGCCCCCCGATGGAATTCTTGACAAGCAAGCTGGGGGCTAGATTATTGTGGAGCCTTCAAGGAATGCCTTTCCCCTGAAAAACCATCCTCCTTGAAGTCTCTGAGTGCTATGCCTAATACAAATCCTATCTACTGATCCATTCCTAAAAAGCCTACTGTTTCCCCTTCTACCCCTGCAAATTTCCCCTTCTCCCCTTTTCCTCCTTCCGTCAAAATACCTTTGTTCCCCCCTATTTTCCCCCTATCAATCCCCTTCATCCCCTTATCTTTGCCCTTTGCTGGCCTTAAAACACTTTGGAAATGGGCCAAAAATCATAAATTTCATTGAAAATGGCATAAAAACCAACTTTGGACCATATGATATACCTCAGCCCTTCTCTCATTAGCCCTGCGCTCCTTTACCTTCCAAAAAACCTATCGCTATGACCGATTTCTAATACTGAAGGGCGCTTACCAGATTTATTCATCGGGCGCATCCTCGACCGTCGATCTTGACAAATCAGATGGCCACCATTTAATCCGTAGCTCCCCGTGTTTCCCGTTCATTTCCTACACCGTGCCATCGACGTCCATTTCGCGATTGATCTGACGGTCTGGAGCCTCCCCGCCCTGTGGTCCCCACTTCCACTGTTCCAAAACCGCTCGGTTTATTTCACACCACCCTTGCGCGCTGGGCGGTTTTCCCCCGTAGCCCAGCGATTCCACTCACCTTTCGACATGTATCTTCTGTACAATGGCAAAACCACTTTCTCCCTGTGCATTATCTTTCGACCAGAGTCACACAACGAAATGAATACGAGCCGTCAGATCTTGCGTGCCTCATCCGACAGCCATCGTTCGCCAGAGTTGCATGCCGCTTAACCCATGTCATGTCCCGTCCGCTACCGTTGATCTCCGTCATGATCAACGGTTCAGATCTGTTCTCCTTCTGTTGACCACCCCCCCCCCCCGGGTCCGCTCACCACGTCATCTCCATGTGGATTCATCATACGCCAGACCATTCCATCACATATATTGTTTCGGTTTTGTGTTTTTTAAGTTTTTTCATTCGTTTGTTCTGCAGACTGCCATCTCCACCAGAGCGGATCTCCGTTGTTCCTCTGCATTTCTCTCCACCATGTCACCGTCTGCACGACCTTTTCTCTGCGTCCACATCATTCGCCACCCCATTCATGGTTTCCTTAACTTGTTTGTGTATTTTTCAGGGTTATTAAGAACTAAAGGACCGCTAGGATGCATAGCCTCTGTTATAGTGACAGAAAAATCAAGGAAGATCATCTGCAGGAACATAATTTATGAAAAATGACCCGGGAAGGTAAAGACTAGACGTTCATTAAAAGAAACAGGGTCTAAACGCTGTGGAAAACCTTCCGGTGCCATTAATACACGAAGGCCTAGCACAATCGGAAAGCGAAATGGTGACAAAGTGTTTTGTCTGAGCAAGAGAGATTAAAGCACGTTAATGAGAGATCCCAAGCCTAGAATCGGTGGTTTAAGAGCTAAGCACCTAACATGAGCCACGAGGATCAATGCATTCCAGGAAGAGCAAAAGCAAAAGATAACATCATGGTTTATCCTTCAGCAGAATGCTTCTCTTCATCAAGTACAGGGCGCCCATACCGTTTTTATTATGCACATTGTCCCCGAAGAATTTTCCACCCTAACAGCAGTTCAAAGCAATCAGAACATTTATGTAGCAGGCCACTCAATGGTTCATTCACCTTTTTTTGTTCACCACAAGTACAACAGCACAGCCGAAATATGTCAAAGTCATATCCAGAGAATATCACTCCTGCAATAAAGTGATGACAGAGATTAAACACTCGGCAGTCAAACAGAATGGGTCTCAGCCCTGCATTCATTTATGTGTTTAATGTTACATTTAGTATTCACCTACGACCTCAATCAACCTTCTGTTCATCCCCCCACTATAAAGCACAGAAGGAAATTACTGTAAGGGTTGTTGATGAGATATCAGAGAAATGCAAGTTTTTTCCTCTTGAGACAAGTTCTCTGTGTAATATTATAAGATAGGCTGAAATTTAATGTATTCAGACTGAATGTTCAAGCTGTGGGCAATGATGTACCTGATTGGTGTTGTTTTTAATATGACGAGCACATTTCTTTGGATCCTGATCTAAATTAGCTGGTGATGTTTTCCTTTCTCTGTATTTGTGATTGACTTGCTTTCATTACATTACGTTTCTTCAGGATCGCATCAGAAGTTTGACATAAGATTTACCCTTGATAGGTACCTTATGTTGCTGCTCTCCCAGCCTTTATGTTTTCTACTTATATGTGTGTCTGAATATTGATTTCAATTGATTTAACCAGTGTAGTGGATTTTATTTCCTGCTCTCTGATGTATGAATTAATGAGGTCTATGTTTGGATGTTCTTGTTAGGGTTTATGGATGAGTCGAGAACACTGGGAGGTTTAGAACCCTGTCTCTGCCTCACTAGGATCTTTCCATCTCATTATGCCTTTTCTAAGATCCCTTGTCTTGCCTTTGGTTTTGTCCAAGCAGGTCTGGAGTTAAATGACCTCTGACCTGATCTATAGAAAGAATTGGCTGGCTCCCCTTCACTCATTTTCAGTCCTTAATGTCCCATTCCATCAACCATCTTTTAAGATCCAAATGCTCTAGATGAATAGCCCAACTGAAAGCTTGCCAATTGAACACAAGTAAACCCTTTCTTTACTCCATTTCCCAATGGTCTTGATGTTCCTTGAGTTATCTATATTTGCATAGTTTCCTCTTTGCTCATCCTTGTCTCATATTGGACCCTTCTTTCCTGATTCCGAACAACCAAACATAAACAATCAAACAAACAAACCCTGTGCCTATAACTAGCCTAAAATCATAACTTAGAGCTTCAAAGACATACACTTTGACAATCATAGAGAGATCCCTCTCTGGACCTAGGAGGGCTAGATCCTAAAGTCTGAAAGTGGTTCTATGTTGTCTCATCTTTTGGTCTTGTAAACCTGGCCAAAACATGGGAACACCAACAGCCTCCATAGCAAATTAGACTGTCTAATCCTAATTTGACTGTGTTTAAAATTCCTGTCTTAGAAATAGATAATAAAATCTGCCAAACAGCCTAATCTTGACAGGTAGATAGTTAGGTAGAGAAATAAAGAGTTCAACATTTTAATCTGGACTCTTGAAAGAAATAAGGATAGGATTAGATAGTTTATTTCTGTTTTCAAAAACAAAATGTCAAATATTTTGCTAGTTCAAATGCACTCAAAGGAAGAAAAAAAAATTCTAGGACAAAGTAAGATTGGGTAGGAAGAGATGTTATGTGAAAGGAATATATATTGCAGATTTTCAAAAATTTGTCTTTTTCAAAAGAAAGATCAACAAGAAAACAAATAAATTCTGCCCAATGTATAAGCCACTGGTCTGCTAAAATCTAGGAGATTGATAATCTGAGGTTTTGGACACCTATAAAGACAATTGTCCTCCCCAAGTGGAGCCACTGTTAGTCATCAATAATTTTGATCTTATCCAAAGAAGACTAAGTTGAAAATATCAAATTTCTAGAAACAAAATTTGCAGAAACATTGTGAGTTCTAGAAATCTCACAGCCTTCATTATCCTAAGTCTATCAGTTCACTAAAAACGTCATCTATGCCTTCTAAAAAGATCACCCCTCTGTCTCAAAAAGAAGCCTGTTTTAGCCTATTTTCCCCCATTTTCATTTCCCCCATTTTTCCCTCATTTTCCCCTCAATTATTCTTTCACTTCCTCAAAATCCTCTTTTAAACCTTATAAGTCCCCTTTATTTGGTTTAAAATCACCTATTTTTAATCCTATTGGAACCTCAGAAAGACTCAAAAACTCACTTTTTAGGCCTATTTTCTGACCTTTTATTAAAAGAAGGCCTTAAGTGCTTTTTCGGCTTAGGCCCTAACCCCTTTTCCTCCATACGACTCTCCATCGTGATCGAGCGCTAAGCCCATCGGCGATTGGCGCATTGCACTTTCTAATTTCTGCTTCCCTTTTCCTTTTTTTCGATGGCCGATCCACCAATGAGATCTAGACCGTCCATTCCCTTGATCCGACGGCCATCACATCACACATCGCATCGGGCTTCGCCCTTCCCCTCTCAGTCGATAATCACCCCCCGCGATGAAATCCTGACCGTTGATCCATCAGATCCAACGGTCATCGCTCCTTCACTTCTCTGCCTCCCTCTGCCCCATTCATTATTTTTGCGCATCTGCGATATAATCTGGACCGTTGATATTTTAGATCCAATGGCCAGCGCACTCTCACATTATTCATTTCACTCCGCGACATCCCCTTCTACCCACCTTTCTCCGATAAAATCCTGACCGTCGATCCTCTAGATCCAATGGCCATCGCATCATCGCCCTTTCGACCTTCGCCCCACCTTTCCATTCTGCCCACTTCCCTGCGATGAAATCTTGACCATTGATCCTCCAGATCTAGCGGTCATCCCTCTTTCACATTTTCACCGACACTCTCGATCATTTGTGATTTGCGCGAAATTGCGAATAGATCCCAACCGTCCATTCCTCCTAGATCAATGGCTCAAGTTCACTACGGAGACACTTCACCGGCAAGATCCTTTCATACCCCCCAGTCCCCCCGCAGTTAATCTTAACCGTTGATCTGTCGCCCCCATATCCAATGGCCCAGAACTAGTCTCACCCTGGCCCCACTCCATCCTCTCCCCATGCCTCAATGTTGTGTTGCGTGATGTGCTAACCGTCGATCTGCACATCTCCTCGCAGATCGGACGGCCAAGATTGCATCACGCACAAAAATGTTCAACCCCCCTTTCGTGCATTTTTAACGTGAAATAAATGGTTTTTCAGGGGTTACGTGTAACCTCCAAAGCCATATCGCATTTGTATGGGCCTTTACCGCTTACCACCCTTTGCCAACGTGAAAACCGCCAGTTTCCCCCCAAAAACCACCTTCACCTTTTCGTGCCATTATTTGAATTCAAAGCCTGTTCTTCATGGTTCTGCCATGGAACCTTCTCCCTGCAATAACCCCTTCCTCTGCATCGCTCCATTACCCCCCCCAAGCCTTTGTTAGCATTTTAAACCCACAAAGCAAGTTTTCATAATGTTTTTAATGTCTATTTACAGGTTTTAATGGCGAGTTAATGTGCAGGCTCTCCCACAGTCAAGAAAAGTGACAAAGAGCCGAGGATGACGATCCTCGAAGGCTCAAAACAATGTATAAAATGGATAAGAAAGGGTTTATTCCATGTTTAAGGTGATGTGTCATAAGCATTGACCATTCATTCAAAAACCCTCCAGTGCAAAAAGCCACCTGTACACCAGCAAAACAAAAGAAACAATGAAGATTAATGAAGAGTATCAGAGAGATTAAAGTTCAAAGGTTAAGTCAAAAGCATGAAAGATTAAAAGAATTAAACCATGTAGATTATAGATAAAGACAAAATGATGAGTTATGAAGGAAAAAAGCAGATCAGGCCTTAAAAACAGTTTAGCGATGAAATGAAGGAAAAATAGGCTAAAAGGCCTCGAATACATCAACATGAGGCAGTTATTTCTCCAAAAGATCTAGTTGCCACCTATAGCCTACCTTCTGTCTCAAAGGGAAAATTGACAGTTATTACACTGAAGAAGATATTTTAATCTATTAGGATAGTTATTGTAAAGATAAGAATAAGCCATGAAAGTCAATATTTTTTCCTATCTTTCTATCAGAAGTTAAGATAGAGTTATTGAAACAGAGAAGTAGTTGCACCTACTTCTGCCTTATGCCTTGCATGGTTTTCAAAGATAGAAATTCATTTACTCTGTAATTAATAACATTTTGAACCCTAAATAAATTCCACCTCCTCATTTACAACATAAACACTGCATTGGAACTCATTGTAATCGGGGCATTTTGATGACGCGTTGAAGTAATACATACTTCTGCTGAAATTGAAAGAAATTTGATGTTCTGGAACCTATGGATGTTTTGACCTGTTTTTTGATGGAGAAAGCTCTGTCATTGGATCCATGAGCTTGGCTGTTGGTGAAGTATTCTAATATATTAATGTTTTTCCTATTTTCCATTCTGTTTCATCATTTCTTACTTGCAGTAGAGTAAAAATCTTAGGCTAAGAAATGTCTCCTAGAAGCACCTTAGGCATGTTTTCTCGTCACTACCTTTATGTTTTCATCTGCTGAAGGTTTTATTGATCAGTTTGATTGCTTTTCAACCCTTAAGCTTGCTTATTTCAGAAATAGTTCAAACAGTTGGTCTCAAGAATGATTTATGGTTTCCCCTGCTTAATTGCTGCCACTTGAAAACTGTTTCCGAAGTCTCCCTTTAAAGTACCATTGTTTACAATCTGCCAGAGAGGTCTGTTTTGATAATACCCTTTGTTCTTTCTTAAATAATTGTTTTGAAGGTATTTATAGCTGTAATCAAATATGTTTAGGAGTTCCATCTTCTATGAATGCAATTATATGTGAATCTTTTATGTTTTCTTATCCTTGAAAGTGAAATCTTTGGATGAAATAGAGCATTCCTCGACTCCTAGATTTCATTTGAAAAGTTTGTCTTGAAATTGTTATTTTCTGAAGTGTGGTTTCTAGAATTTATGGTTAGCCCTGTCTATGAAATGCCTCTTCATGTTCTAATAATGTTTTAAGTTTCTTTTTTGAGAAGTACATATAATTAAGGATTCTTAATTTCCCTTAGTTCTAATTTTCATTCTAAACCCTTAATTTCCATTTCATTTCACCTGAAAGACTTTGTAGATCCACTGGCCAAGTTAGATTTGCCCTTTGATATCCCTGATTCATCTAAAAACTTGTTACACACTTCCATTTGACTCCATTACCCAATGACTTAGATATTTCCCTTTCCTATCTATGCTTCCTAGATCATCATGTCCCACCAAACAATCAAACAAACTCATGCTTAATAACTAGCCTAAAGTCAACCTTTTACAAGAAAACAAGTCATATCTTTGCAAACAATTGAGAGATCCCTCTCTGAGACTAGGAAGGCTAGGTCCTAGAGCTCTAAAGACTAGTTTTGATGTTTCCTTGTCACTTGGTATACCAATCTGCCAAATCACAGGACCCCAACACAACCATCCTGCAGGATTGTTGAAACCACTCCCTATTCTAGAAGGAAAATGGGAGAGTATTTCCATGGACTTCATTACCGATCTACCGATAGTTCAGGGTAAGGATTGTATCTTTGTAGTTATTGATCGAATAACAAAGTATTCACATTTATTTTCTATTTCTACACAATATACTACTTCACAGGTGGTCGATCTATTCTTTAGAGATGTCTTTAGAATCCATGGTATTCCAAATACCATAGTAAGTGATCAGGATAGTCGCTTCATGGGTGGTTTTTGGCAGGAGATTTTTCAGTTAGTGGGCACTGAGTTGACACCGAGTACTAGTTATCACCCTCAGACCGATGGACAGGCAGACATAGTGAACAAGTGGATGGAAGGCTACTTGCAAAACTATGTTTCATGACAAAAAAGGCATGGCTATGCTGGCTCCATTTGGGGTAGTATTGCTACAACACAACTTTTCACATGTCTATCGACATGACCCCATTTCAGGCTCTTTATGGGTATGATGCTCTATCATTTTCTGATGTGATGTTTGGAGAAAGAAAGGCTCCTAGGGCCAAGGAGTGGATTCAAAAGAGCCAGGATATAGTCCGTGATCTCAAGGAAAACACTGCTACAGCGTAGAACCAACAGAATTTGTATGCAAACCAAGGTCAGATAGAGAGGCAGTATGAGGTTGAAGATTTGGTCTATCTCCGCCTCCAGCCTTATAGACAATCTACACTAAGGGAGAAGGGGGATGAAAAGATCAAGCCTCGATTCTATGGGCCATATAGGGAGATCCGTCATGTTGGGGAGGTAGCATATGAGTTGGAGCTCCCACCTTTTGATGATGAGGGCCATCTGGTTCTACAAACAAAAGTTGTTTTTCATACCCAGGAGAGGCAGCTCAGAAACAGGGTGATTAGAGAATATCTTATTCGAAGGAGGAATCTAGTAGATGAGGATGCCACTTGGGAATGAGAGAAGTTATTGTAGCATCCTTATTTATAGTTACTTGAGGAGAAGAAACATTTGGGAGGGGAGGACTATAATATTCCCAATTATCTTTTGGCTAGTTGGAATATTATATTTTGCTTCCATTTATAACTTAGATGAATAAGTGGGTAAAGAGACCCTTAAATCTCTTTAGTAGGAATAAAACCACTTCTAGTAAAATTTGGATCATTTTAGCTAGCTAAAATAAAGCAACCCTTGGTGTGAATGGGGTCAATGCATGTATATGGGGTCAAGGTTAACCAAATCAACATCGCTACCATAGAGAGAGTGGAGCTAGTGGAGGACAACGTAGTTATGGAGGAAGTAGCATCTTTAATGAGTGGGGTCAAGGGTGAGGAAGCTCACCAATCATATAAGGAAGGGGATGGAAGCCATGGAAGAAATTCTAATCATTGTTTATGTTTGGGTCTTGTGACTTCTTGCATGCTTCAGCTGTTTAGAGGATTTTGTTGTACTGTTTAGTACAAGGGTGTTTTCGAGCGGAAATCCCACACTATTACTCAGGGACTTTGAGTGCCCACTCAGGAGAGATATTCCGAACTTCATTTCCACCATCCGGAATTGGGCCTAGTAGTTTCCATCAGCCACAGCGTATTCTCCTTTAGAAATTGCATTATTTTTCAGGGTAGTGCAGTGGAGGGTTGAAAAGCCCAGTTTGGGAGCTAGTTTCCAAGGGAGCTGCCCTTCACTCGGAAAGCTAGAGAGGAGAAGTTGAAGCTATTTTATTGTTATATTATCCATCTTCCAGTATTTATTTAGCGATACAATTTTATTTATCCATAAGGCTGAATTCTGCACCTTTTGCATCTTTTATATTTCCAGAAACCCTTCCTGGCTTGTCTTGGGATTGTGTCTGAGAGTCTGGTTCTCTATTCTTGGCACCTTTTGAGAATTATATCAGCAGATCTACTTATTTTTATTTTCTACTTTCAGTAACCCTCACTGGGATTTCACTGTCATGTACTCTGAAATTTTGGTATAGTTGCAGTGTTTCTGGTTTTAGTGTATTTGGGAATTGGGGCTTGTTTTCCTAGTTTGAGTGACTTGTTCCTCAACATATTGTACTTATTGGTAGTTGTGATACATGATACAATGGATATATGATTTTCTCATGTGTTTTGCATTGATAATTGTTGTACATTCCAGTTTTATGTTCAATATTACTGCTTTTCCAATTTTGGAATATTACAAACCTAGACATGATATTGAAATCAAAGCTAACTCTGACTCCTGGTCTTTGGATACAAAAATAGAGATCGAGACATCAACTTGAGACAAACAATAAAAAATGCCTAGTGATCAGGTTGATGACATGGAGGAGAATGAAGAAGTACATGGAAGAAAGAGGTGAAGACTACAAGAATCTGAAGGACACACTCAAGAAACATAAGATGAGGTGGTCCCTGAGCTAGTGGACCGAGGGTCAAATCGACCAGGATTTAAAATTTCCCTGGAAAGTCCTGTCTCACCCACAAAATCCACTTATTCATAGGTAGTTGTAATAGGATAAGGCACATTAGGTGCAGGAACAGGTTTGTCTATGGGAGAAGAAATCAGAGAGAGGAATAGAAAATCCGTGGAGCAACTAAGAATAGAAGTGGCCCTTCATGCGGATAAACATCACACTAGGATTTTGGTAGAAATGGATGTAGAGAGATCAAACGATGTTTTTTCTACAACACCCACCCACTCTTCCCCTACCCTCAGGGGTGAAATACAAGTCTCTAGATTTCATCCTCAATTTTGAATTGATTCCTTTAGATGACAACAATGGATCTCTACTAGTTGATTGTGAAGATGCTATATGAAAAACTTGGGAAATATACCATGACAGTGGATAAGGCTCAAAATTTGTTGGAGAGAACAGTGGCCACTCTAAAACAAGAAAGGGAAATTTCAAGGGCCATTACATTACACGTTGAGACTTATAAGAATAAGATCACCATAAAAGGGACAACTTCTGAAGAATAGTTAGCTATTGAAGCTCTCCTTCAAATATCTTAGCAAGAAGTCCAGGAGTTGAGACATAAAATTAAATTGCCTAAAAAAGAACATATCCAAACTCCTGAGCTGGCTTAGGTTGAAAGGGAGTAGGAGGTTGTGGCTAAAAATATACTTGATATGAATGATGAATTCATAGCATTGAATCGGAAACTAGAAGAACTACAACGAAAGTTGGATACCCACGTCTGTGTTGTGGTTGTGCCCGATGACCCCCAGAATTTGAAGGACAAGATCATGACGGAATTGACCAAGATACATATCTCTGAGGGTGAATTGAAGATGATATGGAGATATCTCTATGCAACTTGAGAAGATTTAGCCCTGAAATAAAATAAGTTAGCAACAATCAAAGCACAAGTTGACCTTGCTAACAAGAATTTGCAGGTGGCCATTAAGAAAGTTTCAGATCTAAAAGCCCAAATCAAATGGAATATGTCCCTGGTCGAAGCCAGAAAGTTGATATGGGATGAGCTCATATTAGAAATGAAAATCCACTGGGAACACATCATGTTGGTAAATGAAAAAAGGGTCACAATTGAAAACTACAAGGATCAACTCGAGTCAGGCAAGGAATCCGGAGTTGAGAATACTCTGATAATAAGGAAATACATTTAGTTCGTAAATGAACTACCAGATTAGGTATTAGGAACCATTTATGTGGTGGATCAGTTTGGTATTGTTATGGAATTTATGAGGATGATTCAAATGAAAGATACTCGGGTCAACGCTAAAGAGTGTTTGGAACTAGTCACCAAAGGAATTGAGGCTTTCGACACTGAATTTGCGAAGGTCATCGAGGCGGGGATACCTACCTGTTGGGATCAGGAGGAGGTTTTCATATAGTGGGACGCTTATGAGTAGAAGCTAGTCGAGGTTAAAAACAGGGTGGACCCTACCCATGAGAGGACATCCAGGTTAAAGGCCAAGACTGTCATGGCCTATCTGAGGACATAATTCCTCCTTGTGGGAATGGTAAAACACCTATTCCATGCTAACTTGGATTAATAAAAATTGACCTAGATTTGAGTCATGTATGATCTGTGTGATCATGCTCCTATGGCCTCCTCAGTCTTGTGGCAGAAGTGATATGAATTCGTCCATCCTCCAACTCTTCGGGTCGTCTCACCTGCCAGAATAGCTTCACAGTCTCAACGAAGAACTTCATAGTATTTGCAGCATGCGTCGTAGTCCTCTCATCAAGATTCCTTGACATCATGACAAGCCTCGCACTCTCCATGCCAGCTTCACCACAAATGAATTTTTCATCATGTTGCCAACAAGGAATTGTTTATTTTTACTTTTACTTTTATCTTTACTATTATGATTATAGTTTCTCTACAAATACTTTGTTATTTTTCAGTTATCCAGCGTTTCCTCGGGCACACTTAATTTTGTTATGAATGTACTATAAAATCAAGAAATAATATTCGGGTGATATACCCTCTCTGAAAAATCTATAAAGAGAGCGACCTAGAACAAAAGAAGGGTTCATAATTTTTGTAAGAAATTTTGGTTGATTGTCTGAAGAAATGTTTTGTAGCATTTTGGTATGGAATGTATTTTTTTGAAGATATATATATATATATATATATATATATATATATATATATATATATATATATATATATATATATATATATATATATATATATATATATATATATATATATATATATATATATATATATAGCTGTCCACCTCAAGTGCGTATGCATTATGTACAATTTCTGATATGTTATATTTTCATGCATTCACACTCTTACTTCTGATATTTCATGTTATTGTAGCTGCTGGGATTACATATCTGTGTTCAGGAATTTAATTTCTTAGCAAAAGGTGATAAGCAATCTTTGAACAATAGATGGATGTAAATACCTTAAATGTGCCCCATGAATCTATTTGTTTCATATTATCTCTGATTCACCTTTTCTTCTAGTGTTTAATGCTTTGAATCCTTATTATGTTTAAGCCTAATGTGTTGAATACTCACTTGCTTCATATGTCCCAATATATTATTATGCCAAAGTCTGCGTGCACAATTGTAAATGGACTTTTTGAATGTTATATTTCATCCTTATAGACTTGCACTCCATGACCATGTAGTATGTTATTACATGAATCCAAAGCAGTGAAGGTTTTGAACCACCCAATATAAATCTTTAATGTGAAGGGTTGAGTCCTATTAAATCAAATCTCAAGACCCTGTTAAGAAGTCCCAGGCATTGGTATACTCATCAACTCAGATACCGTCTCTAGGAGCTACAACACAAACCAAATATCATATTACAACCAATGAACCATATGATAAACCATAACCCAAATTTCGGGCGGAGGTGATATAAAATGTAATTTTCAGCACATGTGACAAGTTTGGGAAATGAATTTTTATGTACCGCAGTCAATCTAACCACTAGCAGGAACCCAAAAAAACAAACACAGTTAAATGTTATGGTTATAATGTTCGATTGTTACATCGGCGGTCAACAAATGACATGTGAACATTTGGTAATGGTGAATTTTAATGATTATGGAGGTTAGAACTAGTGGGGAGTGGAACCTATCTGGTAGAGTTCTGGGAACCCAACCCATGTCAAACCACAAATTGAAACCCCAACCATACTCATGAGTGGAGGTTAAATCATTGGTGGGAATTAGTCCAACAAACCTTATAGCCAACGACCCATAATGGGCCAAGTGGAGCCTTTTTATTGGGTTGGCCAAGTGGAATTTGCAAGTGGCGTCAGAGCGAGGAAAAATTGTCACCTCACGTGGCCGAAAAAGGTGGAAAATGTAGGATAGTTAGCAGGTCAGTGTGATTTGGAGGACAACTAGCATAAAAACTTTTAAGGAGCATAACTTAGTTATTTTTGACACTTTTGAGTGCAGAAAGATCCCAGCTAGGGTTTTTTTTTTCTATTCTGGATCCATTGGAGACAATTTTTTAGCATTTTGAGCACGGTAAATTGATGTAAACACATATTTTTGAGCATAATGAAAGAGGCCCAACATTGGAAGTTGGAATAGGAGATGTAGCCTAGGAGGGTTGAACTCCTTCTTCATTTGTTATCTAGTGTATAATGTTATGGTACTGGTGTCTTATTTATTTTATGCAAAACTATGTTTCAAAAGCATGTTTATGTGTTAATTTATTTGACATATTTGGTTAAAAACCCTTAAAAAATTTCTTACAATCTTCACTATAAACTCTCAAGTTCACATATACATATCAGTTTGATATCGGAGCTTTCGTTCTTAGTTTGTTTTTAGGGTTTAATTTTGTTGTTAGTGTTTTTTATTCTTACAAGTTTTAATCTCAAAAGAGGAGAAGGAAAGCTTGTGGTAGCAAGTCCTCAAACTAGGTAAAGGAGAGCACATTTTCCACCATCTCCATCAGAAATTTCACCTCAAGTTTCACCAGAAGCCTCACTAGTCATGGCACATGAAGGAGAGCCTAAAAATATTTCAAAGGATGAGAAAAATTTCAGAAAATCACTCTTCGACATGACACACATGATGAAATTTCTATATGAATAAAGGAATGCAAGGTTGCAACAAGGTGAGAGCTCCAATCCTCCAAAGGGAGATGGCAGTAAGCCTCCAAAAGTAGATGGATGAGATGGGGACAATCCTCCAAAAGGGAATGGAGGAAATGGTGACAAACCACCTTTAACTCCACCTTTCTCTTCACCTCCATCCTCACCTCCATCTTCACCATCATCATATTCTACATCAACCCCTTCACAAACACATCCACATTCTCGAAAGGGACGTGGTAAAACTCCACTTTTAAAACTTGACATAAATTTTGAATTGCCTATGTATAATTGAAAGGTAAATGCTGAGAGATTAGATAATTGGGTTCATTAGCTTGAAGTGTATTGTAGAATAAATAGTATCAAGGATTATGAGACCAAGATTCAACTTGCTTCATTAAGGTTGGAAAGTGCAGCACCCATTTGGTGGGAAGCCAAAACTAAAGAGGACAGGAAGAAACATGTTAAGGTATTATCTTCTTGGAATGATTTTTTTGTTGCATTAAGAATACAATTTTATTCATTAGCATACATGCAGAAAGCTATCATGTATTGGCAAAACTTTAGGCAAGGAAAGGGTCAAAGTGTGCAAAGTTATACCTAAGATTTTAGAAGGAGAGAATTTATATTGGGTATAGATTTATCATCTCAAGACACTTTACTCAAATACATTGGAGGTTTACATAACTATTTGAGACACATTGTTCTCATGTTTAACCCTACAAATTTAGATAAAGTTTATGTACAAGCCACACATCTAGAAGGAAGAGGGGAAAATGTTTCTAATGAGAAAAGTGAGAGTTCCTTTGAGTCTGGAGAAAAAGGAAAGGGTAAGTTGAAGGGGAAAGGAAATAAGAATGCTGATACCAAGATGGAGAAAGAAAAAATTACATGTAAACATTGTTCCAAGGAGGGCCATGATGAAGATCATTATTGGAAACTTCGTCCAAAGATGAGAGCCAAAAATTTTAAAAACAAGGAGAAGGAAAAGACAGTTGCAACTACACAACATGATTTAGATTTAGATTCCAGAGATGAAACAAAGATCACATCCATGGGTTTGAAAGCTAAGTACATTTCAATTACTAGTTCTTCAAATTGCCTTAATGATACTCAATATCAAGAAAAAAAGAATAGAGATTTTCCACATTAGAGATATTTCAAAACATACCAAGATAGACACATTGTTTGATAGTGGTTCACAAGAAAATCTTATCTTTGAAGACATTGCAAGAAGTTTAATTTAGATACCATTCCACATCCTAAAACTTATACTTTAGGTTGGGTATGTGAGAATGAAAAATTGCAGGTGACAAGGAAGTGCATAGCTAGATTTGCAATCACTGCAAACTTTCTTGATGAGGTTGAACTTGATGTAGTTCCACTTGATATATGTGGTATATTTTTGGAAGCCCATATCTTTATGATAGGAGAGCCATTTTTCATCACCATGACAATAAATATAATTTTTTCAAGAATGAGTTTGAGTACATTGTTAGAGCGCATAGCACGAAATTGAGTTTGTCTCTTTTTAATGTTAGACAGATTAATGAATTGTTAATGCTAGTCATAAGTTTGTAGCAGTATATTAAACAAGTTTGAAATATGATTTCATTAAGGTTTATAATTCATGTGATAATATGTTTTAGGAGTCTAACATGTTTCCTCCCAAAAGAGGTAAACAACATGAAGTGAATTTGCAGCAGGATGCATCATTGTTGAACATTGGTGTGAACAAGATGTCAGTTTTAAAGAATGCAGGGGTCAAAAAGAATATGAAAATGCAATTTGACAAAGATCACATTAGTTCTAAAATGTCTTCTTGTGGGTTTCATAATTTTATGTCTTTGAATAAGGATGGTGCATGGCAATGGCGATCAAATTTGGTAAAGAGTCGAGCCAAGTGCAAGGTTAAACATGCTAAGCATCATCATAATGACAGTGTTCAAGGTGAAGTGAAATTGAAATTTCATAAGTTTCCTTTGATTGAAGATCGAGGAGGGAATGAGCATATTCCTTCAAAGGAAATTTTTTTTTTCTCTGCATATTTTGGGAAATTGCAGCAAGATGTCATTGTTGACAGCAATACAAGGACTCCAAAATTAGGGAAAGTGATGTACTTTCATGAAAATCGTAAAGCGAAAAATTCAAGCAAATTTAAGTGGATTGAGACTGAAAGGGTGAAGGAGATGTGCCCTCACATATTTTTTGACTGATAATGAGCTTTTGGAGTTCCAAAATCTCCCAGTGGGGAGAAATGATCTAATGGATCAGTATAATGCTCAAATTTCAAAATGCTTGAAATGGTTTCAAACCAATGCCAAAGTGAAGATCTCGTCGCCCTATTTCCAACGCAATTCATTTCACTCAAAACCTATATCATATTTTCTAAATATCGCATTCTAATCAAATTGGGAAACAACTAATTTTTTTGAAAATGGGTTGTAGGTACGCCTAGTCAGTAGTACGTACGCTAACTGGGAAACTGGTTGTGCATCTGACTATGTTTTTATGGGCCAATTAGATGATGACAAGTGGCACTGGTTGATTGGCTCAAGTATAGTGTGTTTTTATGGGTTCATTGGTTATTGTGTTGGACCAATGAGGAAGTGCCATGTGGGCCAATCAATTGCTGCCACATGGCATCCAATCATTTGTGTAAAATTTTGTTATGAGCCCAAATTTCCTCCACAAGATTCGAAAACGCAACCAAACAAATAGCATCAAATCCCTCCACCGGCCTACCTAACTTGGTGCTTATTAAACTATGGTCACAAGTCCTATTTTAAGTTTAAAATTTATGGAGTCGGGGGTCAGGACCAAGGTCAACCCTTGACCCTGGTTCAGCCAACCACACAACATGGCAGGCAGACAGGGCTTGGGGTTAACCTCGGCCCCAACATTATATTATATGTTTAGACATAGGCGATATGCCAAAACATTACCACCACAACATATTTTATGTTCCAAACCAAATGTCATATTACAACCAATGAACCATATGATAAACCATAACCCAAAATTTGAGCGGAGGTGATATAAAATGTAACAGTCAGCGCATGTAACAGGTTTGGGTGGTGAAGCTTTATGTACCGTGGTCAGTCTAACCACCATCAAGAACCCACAAAAACAACCACAATTAAAGGTTATGGTTATGGCATCGTTGTATGCTGTAGTTTTGTTCAACTGTTACATCGGCAATCAACAAATGACATGTGAACATATGGCAACGGTGAATTTTAATGGTTATGGTGGTTAGAACCAATGGGTAGTTGAACCTATCTGACGGGGTTTAGGGAACCCAACCCACATCAAAACACAAGTTGCAACCCCAACCACATTCACAAGAGGAGGTTAAATCATTTGCAAGAACCGGTCCAACAAACCGAGCATCTAACGACCCATAACGCGCCAAGCGGTGCCTTTTTATTCAATTCAGGGCCAACATAGTGCGATTAAGGGTTCAAAAAGTTTCACTCGAACCGATGGTAATCTCACTGGTGCGGGGAAAAATTGTCACCCCACGTGGCCGACAAAGGTGGAAATTGTAGGATAGGTAGCAATTGGGTGCGATTTGGAGGATAGTTAGTAGAAAAACTTTGAAGGAGCATAACTCGGTAAGTTTTTTACCTTTTTGAGTGCACAAAGAGCCCAAATAGGGATTGTTTACTATTATAGATCCATTAGAGACATTTCTTTAGCATTTTAAGCACTTTAACTTGATGTAAACACATATTTTTGAGCAAAATTAAAGAGGCCCAACATTGGAAGTTGGCCCAAGAGGGGTGAACTCCTTCATCATTTTTTGACTTGTGTGCACTGTTATGGTACTGATGTCTTATTTATTTTGTGAAAAAATTAGTTTTAAAAGCATTTTTATGTGTTAATTTAATTGACCTATTTGGTTAAAAACCCTAAATAATTCAATTGCAATCTTCACCATAAACTCTCAAGTTCACATATACAGATCAGGAAGAGGGTATCTTTTCTTGAGCATAATCTTGTTTAATGCTTTGAAATTGATGCATATTTACCAAGATCCATCCTTATTTGGCACAATTATGATGGTTGCTACAACTAGTTCTTCACTTTTCTTGCTTCCAAAATAGACTATCTACATAGCCCAACATTTAGCAATAAAGGGTCTACAAATAATTGGATTTTGTGCTTCACTTCCCTATTGGGTGGTAACCCTTTAGGCTCTTGAAATCTTTTCTTTTATGCCTATAGAATCCTTTCTGATTATTATTATTTTTATTTAATACACCCCTCTAGGGATGTATTTTCCCTTATTGACAACTCACTTGACTGTTTTCCTCTTAAGAAAAATATAACATACTTTTTATTGGAACTAATTAGCTTCTTGGCTTGTTTGGCACTTGCCATTGAAATATTGGTAGGTGAGCAATGAAGGCCCACATGGTTGGCTTGGTCGGGTTTTGGCCAAGGACACTAATATAATTTTGTTAGTTACTTATTCCTCAGATCAAGGTTTTTTTAAGGATAAACATTGTGTATATTATGTTTCTCTTTTTTATTTTTATTTTTATCTTAGTAAAGTTAATTTTCTCTCTAGTAATTTTCACATAATATGTTGGTCCTCAACATACCCGATCGGGAATAATTGAGACCTAATGAGGATTTTTATGTCCTCTCACTTTGTTATTGGTGGATCACCTTCCAACCTAAGTGTTTCTGAATGGTTTCACCACCAATTCGGAGCATGACCCTCTAACATTTTTCTAGCAAATGATATTTTATGCTCTTCATATATATTATGTATGCTAAAAAAAAATTATAATTGTTGCAGCCTGTGATTCAATTTAAATGCATCAATATCACCTTGGTATGGATTCATGTCGACCTTCACTGAATCCATATTGAATATGGACTATGAATGGTTGATGACATTTGAGCTCTTTCTTAGGTTCATTCCTTAACTCCTTTTATGGGTCTTCATGATCTCCCAATTTCCCCTCCAATATGAACTCTGAGTTAGAACCTCCATATTCTCTTATTCCAATATTGTTTGATAGAGTTGCCATAAGGAGTGTCATATTGCAACTGACGTCAGTGACCTACTCTTTTAACCTCTCAAATATGTATTCAAATAGACCATGAGGATTATTATGAATATACTCATTAGTCATAGCTAGGGTTTTTTGAATTTATGGTTAAGGAAAATCTTAGGTCACTTGAAAATTCCACAATATTCCCCAAAGAAACCTTCTTTAATACTAGTATGATCTATGAAATACCATGGATGTTTATTTTTTCTTAGATTCCAATTTTTTTATTTAGATGATTTTTCTTGCTTAATTAATTAAATTAACTAAAATGAGGGAAATAGAAAATAATAAATACACAAATTATCCACACTAGACACAAATATTTTTCCTAGAAAACCATGACAAGAGAAAACTCGGGTAAAAGGTGAGGTTGCTCTGCTCTATTTTCTCTACTATAGAAAATGGTAGCCTTGTCTATGGCATGCATCAATCGTAATAAAGACAAATGTAATATCTCTGTCTGTCTTTCGTGGAGCATCATCTTGTTGATGGCTGTGGATGCTCGTAACTAATAAGAAGATATCGTGCGGTTGGCTTCTTTACGTAATAGTCTGGCATTATTACAATTACGCCTTTCTGGTATCATTATCTGTGTTGACATCTCTAGACATGACTTAGTCTGACCTTGTAGCTGCTTCTCTTGCCTACCCTTATAGACTTTGCTTGGATGGAAGTACAAAGAAGTGATACTTTATATGAATTTTCCTAAGACCTGTGACCTATTTGGATACTATATAATCCTAACTCCCTTTATTTTTCCCTCTTACTTCCCACTCCAAGTTGATATGCTCAACTATGGAATCAAATCAATAGAAAAGGATGGAACCCCTACTTCTCCTAGTGCCCCGGAATATAACATAGCCCAATAAACAACTAGGGGTTAGGTTTGGTTCCCTCAAATATCAACAAGAATTACAATTTTGTGTTGGCATTATGGCTAATGTGTTTTCCTTGATGGCAACCTATTTAACAAATATGCACTTAATATCAACTTGGTTATAATATGATGATTATGGAACTACTTAAGATGATAGGAATATTGGTACAGGAATTATAGAAGATGTGGAAAAAAAAATTGCATTTCAGTTACATATGGATGAAAATTGTGAAGTTTGATAAGTATACGTAGATCCTATGAAGAATGGTTGCGTACACACGTAGGTTCTATGAACAAAATTCAAGTACATAATCCAAACCTTGTAAATTTGGATACGAGATGTCATTACTGATGGGCCTCCAAATTAGACATAAATTAAGGCCCATTTGACCATCCTTCAACACATCAAACCTTTTTTTTTATGATGACATATTTTTAACTTTAATATGTTCATTAGGAAGTTTTAGAGATAATTGCATATTTGTGCCTAATATTATTTATTTTTGTAGAATATTGTGAGAATATTAGGCAGATTATGAAGATTTGGTGGAGGAGATAATATAGGGCCTTTCTCCCTGATACAAGAGGATCAAGATGGGATAATAAATGAACATAATATCATGCAATTATTGAAAATTTATGGATCTTTGGTGATTGAGGAAATCTTGGAATGTGTTCCCTTCCATTTAACGCAAATTCCTAATGTTGGTAACTAGATCCATTATTTAAGGATTTTGGAGGGGAAAGATTCCTCCTTTCAAGTAAAATTCTTCCTCATCATTTTTCAGAAGTACCAATTCTAATTGGCCTCAAGGGGAATTTATTTCTTAGTCTTCTTGTGGAGAAAACTTGTTTTTTAGCAGCTCCACTTTCATTTCTAGTAGGGATGTACCTGGATTGATTCAAATAATGAAGTTTGGTGCAATTTTTATATTCTAAAGCTTAGTTTACTTCATAGGACTATGAGTATCCTTGGGATTGGCCATTCTAGGAGCCTCAAATCCCTCTTGTACAATTTCTTTATTTCCTTTGAATGTGTTTTGTTGGAATCACGATTGTCATTAGACCAAAACCTACATGGCTTAGTCTTCACTACAATTTCCAGAGTTAGGATCCATGAAAGGTGGTTAGTCCATGTTGCGAAACACATACGGAGCGTTGAACCCAATGTCCAACAATCTCCCCCCCAACGCGAGTCGGGTGAGTTTCGAACTCGAGACCTGTCGCTCTGATCCCAATTGTTGGAATCACGATTGTCGTTAGACCAAAACCCACAAGCCTTTGTATTTGCTACAATCGCAAAATTTAGGATCCATGAGAGGCGGTTAGTCCATGTTGCGAAACACACGGGGAGCGTTGAACCCAATGTCCAACATGTTTTTCACTTGCATCTCTTATTTCTACATATACTATTCATGCGTATTTTGTTGTAGGTTACATTGGTTAATGATTGAAGTGATTGTTTTTGCAGATTATTCATAGATTCAAAAGAATCATTCATCCTTATAACATGTTTTAAAATTCATCTTCATCATTGAGCTACTTAGATTTGGTTACTAGTTCACGAATCTAGAATTTCTGGAAGTCCCTTCTAGCAAAATAGTATTAATTTTCTTCTATTTTTTAGAACATGTTAATGAGTTTCATTCGAGTTTATTCCACTTTTATTAGGTCATAAAAAAATTAATTTTAATTACAAAATTTACCCCATATAAATTTCACTTGATTAGGTTAGGCATTTGGTAGGTTAACTAGCTCACTAGTTCTTGAATTTTCAGTTTTTAGATTAGTAATTTTCTGTTATTTTTTATCACATGTTAACGGAGGTATTTTGGAGTGATTAAAATTGGAATGGAATCCTAATATATCCTAATTAATAAAAAAAAAATCTCATTCTATTTTCACTTGATTAACTTGGGCATTCAAAAAGTTATATCCTCCTTTGTAAAAATAGGGTCTCTTATAACACCTCTTGTAGCACTCTTGTAGCACATGTAAAATTTACTAGATTTTCTCCAAAAGCTTGGTTTTTGTCCCTTAGGATTGAATAATTACCTCTAGGATTTGAACCATATGTTATTACCAAAACCGTACTTGATTGGCTACTGATCAGACAAATTCTGTGTAACTATTTCAAACCAATATTGTGACTGAGGCTTAGCCTCCTCAATATGAGAGGGCTCTCTCAAGGGTTAATGATATTGAATAAATATATAGATAGATGGCTAAATCTATTGTTTGTGTCTTGGTTTTGTATGTTTGCAGGTTGAAAAGATGAAGGCTTGCTATCATTGGGATATGGAGTCAGTGACAGGGATAAAGATGACAAAGGCTCTCCTTGTGGAAGTTGAGGCTTGTATATACTTCAATGAAAGAGTAACATGTTCAGGAGAATCCCAATAACTTGAGGTTCAAAGGAAGTCAGAGCATGTGATACATGAATTCTGAGTAATGGGACATCAAGGTATTGAATGGAAAATATTAAAAGTGATTCACCATAGCTCAATACTTAAAGGAAGTCAGAGCATGAACAATCATGAATTCTAAGTAATAAGCATTAAGAATTTGGAAGAAAAACATTTGAAAGATAGGACAGAAACTCATTGAAATACACTAATAATCTCAGGTGAAGAAAAGTTGTATTTGTTGTAAATGTTGTCATTGATGGAAAAGAAGCACAAAGGAGCAGCACCTGAACTAGCAATAAGGCAAAGGAGATGACAAAGGAGGAGCACTTGAAACATCAGCCAAGGAGCAGAGAAAGCATAAGAAGAGGTAGCAAGGAAGCAAAAGAAGCAAGAGAGATAAGGAATTGAGGCAGCAGACAAAGCAGAGACAACGAATAGAAGCAGAGGCAACGTAATGTACAAAAGAGTTGAAATTAAGAAATGTAGTGCAAAGAAGGCAGCAGATGCAGAGATAGGCAAAGAACAGAGGTACAACAAAGGCAGAGGCAGAGGTCGAGTAGCAGAAGCAGCAAAAAGAAGAAAAAGGAGGCAACGCTGAATCACAGACAGGCAAAGGAGGCAGCGCTGAAACAAAGACAGAAAAAGGAAGCAGTGAATACAATGGAGGCAACAAAGAAGCAAATGAAGGCAGAGGAAGCGAATATAACAGAGGCATAGTCGTTATCACTGCAACAGAGGCAGAGGCAGAGGCAAAGCGACAGGAGCAGCAGAGACAGAGGCAGAGGCAGAGGCATTATAATTCCGAGAATCGCCCAACCCGGAGGACAGATATATAATTCCGAGAATCATACCCCAAGCCGAGCGTTACGCATATAATGCAAAACCAAATTCCGGGAATCGCCTAACCCACTGGCGGACACACACATATATATAATATCCATCACAATACATATAAATGTCACGCATTTCATATTCTACAATGGTCCAAGGCATATACATTAATATATATTTAAGTGGAGCGTGTTATGATCAATGGAAAGGAAGTAATATAAAGTGGGACCCTCACCCAATCGCAATCGGAGATCGCAAGGGCAGCGGAACATGTAACCAACATAAAGTTGCGATTGCGATGGAAATTCGGACCCGATGGATCAATGAACCATAATTCATGTGTTTTTGAGTTCCAGTGAATAGTGATGATCGCATCGGAGAACATAAGAGTTGCGATTGCGATTGGAAGACCGGACCCGATGGGTCTATAAACCATGTTTAACAAAGTGTTTGAAGTCCAGTTCCAATCTCATCGGAAAGAAAAAAACCATCGCAACACATATTAAAGGAATTGTGATTGTGATTAAGAGTTCGGACCCGATGGACTTATAAATTATGATTAACAAATGTTTCAGTTCCAGGTTCTAATCGCATTGGCACTGGTCAATCGCATCGGAGAATATAAGAGTTGCAATTGCGATTGGAAGTCCGGACCTGATTGGTATATAAACTACGACTCATATACAACTTGAGTTCCAGGTCTAATCGCATCGGCAAAACGCAGTGAACAGTGATCAATCGCAATCGGAGCAGGAGAAGTCAATCGCATCGGAGTATTCGAAGTCGCGATTGCGATCAATCGCAATCGAAACAAGCGCAAAGGATTCAATCGCAATCAGAAGATTTTAGTTGCGATTGCGATCAATCGCAATCGGAGTAGGAGCGATCAATCACAACTAGAGGAGTACCAATGCATCGGAAAACATGTCAGGTGGGCCCGAAAGGGCATTTGTTAAGTATTATCAAGATTATTCATTGATTATAGTAGAAGCAGCAGTTGTTTGTTAAAACCTTATATAAGGATGTCGAGAGTTGATTTAAGTTGTATCAAAAGGCGTTGTTATATATATAAAGGGGGATTGTATTAAAATATGCCGCGTGGTCTGTAGACCCACGGGCCTCGGCTTAAGGTGGAGGGTGATTTGTAACATAATACAATTGTGATATAGGTATGTTCCGGCTTGCGGAACTCGCCACATCAACAAGACACTCGTGGCATGAAAAGGGTTGGAATTGCCCTGATTTAAAAGTCAGCAACTGCATTTTATTTATTTAAAAGGCACAGTTACACGTATGCAACAGTTACACCCCCACAGAGGATAGAAAAGAAAATAGAGCCGAAAAGAGATAAAACACAGTCACAGAAAAGACAAAGACAGCCATAGAAAAGACAAATGCGTAGCGATTCAAAAGACTAAATGAGTTGAGCTGGAGTTCTCATTTGTAAATTTGAATGTAAATGTTTTATTTAAATTTATATTGTTGTGATGCATTGGCAAGTCTCCGGAAGAGAGCAAATATCCCACTGTAATATTAAAATAAGCACCTACAGTTACATTTTTCTGAGTGAGCTGAAAAGAGATGAGAAGGCAGAAGGCAAAGAGACATGGCTGTCCATTTTGAATTCCCAGTGGAATACAAACAACCATGAAGCTATTTTTGTATAAAACAGGGTAATATCCAAGGGGAGAGATGTTGACGAAAAGGAGTGAGAGAAGAAGAGAGTATGCAGCAGAATTAAAGAGAGTTGAAGAAAATAAGCAAGCTGCAAGAAGAATGTGAATAAGGAGGAGCTGAGCAAAGAAGAAGAAGGGGCTGAGCAGAGATGATGCAGGTCTAATATAAGAGTTGATGAACAGCAGAGAAGAAGGTACAAAACAGAGCTGATATCCAAGGTAAATCAGCAAGTGTTTTTCTTTTGAAAGAGTAAGGAAGTTGGAGCTTCCCTATCAAGTTGTAGCTTGATAGATGTGAGTTGTAGCTGACTGAGGTAGGAGCCTCCTGTAGGTTGGTGCCTGCAGAAAATAGATGGGAGTTGGTGCTTCCTTACCCGAGTTGTAGCTTGCCGGAGTGAGGGTGGAGCCTACTGTGAGTTGGAGTACTGCAGAGAAAATCAGTGGTGAGAGGGAGTTGGAGCTTGCCTTTACATCACAACAATAATAAGATGTGGTTTTCTCCCTTTATGGGTTTCCACGTATATCTGGTGTCTATGTGCATGATGTCTATGTGTTGATATGATATATCTATTCTTCTAATACTTGCTGCTAACATATTAAGACTACTGGTACATTATCTAATCTGCTTATTAATTGCTACTCATAAATAAAGATTGCTCACACATTATGTTGATCATGAAATGAAGGTGTTAATAAAGTAAAATAAGTTTTAAAGGAAAAGTTTTAAAAGTCCATGAATGTGTTAAACTGATTCACCCCCCCCCCCTCTCAGTTTAACTAAGAGTTCAACAGTATTGCTATTGTATATATCAGAAACTCTAAAAGCCTTACAAAGTAGTCTAATGAGATAACATTTTCCAACTTGTAGGTTGAAAATAATTTTAGTATGTAAACATTGGGCTTATGGAGTCAAAATTTTCAGTGATTTAGTGAGTTACTTGACATGGAAGTTGATGTTGTTCAGAGTTTCTAGAAATAGGACACACACAAATAAAACATGTGTATACACATTAAATTCACATATAAAGGAAGTCAGAGCATGCTATAGATGGATTCTGAGTAATATAAGTGAAAACCATTGCAAGTGAGATACATAAGAGGCACAGATAGAATAGTAAAGCACTAAAATCTCCTTCAAAATCTCAAGTTGTTCAAGTAACAGATCTATGTATTAGCTGAAACAGTCCATTACCATAAGCTGCAATTTTGCCAAAAATATTCCAACCCTTGAAAAATTCGACCCAATGGCCTTTTATAGACCTCTTACATCATCAGATGATATTCCTCTAGGCTAGATACATCTAATTTCTATCCACTGACACCTTTCATAACCATAAAACATAATATTTATGACAAACAAACACCTATCCTACTTGACAGTCCTATTTCAAAAGGACTAAAAATCCTTATTACTATATTTAACAACCTTATATACTTGAAATTACTTCATTGAAAAGTGTATCATCACATGGTCAAATATGGATAATGAGATTAAATTTTTCATGACTACTTTGCTGACCTCCACAAAAGCAGGAAACCATACTCTGTTTTTTAGGCATAGGATATTTTTACTTCTTTGAACATTCTGACCATCAATTAATATTCCTTTCGTGGTCCTTGGCTGTTGAATATTTGGTTAACATGTCCCATCACTCTTTCCTAACCTCTAGCTGTCCAAAACCACTTCAAAACTATTCAAAAAGGATGTAATGTGTTGCGCTACGAAAACACAGCAGTTTCGTAGTGCTGCTATTTCAACCTTTATTCTTCAAATCTTTGACTTCTTTCCTCCAAGATTGTTTTAATTACCCTTTAATACATCCTCCATACAAAATTTAGTTCTTGATTCATTCTTCAACCCTTCAAAAACTGATCAAAATAAGAAATAAAAGCAGCTACAACAGTTTTGTAGCGCTTTTTTTCTTTTTTACACTGAATGCGCTACGAAACTGTTGAGTATGCAGATTCTTCATAAATTTGTCAAATGAAAAGTGTAGTTGCCCAAAAAATCAAAATCTAACCTATCCTCATCATCTACAAACCATACAAACCATAAACAAACTTCATTTTAGCTTCCTTGTGGAATTTCTTGCATATTTCTCCTATTTTCTTTCCTGAAAATAGGTCTTGGGACAGAGCCTATATATCCTCATCAATGATGTATTTTGAGAAACTGAAGGAGGTTGTTGTAGGCCAGTATGTCATGAATAAAAAACTCTCTTTTCTTTTTGAAACACATCTCCTGCTATCCAGAAAATTCCTTTGAAAAACATGTTTAAAACAGGAAAAATCTATTTTCTGAAAATAGGGCTTCAAATAAAGCCTTTTATCTCCCAACTGATAACACTTGTGAGAAAAATGAGAGAGTTTGTTTTTATTTGATATTTTTTTGAAAATAAACTCTCTCGGTTTCGTAAAAAACATTTTTTTTGCTCAGAAACCTCCTTTGAAGTTGACTGCTCAAAACCAGAAAACAGAGTTTTTGCTTCATAATTTTGAACAGTTTCGTAGCGCTTTTTGCCTTTTTTACACTGGATGCACTATGAAAATAGGGATTATTGGCTAATTTGGCACTTTCGGTACAAAAAACTTTGGAAAATGATGAATGATTTGACTTGAAGGAGTTTAAAAATGAGTGTATTTGGACCTAAGGGTAAACTCAAACTATAAAAAATTTATAATTTCCCTTGGTCAAATTCAAAAATGACTCTTAAAACCTTATTTTGACCCATGAACCTATTTAACCTTATCAAAATGATGTTTGATTTTTTTTGAGTGATAACACCATGATTTAGTAAGACCAAAATACCTCTTAAGCCTTGCCTCTTCTCCATTTCAATTCACCTATACAATTATGGTTAGTGGACATATTCATCACTTGAAGATCATAATAATGATTTTCATGATTACTTCATGAAGTACCTTATGACCTATTTTTACAAAATATATTTTGAATGCTGCGATTGAATAATGGTTTTGTGATTAGGTTTTTTTTCATACATCTTAAGCTTGTTGAGAAATTAGGGCTTTTATTAAAAATTTCTCCTCTTGATAATTATTTGTGATTTACTTCATGCTTCTTTCTCTTAGATATATTCTGTGTTAGATTATTATGATGTTCATCAAGTCAATTATCAAATACTCAAGAGACAAAATGGTCAGACTTGCAATATAGGGCCAAAACCTTTCCCTCTTTGAGAGGAAAACCCGCATCAAATTCTTCTTATAGAGATTCCAATTGACGAATACCAAGATCATTACCCTTAACCTATCTAGCCCCTCCAAGACCAAGACATTGGTTCCCTTGATTGTATTCTTTTATTTCTATCTTCTTCTTTCACATGGGAGGCATAATTTATACCTTCATTCATATCATCATTTTCATTCTTAACCTTGTTACAAAGATGTAACATTGTACTTAGAATGTAGTACCATAACAACATGACATAAATAACACTAAATTCTAACGTTGTAGTATCAAATCAATATATCATATCATTGTATCACATTACCAAGTCACATCACTGCATCACATCACTATATCACATCACTGAGTCACATCACTACATCACTGAGCCACATTACTACGTCATTGTGAAGTCACCAAGCTATAGGTATTGTGTTGAGATACTTGTCCCAATATAATGTTACTGTGAGAGGTCTGAGACCTATTCCAGATCTCATTTGTGTACCTAACTAAAATTTGCATCCATCTGAATCTATCTTCTGTAGTGTATACTGAAATCTATGCCTTGGTCTGAACTTTCCTTCTGCAATCTAGCCCGATAATCTCAAAGATATGTGAGTCTTTATTTTGTTGTAATGCAAGGTGCCTAGACACCTATATATAGTGGTTTAACCCTATTATTAAGATGAACTTTGAAAGTGAACTATCGTTTCTAATTTCTGTGAGTCAACATGAATATATAGTGCATATTTTAGGTAGACATCAAGGAGGCGAACTGTTCTTGTTACACCATTTTTTGGTCATCCAACTCATTATCATTAGATGAACCCAAGTACACCATGTAAGACCAATTTTACCCTAAGTAAAATTGCTTTCACCACGTGAAATAACTTATTCGTTTATGCTTCCCGGTCATTTTTTTTTTCTAAGTAAATCTAAATCTATTATGGAAACATATGGTACATAGCATTCATGGCCTCCATGAGGCATACTATCAGTAGAATATCAAAAAATTGAGCCACCTTTGAAGGAAACCAGCCCGAGCAGTGTTTAAGTGTTGCCTCAACCGAGGAAACCAGCTTTGAAAAGTACAGATTAAACAAAAAACTGAGCCGCCCACTAGGGGAAACCGACTCGTTCTGAGTTCTTACATAGCCTCGAGATATGTAGTTAAAATTTGACATACCAAGACCTAATGGAGCCAAAAACAGCAAAAGAACATAGAGACCGAGCAAAATTACTTGTTCGAGGAGCACATCTAGAGACCATAGTCGCCAAATGGCGTTTCTTCTTCGATTCTGCACCATCCAGCATCTTCGTCATTGTGGATCAGTCCGCTTTGAGCTACAACAGTGCTAGCATCGCGAACTCCAACCTGGATTCTTTCGTCCTGAGGAATACTGGAGCTGCACTCCCCACCTTTGCGAGAAGTATCCATACCTGCAGGCAGAGTAGAGTGCAAAACAGAAGGAGGCATAGGAAAATTGTCCGTATGAGTAGCTGGAGGGGGGGCAGGAGTTATCTCAGAGATTTCTTCGAAAGAGACGGTAACAGTAGCTATGACCAGGGGTCTATCAGAATTTCTCTGGAAGTGGAAGATAGCGGTGGTGGGGTTCTGGAGGGAAGCAGAGGGAGCAGGGTGAGACTCAACAGGTGGCCTAGAGACAGCAGAACCTCGCCTTGAGGGGGAGGTGGTGTTACACCCTCGCTCATAGCTATGCTGGTATCGTGCACGGGGAGGCTGCTCATAGAGATCTTCGGAGGAAGACGAAGTCGAGGTGGCCAAATGAGAACGACGACGGCTAGAAGAGGGGCCATGAGTGCAACCTCGTTGGCATCTGAGCCTATGTCTGAGCCGAGGCATAGTATCCCAGAGGCCAAAGGGGAGAACAGAAGAGAAACGAGGCAGTAATGGGGAATAAGGAGCAAAAAACTCAAGCGAGGTCACAGATAGATGGGGGCAGTAGGGACTGTGGGAGAAATAAAAACCTGGAAGAAAGTCGATGCAACAGCCTAGCTGACAGCGCTTGCCCACATGAGTGAGAAGACTAGGAGAATTTTCTTCCTGAGAACATCTATATCTAAGAGGCCGAAGCTGCATCGGCATGGAGCTCAGCAGGCTGTTGCAGAAATGCATAGAGAACAGACAGAGGATGGCAATGAAGAGCTGAATGCAAATGGAGGACGAGTTGGAAGGGTACAAGATGAATGGTTTACTGTCTCGACCTTCCCACCGACATAAATGCCGCATAGGGTGGTGGACTGGCGCAGAACTCACAACAGTGGAAAATAAATTCTGCCTGCGGGAGACCATGTGGCCATGCCACGCGCCATACCGCGGCCCCCCTCCAGTCCTATCAGCCTTAATCACCCGCATTCGGGTACTTCCCGGTCATATTTAACCCAAAACTAGGAAATTAGTTAAATAAACCCTTATTTATTCAATTATTTCCTAAGAATAAGTTATTTAAATAATTATTTAAATAATATTCTTAGTTAAATTTGACTAAATCATCCATAAATAATTAAATAAACCATTATTTATTTAATTATATTCCCATCATTTCCCTAAAATGATAAATAAACCATTTATTTATTTATTATTTATAAATAAAGAAATTGACCCAAGTCAAGAATCCTTTTCCCTCCAACAAATATAATAAAATATTCCTAAAGGGTGATTCTAGAATTCGATTAATAATATTTTATTCATGCACCGAGTTCTAGAACACCCCAATATTTTGTTATAAATAGAAGGGTTTTTCCCATTCATTAGTCACCTCCATTGCATTAGATCACACTAGATCTACTCTTGGTCACCATTTTCCATTTTTTCCTTGTGAGCTCCCATTGAGTTCTATGTTTGTTTGGGTTTTCTACCACAATAAGAGAGAGGAATTTTAGATCTGAAACGCTGAGGACTTTCAAGAACCCATCCCATTGAGGAGAACTGGAAAACACCTTTCTTATTTTCCTCTCAGGTGCCCCATTTTTTAATATAATATAAAACATTCTTTTAAACACATTGTTCTTGTCTTGTCTATTGGATGCATGGAGCCATATTGTATTTTATCTGCTTAATGTCTTTTATGCTTAGATCTGGATTTGTGCAATATTATTTGGATCATCTAATTGCAGATTTAAAGATGTTTGGCAGCCATAATCGATGTTAGGGCTATTTGTTATGCATAGCTAAAGTGATCTTTTACGACGAAAGAATCATACTACCTGTTACACCATTTTTTGGTCATCTAACCCATTATCATTAGATGAACCCAAGTACACCATGTAAGACCAATTTTACCCTAACACAAAATTGCTTCCTGCCGTGAAATAACTTATTAGTTTATAATTCCAGGTCCATATTCTTTTAAAACAAGGAAATCAATTAAATAAATCATTATTTATTTGATTATTTCCTAAGAATAAGTTATTTAAATCATTATTTAAATAATATTCTTATTTAAATTTGACTAAATCACATATAAATAATTAAATAAACCATTATTTATTTAATTATATTCCCATCATTTCCCTAAAATAATAAATAAATCATTTATTTATTTGTTATTTATAAATAAAGGAAGTGACCCAAGTCAAAAATCCTTTTCCCTCCAACAAATATAATAAAATATTCCTAAAGGGTAATTCTAGAATTTGATTAATAATATTTTATTCCTGCACCGAGTTCTAGAGCACCCCAATATTTTGTTATAAATAGAAGGGTTTTCCCCATTCATTAATCACCTCCATTGCATTAGATCACTCTAGATCTACTCTTGGTCACCTTTTCCATTTTTTGCCTTGTGAGCTCCCATTGAGTTCTATGTTTGTCTAGGTTTTCCACATCAACAAGAGAGAGGAATTTTAGATCTGAAACACTGAGGACTTTCAATAACCCATGCCGTTGAGGAGAACCGGAAAACACCTTTCTTGTTTTCCTCTCGAATGCCCCATCTCCGTGAGTAATATAAAACATTCTTTTAAACACATTGTTCTTGTCTTGTCTATTGGATGCATGGAGCCATATTGTATTTTATCTACTTAATGTCTTTTATGCTTAGATCTGGATTTGTGCAGCATTAATTGGATCATCTAATTGCAGATTTAAAGATGTTTGGCAGCCATAATCGATGTTAGGGCTATTTTTTATGCGTAGCTAAAGTGATCTTTTACGACGAAAGAAGCATACTAACAATTGGCGACTCCACACGGGTTTTCTTTTGCGACCGCTGTTGTTTTATATATTCCTGCATATCCAGCTGTTTCAGACCCTATGGTTTCTCTCCAGTTTTCTGTTTTTCCTACTTTTATGGTGCCTTTCACCTCTAAAACCCTCAAACATTAAAATTTTTAACTTCCGTGTGTTTCTGGCCCTATTGCGCAGGTGACAGACATCAGCCGCCTCTGAGACGACAATTTTTTCTGAAATCTACCGCTGAGAGTGCCAGAAGTGTAGGTCACACTTTTTGGCCCAAAAAATGTGTCCTGGAGCTTCAGGTCACAGAAAACAACCCAAAAACTGTGACCTGAGCGAAAAACAGGTCAAAAACTGCGACCTGGACTTTTTTCTGGGTTTTGTCTGAACCTCTGTCAGGGTTGTCTGACCTCCATCTTCGCCTGTTTAGACCTATTCTTGCTCCGTTTCACTCAAATAAGTGGGAATCTAGCCCCCTAGGGCTTCAATACCCTCCACTTTTTGTGGGAGAGTTTTCTCTGTTTCAGAAGTCTGAATTTCCAGAGTTTCAACCTTTTTTCTTTCCGATCTGATACCTCCTTTTCAAATCCCTACAAATCAGCTCTTCTCCCTTTCAAAACACCTCATATAGTTTTGTTTGGGTTCATGTTTAGGGCCACCTCCTTGTCCCTTCTACCTTTAGCTTATCCCCTCCTTTCTAGCAGCAACCTTGCCTCTGCCTCTTTGCTGTTATCTGCACCTCTTTTCAGCAGATTTCTCCTTTAGATCCCGTCCCTCCTGACCTTAGATCTATTGGCCTATTTTTAGCGTGCTTTGATTAGATTTTTCCCTCTTATAGACTAGTTTTGAGAGACCCGCCTTCTTGGGTTAGATTGATGCATTGTTAGCTGTTAATTTTCTGTTCTTTTAGTCTTATTTACTGCAGATTTATTTTTCAGTTACGCAACACACTTTTTCTTTTACTCTCAAAACGTCTGGGTTTAAAAAATTAAAATTAACGCACGCCACACCCTCACCCTAAGAGAAGAAGAGCCTAGTTAACACCGCCTGGCAAAGACTTTAAAATCAATTGACACTGCACCTCTCTGCTTTTGTTTCGACATTGACCTCACTTGATCTTGCACCGCCCTGCCTTTGTCGGCTTTTCTTCTTCCCGTCATCATTGTGCCTCCAAGGCGTTTATCCCTAAGACTTCTTAGCCTTCACCCTCAGTTTCCGGTTGGTCGACTTGCTCCTTCCCGTCGTCGTCGAGTTAGACATTCCCCGAGTCCGCACTCTCACTCATCTTCTGATTCTTTGGTTTCTCCCCCTGTTACCTTCACCATGTCTAGTCCAGGGCCTAACGCTAGTGGCAACCCCGGCCCTAATGCTGGGATTGTTACTAGCGGAACCACCACAGGAACTACCTCGACTGCTCCCTTGCTCCCCTTCATGGCAGGCCTCAGTCTCCTCGATTTCAATCAGTTGATCAATGATCCTATCTGCCACGATGTTAGTTGGCCTACTATGCCAACCAAGCTCCCCTTCGAAATTCCCAAGTTTGAAGGCCTTGCTGGAGAATATCCCTCCAACCATATCCGATCTTTCCACATGTGGTGTTCATCCCATTCCATTACTGATGATTCAATTCGTCTTAGATTGTTCCAACGCACGCTTACAGGCGAAGCTTCTAAGTGGTATGTTAATCAGCCCACTTCCTCTCATACCACCTTTTAGACTCTTTCCCAGGCTTTTTTATCTTACTTCCAACTTCCCCTTCATTATGACACTAGTATCGAACTTTTGACTTCTTTCCGTCAATCATCGGCCACCTGCCTATCTGATCATATCCAGGAATGGCGGAGAAGAAAGAGCCTATGTCAATCTCCTACCTTCGAAGACCGTGTCTACATGGAATGGTTCCTTAGATCTCTCTTGCCACCTATCGGGAAAGATGTCGCATCACATTTTCCTCAAATCGAAGAATCTGCCCTCCAAATGAAGTTAAAATATGACCTAATCTATGCTCATACGGGTTATGTTTATACTGTTCTACCTGATCTCCCCAAACCCAGTAATGCCCATGCTTTGGGGGCACCTCATGCCGCCGACAGTATCGTTGGAGCTATCTCTCCTCCATCCGCTCAACCTCCCATGAGCTATGGTTTTCCTAGGGGAGGGGGCACCACTTCCTGCACTTCTCCCCCTCCCAGTAGCACACATCCAGGATCCGGCATGCCTCCTCTTTCTGCCCAACCCCTTGTTTACCACACTGTTACCCAACCTCATTATCATCCATTTCCATAGCCTAGTGCTTCAACTCCTCTAGCATTAGCACCCCCGCCTCCCTTTTCTTCTCAACCCCTGCAATAGCAACCAGCACCCCCTCAGGGGCAGGTGTATGCCCAACAGAGCGCGACCAATCCCTTCCCGCAGCAACGCTTCGTGGCTACCCAACCACTTCATGGACCGGTAACCACTCAACCTCTTCCATCTGGTACCTATGATTACTAGATCCTCATGATGAACTCTGACCAACCTATAACCGTCGATCTTAACCTTCACACTCAGTCTTGTCCACACCCCTAGCCTCCTGCCCCCTTTGTCCCCGAGTCACCTTCTTCAGGTTCTACAGAGCCTCTTTCAACAACTAATGTTCCCTTGCATATCCCTCCACCCAACGCCGAGGTTCATACCAAGATTCCTAAGGGACCATTACACCGAAATGCTACTTCTGACTGCGCTACCCATTCGTTTAGCATAGTAGATGAGCTGGCCCAATCTCATGTTTCCATTTCAACGGTGGAACTCCTCCAGTTGTGCCCCTCCCAAAGAAAAGCTATACTATCTGCCCTGGGTGCTGCAGATCCAACAAATGACCAATTGATTGTTTTCTATGCCCATCATTAAGAGTCTGCTCCTCTTCCTGCTTCCGTAGCTTTCCAAATCTTAGTCAAAATCTGAAATGCTAACATTTCCCGGTGCATCATTGACGAGGGGGCATCCACTTGTGTAATGTCTGCTTCGGTTTGGAAACAACTCGGATCTCCTGAGCTGGCCCCTTCTACAATCACCCTTCGTGCGTGGGATGGCCATGCCTCCCAGCCCATTGGCTTCTTCCGTAACTGTCCTATCACCCTTTCAGGCAAGACTTTTTGTGTTGACATTGAAGTTATCGACGCCCCTCTTGACTATAACATTTTTTTAGGGCGTAGTTACACCTATGCCATGTCTGTCGTCCCATCCGCAGTCCACTGCAAGATATTTTTCCTGCATAATGGAACGATTGTCACCATCGACCAGTTGATGTATCATGAACCAAAATCTCAGACTTCCCCCGAGTCCACCATCTCTGCTATCACCAACAAGCAAGATGTTGATTCTTTGACCAGTGTTTCTCCCGGCGTCTACAAAGACTCCTCCTTGCTTGGAACTTTCCCAGGTCCTCCCCCTCCTTCTGTCTCTGATCCCAGCTTGGCGAATGTTTGCATGATGCAATTGTCCTGGGCCAACCGTAAGCAACCCGCTTTGGCTAGTCGGCAACCTCAATCTCACCCATCGCAACCCGCTCCTAGCCCTTCGCCTCAGCTAGTCGGACCTCTCCCTTCTCACCTTTCCCCCACTACTAATACCCCTGCGCCTCTCTACCCTCCTGGGTTAGTTCCACCAGGTCTCAACAATCTTGGAGCCATCCCTCCTGGCCATTACTCCGCTGGTCAGATACCGTTCCTAGCTCCCCCACCAGGACTGTACATGGTACTTGTCATGGCCACCCTCTCTCTTCCTAACTTGACCCTTGGGATTCCCTTCTGGTACCTTGACCCTCCAGCCGCTACCTCGCTTGGTCAACCCAAACCTTATCTTGCTTTGACCCCGGTTCAACCGGTCCCCATGACTTCTCCCGTTGCAACAATGCCTCAGTCACCTCAACAGGACCCACCTCCTGTTGCGACCACTTTGGGTAAGAATGGAAAAGCTCACAGGGGGGCATCAAAGGACAAGGCTGCCCCGACAAACCCCGCCCCTCCTTGACCTCCAAAGAATACCATCCAATGTGCTTTGTGTGATGTTTTCGGCCACGCCACCCATACCTGTCCTGAACTTCCTCATCTCAAGCCCATGGTTAACGTCATGTTCCCTGAGTCCACGGTCCCGGAAGCCTCTGTTCCTTCCACGACTATGGCCAAGAACCCCAAGACTGTTCACACCAACCACCCCTGTGCTTTGTGTGATATCCATGGCCATTACACCCACCTTTGTCCCCTCCTCGATGAATTCCGCTCCTCTCTAGCCGCGGTCTGCCAATTCGAGGCCAAGCGCAACGAGTCCACCTCTACCCTCTTTGTGCATTTTGCTTCGGAAGAACTACCAGAAATGACTGCTCCCATTGACATTCCCCCTCCTGATGTCACGATGATGGAGCCTTCGTCCACAATTTTCTACCTATCATCATCCATGAGACCCTCGGGGAACATTCCCTCTGAATCCTCCCCTGTTGTTTTGCTTGACCTTTCTTCCGCGATCACCTTGGGCTCAACATTGGTAGATCCTTTATCTGCCTACTTTTCGGTCACCCCTTTTGATGATGCGCATATGAACCTCTCTTCTCATGATGATGAGTTAGGTAGCTTCGCTACGTCAGGTGGTCTTTCTTCCACCAGTCACCCCATATTCTATCACGATGATGAAATTATGGAAGGAATCATCTCCCTTGACTTTATCTCTTCCCTCTTACATCGACCCCATGCGTTCACACCACATACACCTTGTGGCCATTTCATTTTAACCCAATGTTTGAGTAAGGGGGCACCCATATTTGAGAGACCAAGAGCAGCAATTCTCCACAACTCTCCTAGTGTATCTGGTTGTGCCGATTTTAGTACCATTATTCTTCCACATTTCGAAGAACCTATAGAGTCCCATATCACTTCAGATCACTCTAGGGATGATACCCCTTATCGTTCCTTCATCTTCCATCAACAACCCAGTTTCTTAGACATTGTTGTTGACCAATCTATCAGTTTTCTAAGAGAGCCTTAGTTCATTATCTCCAAATCCTCTTTTTGGGATAGTGACACCATGTATGCCAACCCAGAAACTTAAAGTCCATTTGATTCATATATGAAGTACTACAAGAGACTGGTAATCCTCCATTTCCTTTCTCAAGCTGCATAACCATAACAAAAACAAATGGTGCACCACATCATTAAAATGTATTTAGATCCCCCTTTTCCTACATACATTTTGGCATGACCACAACATCCTTGGGGGCACCCAGGCCCCTCAACCATACAAATCCTAGATCTCAGCCAAAAACAGCCCTGAAACCCCCTTTCTCTGACAGGTCGCACTTTTCAGGTCATTTCTTGGGATAAGTCGAAGTTTTCTGCCCAGTACCTGCTACCTAGGTCGCAAAACCAACCCCAAAAAGTGCGACCTGGCCTATCCATGAGCTCTGGGTACCTGTTAGTTTTTAGTACCTTGATACTTCATCAGGACACATTGTATCCACGAAGGGTCTATTCATCTCTCCTCCAAATCGAATTTCTTCACTTCCAACACTTGTACTTGGGGCACCACTTTGCCTCCTTACTTAGTTTTGTTCGTGTTGATTTTCGTCATGAGATACCCTATTGTACTCATGTTTTTATGGTCCCCCATTGGACCTTCATTGTGTGGCAGCACCATCGAGTCACCCTTATTTAGAGCATTCGATTTGAGTCATCATCGCATTTATGGAGTCTATCCCAAGTCCCTTTGTATCCTGCTATAGTCCTCCATCCTTTCTTGCTTATTCCCTCTCTCGTGTCGCACATTATGGCCTTCACTACCCTTGTCCCCTATCCCTCAGGATATTGTGTCAGTCACTGCCAAGCCATTCATGCCCTTTATGCTCTAACAAGGGAAGTCGTCCAACCACTCCTCCGTATCCCTCATTCCACCATCCTCATCAGTGTCTACTTGTTCGTCACTCTACTATTTTCCCTCGTGCCTTAGTTGGGGTTCCCTTATTGCCTCACCTATGGCGGACCTACTTCTGTCGACATCAGCTCATTTACTCCAGAAGCCAGGTCTAGGGTGCAGTGTACCTTGGTTCGAGCTTTTCTCAGCATGATTTTGAGCTATACACTTGATGGTCCAGTGATGCAGCAACAACTATTGGTGATTCCCGGGCATGTGTGAGATGTATCAACCCTCATGAGGGGGTGGCCCTGCAGGTAGCCCCCCACATGCCCGGATGACTTCTTCATTTCAGCCTTTGATGCATCTCCTCCCATTTGATGATATTGGCCTCAGCTGCTTGTAGTGCCTCTTCGATTTGCATGTATCAGTTAGATTTTGCGAGCCCTTCCCCGTGTGTAGGGGGCATTCGGGCGTATTTGTATCTCATGTACTAAAATATTCTTGTATAAGTCCTGACGGTTATCCTAGGCATCACATGTATGTGGGATTCATCATTTTATTTAGCTGGCTCATGTTTAAACCAACGCATGTTTCCTTATTGCGTTTCGTGGTTTTCCGGGCGCCTTATTCTTTGTACTTTGTCTCAGTGGGCATAGGTATGCCTCCCCCACTGCCTTTAGCATAGGTACCACTTCATAAACTAGAGACTTGTTGCACCTGTAAGTCTTGTCTCCTCAGGGTCTAGTCTCTTAGCACCTTCGTCTACCTTACATTCCTCTCTCTCATTTCCCTCTTATTGTCTAGTGATTGAGCTCTTACAACGTACTTCGGTCATACGATTTTCTCCCAACACTCGTACGTTGGGGGGCAACCTGTTACACCAATTTTTGGTCATCTAACCCATTATCATTAGATGAACCCAAGTACACCATGTAAGACCAATTTTACCCTAAGTAAAATTTCTTTCACCATGTGAAATAACTTATTCGTTTATACTTCCCGGTCATATTTAACCCAAAACCAGGAAATTAATTAAATAAACCCTTATTTATTCAATTATTTCCTAAGAATAAGTTATTTAAATCATTTTTTAAATAATATTCTTAGTTAAATTTGACTAAATCATCCATAAATAATTAAATAAACCATTATTTATTTAATTATATTCCCATCATTTCCCTAAAATGATAAATAAATCATTTATTTATTTATTATTTATAAATAAAGGAATTGACCCAAGTTAAGAATCCTTTTCCCTCCAACAAATATAATAAAATATTCCTAAAGGGTGCTTCTAGAATTCGATTAATAATATTTTATTCATGCACCGAGTTCTAGACTGCCCTAATATTTTGTTATAAATAGAAGGGTTTTCCCCATTTATTAATCACCTCCATTGCATTAAATCACTCTGGATCTACTCTTGGTCACCATTTTTCCATTTTTGCCTTGTGAGCTCCCATTGAATTCTATGTTTGTCTAGGTTTTCTACCACAATAAGAGAGAGGAATTTTAGATCTGAAATGCTGAGGACTTTCAAGAACCCGTCCCATTGAGGAGAACCGGAAAACACCTTTCTTGTTTTCCTCTCAGGTGCCCCATTCGTTAATATAATATAAAACATTCTTTTAAACACATTGTTCTTGTCTTGTCTATTGGATGCATGGAGCCATATTGTATTTTATCTTCTTAATGTCTTTTATGCTTAGATCTGGATTTGTGTACTATTATTTGGATAATCTAATTGCAGATTTAAAGATGTTTGGCAGCCATAATCGATGTTAGGGCTATTTGTTATGCATAGCTAAAGTGATCTTTTACAACGAAAGAATCATACTAACAGTGCTTGTCTTGGAGGACTTTCCAGACATTTTCTAGTGTAAAATCACTTCATTTACATGACTCTAATTATCTTGAGAATATGAAAAATACCTAAAGACATCAAGAAGAAGTATTTGACCTATAATAAAATTTACTTGCCCATGAAACCTATGAGGAAAGTATTATAAAATACATGTTATTATATTTGTCTCTTCATTACATAAATTCATAATTACAAGTGATTATGAAGACCGAACTTAGTTACACTTTTTCAACACTCCCTATTAACTAGGGAGGTATTAATAATGGTACATGGTCACTATCAATCTAAAGAATCTCATAAGAAGAATCAAATTGTTAATCCCAACTGTATAGCATCATATTGACCAAAATTTTTATAGTGCAAGGCCTTGACTAACAACTCCATCTCTCCACAAGATGTTTGAGCTCCAATGTTGACGAGAGCGATGGTGAATAGATACCTACATCATTATCTCTCTTGGATCATACCCCATCCAGGTTCACTCAGGGTATGTCCAAGACTATTTATATCTTGGATTCCTAGTCCTCAAATAATATCGGTCCTTCCACAACTACTCTTATCTCATATTCCCTAATACATCCTCAAGAGTATTGGATGCCGGATGATTACCCAATCCTCCATTCCATATTCCCAGGTAAAGACCAGAATGATGTGTCTATCTCTCCCTCTCAACTAAGGAGGACATATTCCACAAAGTAATATACTCATTCCTATACAAGAAATGTGCGTAAGCTCCCTCTCGTCTTAGAAATTACCAAGTTTCTTCCAAGTAAGAAACTTATTACCAGGCTCCCTCTTACTTAGGGACATGCAACAACAATGATGGAACACCCAGTTGTTCATGAAGAACTCTTTCCTTCTATGTCATGATTTTATTTTTTGTTGAGGAGTATTCATCTTTGGGATCTCTTCATAGGGCACAAATCATCTAGTACTCTCATCCATGAGTCATGTCTTCTATCAGAAAGTAATCCATCTGGTCTAGCTTCATGTTATGTTGCTTTCCTTCAAACCATATTTCTTCCAAGGATATTTCATCCTACCATATGGTTGTAAATCTGTGGAAGGCATATACTTCCCTTTGGCAACCTTGCATAAGCTCATCTAGATATTATTCAATTATAAATATGAACACTTAAATAAAAAATTACCTTAGTGATGATATTTCATCATGACATCTTCTTGTAGGCATTGGCATCACTCTAGATCTATACTTTTGGTCTGACTTTGATCCTCCATCATTGTCATATTTTTCTACCATTTTTCTTGTGAGATCCCTTTGAGTTCCATTTTTGTTTGGGTTTTCTACACCATAAAGAGAGAGAGATCTTAGATCTGAAGCACTATGGACATACAAGAACCCATCCCATTGAGGGGGACTGGTGACATCTTTCTATGTTCCCTTCCTAGGTGACATAAATACAAAATTCTTTAAAAATATCCTTGTCTTGTCTATTGGATGGATGGAGAAACTCTTACTTTTATTTACTGTTTAATGTCTTTAAATGCATAGATTTGGATTTTGTAGCACTTTTCTTGGTCAAATAACTGTAGATATAAAGAAATGAGCAACCATCTTTGATGTTAGGGTTGTTTGTTATGCACAGCTAAAGTGAGTTTTTTTCATATGCTTGCGATTAGAATTCACACTAACAACTAGCGACTCCACAAGGGTTTATAATTACGACCATTGTCATTTTTCAGATCCCTGCATGACTAGCTGCTTCAAACCCTAGGGTTTTTCTTCAGCTTCTTGTTTTTATTTTCTTAATGTTGTTTTTAACCTTTAAAACCCTAAAACAGTAAAAATTCTAACTTCCATGTGTTTCTGGGCCTATTGCGCAAGTGACAGGTATTAGTCACAACTGAGACAACACTTTTTTCTGAAACCCACTCCCGAGAGTGTCGAAATTTTAGGTCACACTTTTTGGGCCAAAACCTTTGACCTAAACCTTCAGGACAGAAAACAGCCTCAAACCTGCGACCTTTGTTGAAAACATGTCAAAAACTAGACCTGTACTTTTTGCGGGAATTTTTCTGTGATTTTTTTGGGTTTATCTGGGCTACTGTTCAGGGTTGTCTGCCCTCCGACTCCACCTACTTTGGACCTATACCTACTCTGTTTTACTCGTTGAAGTAGAAACCTAGCTCCCTAGGGCTTCAATACGCTTCCACATTTCTAGGAGGAGTTTAGCTGAAGCAGGTCGTCTGAGATTTCATTGTTTTCAACCATTTTTCAGATCTGATCCTTTACCTTAAAATCCATTTCAGATTGGCTATTCATCCATCCAAAACACCTATTTTCAGTTTTTTGGGTCCTCCTATAGGGTCCCCTCTGTTTCCCTTCAAGTTGTAGCCTTTCACCACCTCATTTGCAACACTTTTCCCTCTAGTTTTTTGTTGTTTTCTGTACCTATTTCCAGTAGATTTGACTTCTAGATCCTTGTCCCTATCGAATTTAGATCCATTGGCCATTTTTTGTGTGTTTTGACTAGATTTTTCCGACCCATAAACTAGTTGTTGGGAAGCCCACCTCCTTGGGTTTAGATTGATGCATCTTTAGATGTTTATTTTCTGTCATATTCAGTTTACTTTACTATTATTTGTAGATTTATTTATAGTTATACAACACATTTTTTATTTTTTCTCTACACACGTCTGGGTTTAAAAATTAAAATTAACACACTTAACACGCACAACATAAGTGAAGAGCGCCTAGTTTACACCGCCAGGCCAAGGATATAACATTGTAAGCATTTGATCCTGCACCTCTCTGCCCTTGTTTCGACATTGTAATCATTTGATCCTGCACCTCCTTTCCCTTGTTAGTCTCTCTTCCTTTTGTGATCTGTGTCTGTTCTTCCATCATTGTGCCCCCAAGGTGTTTATCTCAGAGACTTATTGGCCTTCATCCTTAGTTTCCGTTAGGAATACTTACTCCTCCGCATAGGATTCAATTTATCCCTCCACTGAGTCCCCATTCTAACTCTGCTTATAGTCCATCGGGTTCCCCTTCTGGTTCTATCCCTAGTTCTCCTCCTGTCACCTTCACCGTGTCTAGTTTAGGACCTAATGATGTTGGTAGCCTCGGCCCTAATGCTGAGAATACTACTAGTGGGACCGCAACAAGAACTATCTCGGCTGCTCCCTTGCTCCCTTATATGGTAGGTCTCAGTCTTCCCGATTTTAACTAGTTGATCAATGACCCCATACACCATGATCCTAGTTGGCTTGCTATGCCAACTAAGCTCCCTTCCAACATCTCCAAGTTTTAAGGTCTTGCTGGAGAAGATCCTACGAACCATGTTTGATCTTTCCACATGTGCTGTTCGTCTAACTCCATTACTGATGACTATGTCTGTCTTCGGTTGTTCCAACATATTCTTACTAGAGAAGCTTCTAAGTGGTATGTTGACCAGGCCTCCTCCTCTCATACTACTTTCACGACTCTTGCCAGGGATTTTCTATATTACTTCCAGCTTCCCCTTTGTCATAACACTGGTACTGAACTTTTGACCTCTTTCCGTCAATATTTTGTGACCCGCCTATCCAATCATGTCCAGGAATGGCAGAGAAGAAAGAGCCTATGTCGAGCCCCTACCTTCGAAGACCGTGTCTACATGGACTGGTTTCTCATATCCCTGTTGCATGCTATTGGCAAAGATGTCGCATCTCATTTCCCTCAGACCGAAGAAGCTTCCCTCCAGATTGCATTGAAATATGACTTGATCTACACACATTTTGGTTATGTTTATACCATCTTACCTGATCTCCCTAGACCCAGTGGTGCCAACGCACTGGGGGAATCTCATGCTACCGATAGTATCGTTGGAGCCCTTTCTCATCCATACACTCATCCTCCCCTGGGTTATGGTTTCCATTAGGGAGGGGCCAGCTCCTCTAGCACTTTTCCCCCTCTCGGTAGCATGTATCTAGGATACAACATGCCTCCTCCTTTTTCCCAACATGTTTACCACAATGTTACTCAACCTCCTTATTTTCCATATCCACAGCTTGGTGCTTCGACTCCTCCAACATTAACATCTCAGCCTCCCTTACCTTCTTAACCCCCGCAACAGTAGCCACCACCCCCCTAGGGTTAAGTATATGCACAGGAGGATGCGACTAATCCTCCTAATTCAAAAAAGAAGAGGAAAGGCAACCAAAACCAATCTTCCCCAGGTAATCCTAGACCCAATCCCCAAGGGAATACACCTAACACTGCTAACCAGCAACAAGGCACTCATCCCAAGTAGGACAAGCCTGTTCACACGAACAAACCTTGTTCTTGTTGCGGTGTTTATGGTCACTATACCCACGATTGTCCTCTTTTACCTCAGAAGTGATAGATGTGGGAAGCTTAAGCAGCATCCCAAGGATAGCAAGCCTCCCCTTCGGTTCCTGCCCATGTTGCACCAATCTAGCCGGTTGTGTTTACCAATCCTTTCCCCCAACAAGGATTCGTGGCTACCCAACCCCCTGAAGGTTAGGCAGCCACTCAACCTCCTCCATCTAGTACCTCTAATTACCAGATTCTCATGATGAACTCTAACCAACCCATTACCATTGACCTCAACCTTTAGACTTGGTCCCATCAGTACAACAAACCTCCTGCTATGTCTTCCCCCGAGCCCCCTTCTTCAGGTTCCACAGAGCCTCTTTCGACAACCAATGGTCCTTTACTAATCCATCAGCCTAAGGCAGAGGTTCATACCAAGATCCCCAAGGTACCATTATGTCGAAACACTTCTTCTGGTAAATTTCCCATTCGTATATTACAGTAGATGATTTGGCGCAATCCCCTACTGCCATCTCAACGTTGGAAATCCTCTATTCGTGCCCTTCACAATGAAAATATTTACTAATTTCCATGGGCATTGTGGATCCTTCATATGATCATTTTATCGTCTTCAATGTTGACCGGTCATAAAATCCCCCCCTTCTTACTTCCATCGCCTTCCAAATCTCGGTCAAGATTCGGAATGCCAATGTCTCCCATTGTACCATTGACTAGGGGGCATCCACCTGTGTGATGCCGGTTTCAGTTTGGAAGCAACTCGTATTTCCAGAGTTGGCCCCTTCCACTATGACCCTTCGAGCGTGGGATGTCCACTCTTCCCAGCCCATAGGCCTGTTCCTCAATTGTCCTATTACTCTTGCGGGTAAGACTGTTTGTGTTGACGTAGAATTTATTGATGCCCCCTTAGATTAAAAAATTATATTGGGTTGTAGCTACATTTATGCGATGTTTGTTGTCCCATCTGCGGTTCACCATAAGATGTGCTTTCCTCACAACAGAAATATTGTCACCATTGACCAGTTGATGTATCACGAACTAAAGTCTCAGACCTCCCCTAAGTCCATCATCTCTTTGGTGGCCAATAAAAAAATAGTTGAAACTTTGACAAGTGTATCACACAGTGTCTACAAAGACTCCTCCTTGCTTGGTTCTTTCTCTGGTATTTCTCCTCCTGTCTCTGATCTCAACTAGTTGAGCATTTGCATGATGCAATTGTCCTGGTCTGACCTCAAGCGGCCCGCTTTGACTAGTCAGCAGCCCCACCCTCCCCCCCCCCCCCGCAACCTACTCCTAGCACCTCAACTCAACCTTTAGGACCCCCTCCTCAAGGCCCCTCATCTACAACTAGTATTCATGAGCCTATCTACCCTCCTGGCATAGTTCCTCCTAGCCTTAACCATCTCGGAGCTATCCCGCCTGGCCATTGCCCCTGCAATCAGATACCATTTCTAGTTCCCCCTCCTGGATTTTTTTCGGTACCTATTATGGCTACCTTATCTATTCCTAACATGACCTTGGGGATCCCAGTCTAGTACATTGATACCCCAACCACTATCTCGCCTGGTCAGCCCAAAAATTATCTTGATTTGACCCTGGTTCAACTGGTCCCCATGAGCCCTCCCTTTGCTTTCGTGCCTCAACCACTTCAACAGGAACCTACTCCTGTTATGAAAGCTTCAGGTGAGGGGGGGAAATCTCGCAAGAAGGCACCTAAATAAAAGTCCATCCCGATGAACCCTGCTCTTCCTTAGCCTCCAAAGCATACCCCACTGTGTGCTTCTTGTGATGTTGTTGGTCATGGCACCCATTATTGTCTTGAATTGCCCCACATCAAGACAATGGTTAATGTCACATTCCCTGAGTCTACAGTCCCCGAAAACCTCTGTTCCTTCCTCAATTTCAGCCAAGAACCCCAAGAATATTCACACCACCCACCCCTATGATTTTTGTGATCTCCTTGGCCATTATACCCACTGTTGTCCCTGCCTCACGCATTACCACGCCTCTTTGGAGGTAGTTCAGGAGTACGAGATTGAACAGAACCAGTCTACCTCTCCCGCCCTCATGCAGTATTCTTCAAGCCAACCTGAGGATACCTCTGCTCCCATTGACATCCCCCTCCCGATGTCGAGATGACGAAGTCTTTGACCACCATCCTCTACCTGTCATCATCCATAAGATCCACTATGGAAGCTCCTTCTGAGACTTCCTCTTCTATTTCTCTTGACCTCCCTTCGATGATCACCCTGGCTCAACATTAGTGGATCCCTCATCTACTTTTTCTTCAATCACCGCCCGTGACGATGCACATGTGAACCTTTCTTCTCATGATGATGAGTCAGGTATATTTTCCGCATCATGTGGTTATCCTTCCACCAGTCACCCCATATTTTAATGTGATGACGACATCATGGAAGCCTCTTCCACCCCTGACTTCATCTTTCCTGCCCACAAGAGGAATGGCACCATCCGTTTCTATGGTGACTTTCACAACCTGAGCACAAGCTTCCCCAAGGCAACTCCCACACATCACCTACTCGGCGGTGTGCAGGTGGTAGACATCCTACCGAGAGCACTCCCTCTAGTAGTATTTGTTTGATCTCTACCTTGCCTTCGGGTTGCCACAATTGTTCATCCTCCTCTCATTTGTTGTCTTGTGGCACCTTTCAGATGGAATTCTCGTCCACACCTTATATCGGTTATGCTGATGGTGCAAGTCGCTACTCTCGAAATCTAGCCTTGGCAGGTTGGGCCATTTTTACCCCCTTACATTTTCTTTTTCTCTCGAACGGCGTATGCATTGGTACTACCACCAATAACCACACTAAATATGATGAAGTGCGAGTTTTATTCGCCGATTCCCTTTCCCATCACATCCTTCACCTTCATGTTCATTTATATTCCCTGCTTCTTGTCATGCAATTGAATGGTGTCTATCGTGTGCATAATCCTATCCTTTTTAAAAGATATTTACTAGTGAACCTTTTGATGCATGAATTTGAAATCATTACATTCAGTCATGTACCTAAAGCACAAAATCACTATGTAGTTAGCATTGCAAACAATATTCTAGATTGGCACTTATCACATGCATTTAACACAAGAAAATAACATAAACCATAAAAATGATGCATATCTATTATATGTGTCGTCCAACATGTTTTAGAGTCCATCAACTCTGTTACATTTGACATGCCCATAGCATGTTACAAAAAATTCAAAACTGGGGGCACCACATGCCCCTACAACTAATCACTATCTAGAGGATCATAGGCCAATGGATCTGCTCCTACAGCTCATAGATCATGCATCCCCTGTCTGGCCATCGCCATGTGCCACATGACCCCTCACCACTCCGATGGTAGACCAATACATGGCTCTATGTATTGGTCATCCAAGTCTTGCCAGTCACACTCTAAAACACTGATCAGAAGCCTCTCACATCTACAATGGATGTCCTCTAGGAGGGCCACTACATCCTCATTTTTCGGTGCTCTCAACCCACTAGGTCCTACAGCTCCTGCTACTACAGGCTGTCCCATGTACCCATTCGGTTTCATCGGTGCTATATCTGCATACCAAAAGTGAATGAATTAGTACCATAAACAATCTTCTGAAACTTTAAAATGCACATAAAATATTAGCAACCTTTCACTTACAATCAGGGCCCCATACTTGACTAGGTGTCAGTGGCAAGTCTGGGTCCCCACGATAACTCATCCCACTATAGGGATAGTCGTCTATGTATAGTGGCATCAGATACAATGAGTGAAAAAATCAGGTCGAAACACCTGCCCTACTACCCCACCTCCCCCTTTGCACAATAGCCGCCCCTAGTGGCGCATCCTGGGCTCTCTCGGGCCCCCATCCTAGATCTATCTGTGAGGTCAGAGTGTCGGGATCTTCTCAAAGAAGAGTGAGCACAACACTGTGCCATCTGCATAGTCATGGTTCACCTGCCGCTTGCATAGCGACAACTATGGTCTCAATGATGAAAACATCATTTGGGCCCACCCATAGTAGGTCCCATCCAACACACTCTTAACAAACATTATTTGATCCCAGTGATGTGGTGGAGTGCCTGGTTTCCCAGGATCCGCAGCACCGCTGCCACCACAGCACAAGTCTCTAGCCTCTCTAGATCCCCAATCGTTATCCATGTCACCTTCACATGGAGACCTTGTCAGCAATGGCGCTCTACAAAATCCATGATTTTCTTCCCTCGCGGTAACACTGGCCATGTATTCCCCACCATCCCAAGTGGTGGGAGACTAGTTAGGAAATATATATCCTAGAAATTCAACTCGATCTGGTGCCCCTGCACTATAAATATCTCGTGATCTAGATCCCAATAGTTGACAATCCGAGCCAACAAGGGCTTTCCAGCTCTCATCAAAGGGTTCTCCACAAACTTAAAGACCCCAAACCTAGCCAATGCATTGCAGACACCATGATCCTCTCGGATCTCTAACCGTAAAGTATCCAGGTCTCTCTCTCTCTCCAATTGATCCTCAATTCTACCATATCTGAACAAAACCATAATATTTATCATTGTACAGAAAGGAAAGACTACATTCAACCATAAAAACCCAGCTCTCAGCCAAGAAACAACACCAAAATCCCCTTCTCTGACAGGTTTCACTTTTCAGGAAAATCCTGGTACAGGCCACAGTTTTCTGCCCAAAACCTGCTACCCAGGTCACAGATATTGCCCCAAAAAGTGTGACCCAGCCATAAAGAAGAGCAGAGGTATGTTCCTAAGCTTTAGGTGCCTAAACTAAACGGTCAATCCACTTAAATGAAATAGTAGGGTTAGGCCTCTTACCTGCAACTAACGGATCTCGATTCCAACGGTCTATTTGTCTGCTACGATCGCCGCAATATTTAGGGCCTTTTCTCCTCTCTACATTCACCATAGCTACACTTGCAAACAAATGAAATTGGAGGGAAAATGCCTTATTAAAATAGAAACCCCAGATTTTTCTTTCGCCAGCTATGACCAAATCGTAGCTCAATTGGAAAAACCGTCAACACCATTGGAAAACTCTCACCAAGCTCTCCATTGGGTATCCTTTAGTTTTTTGTGATTTGATACTTCACCTGGAAACCTTTTTCCAAAAAGGGTCACTTAACCACTCCTCATAACCAAATTCCTTCACTTGCAACACTTGTACTTGGGGCACCAGTTTTCCATGCTCGTGTTGATTTTTGTCATGAGTAACCATCTTGTACTCATGCTTTTATGGTCCCGACTGGACCTTTTTTGTGTGGTTTCATCATCGAGTCGCCCTTGTTTAGAGCATTTGAGTTGAGTCGTCATTGCATCCATGGAGTCTATCCCGAGTCCCTATGTATACCGCTATAGTCCTCCATCCTTCATTGCTTGGTTCCTCTCTCGTGTCACACATTGTGGCCTTCAGTCATACTGTCCCCTATCCCCTTTGATATTGTGTTAGTTATCACCAGGTCATCCATGCCTTTCATTCTCTAACAAGGGAAGTCGTCAGCCCGCTACTCAGTACCCCCATTCCACCATCATCCAAGCTGTCAATCTATCAGTCGCTCTACTATTATCTCTCATGCCTTATTTGAGGATCCCTTATTGCCTCACCTATGGTGGACCTCCTTTTTTCAATATTAGCTTATTCATTCCAGAAGACAGGTCTAGAGGGCAGTGTACCTTGGTTCTAGCTTCCACTCTTGTTTGGTGCCTCGGATCAAGAAAAGGGACTCTTTATTGCCCTTTGACTTGATTGTTTCTCAGCTCCATCTCCTTACGACATGATCAAGATCCTTATAATTGATGGTTAAGTGATGTAGCAGATTGTACCGGTGATTCCTTGGTGTGTGTGAGATGTTTCAGACCTCATGAGGGGTTGGCCCTTCAGGTAGCCCCCTACATGTCCGGATGACCTCTCCATTACAACCTTCAATGTAGCCCCATAGATTTGATGGTTCCAGCCTCAGTCGCTTCCAGTGCCTTTTAGCTTGCATGTATCATTCGGATTTTCAGAGCCCTTTCCTGTTTTACAGGGCCTCTTTGGTTGTACTTATATCTTATGTACTCATATATTATTGTATAAGTCCTAGCTGTTATCCCAGGTATAGTATGTATGTGGGATTCATTATCATGTCTTTATCTGGCCCATGTTTATGCCAACATTTACTATATAGTTTCCCTTGTTTACTGGACGTATTATTATTTGTACTTTGTTATCTCGGCGGGAATAGGTATGCCTCCCCCGCCTCTTATAGAGCAGGTACTCACTCATAAAAGAGGCTTGTCGCACCTATAAGTCTCACCTCCTTAGGGTGTTGTCCTCTAAAGGGTGATTGAGTTCTTACAACGTACTTCGGTGATACGATTAGCTCCTAACACTCGTACACTAGGGGAAATCTGTTACACCAATTTTTGGTCATCTAACCCTTTAGTATTAGATGGACCAAAGTACACCATGTAAGACCAATTTTACCCTAAGTAAAATTGCTTTCACTATGAAAAATAACTTAGTAATCCATAATTTATTAAGTTGTTTATGGTCTAAATAGGAAACCCCATGAGGAAATATTGAATAAATCCATATTTGTTTGATTTTCCTCAAGGGATAATTAATTAAACAACAATTTAATTAATATTCTTGGTCATATTTAACCCAAAATAGGAAAATTGATTAGATAAATCACTATTTATCTTATTATTTTCTAGGAATAATTATTTAAACATGATTTAAATAATATTCCTTGTTAAATTTGACTAAAGCATTTATAAATAATTGAATAAATCACTATTTATTTAATTATTACTCAACGACACTCTTAAAATAATAAATAAATCATTTATTTCTTTATTATTTATAAATAAAGGGATTTAACCAAATTCAAGTTCTTTTTCCTTCCAACAAAAATAATAAAATATTCCATAAAAGTTGGATCTAGATTTGGTTAATAATATTCTAATTATGCACCAATATCTAGACTAACTCAATATTTTGTTATAAATAGAAAGGTTTTTCCATTCATTCACTACATTTTGATGCCTAAATATCACTCTAGATCTATACTTTTGGTCTGACTTTGATCCTCCATCATTGTCATATATTGCTACCATTTTATTTGTGAGCTCCCTTTGAGTTCCATTTTTTTCTGGGTTTTCCACACCATCAAGAGAGAGATATCTTAGATCTGAAGCGCTGAGGACATACAAGAACCCATCCCATTGAGGGCGACTGGTCACATATTTCTATGTTCCCTTCCTAGGTGTCATAAATATAAAATTCTTTAAAAATATTGTTGTCTTGTCTATTGGATGCATGGAGCAACTCTTTCTTTTATTTACCATTTAATGTCTTTAACTGCATATATCTAGATTTTATAGCACTTGTCTTGGTCAATTAACTGCAGATCTAAAGAAATTAGCAGCCATCTTTGATGTTAGGGTTGTTTGTTATGCACAACTAAAGTGATTTTTTTCTTACACTTGCAATTAAAATTCACGCTAACAACTAGCGACTCCACAAGGGCTTATAATTCTGACCACTGTTGTTTTTCAGATCCCTGCATGACTAGTTGCTTCAAACCCTAGGGTTTTTCTTTAGCTTCTTGTTTTTCTTTTATTGATTTTTTTAACCTTTAAAACCTTAAAACAGTAAAAATTCTAACTTTTGTGTGTTTCCGAGCCTATTGTGCAGGTGACAGGTATCAGCCGCAGCTGAGATGACACTTTTTTTTTTGAAACCTACTCCTGAGAGTGCCAGAAGTGTAGGTTGCACTTTTTGGGCCAAATCCTGCAACCTCAACCTTCAAGACGCAAAAAAAAACCTCAAACCTATGACCTCTGCTAAAAACAGGTCAGAAAAAGGAAGGGGACAACTCGTCTTGGCATGGTGGATTTAAAACTAGAGGACGAGGAAGAGGAGGAGGAGCTGGTTGAGGAAGGGGACAACTCATCTGCTACATTTGTGGAGACGATGACCACTATTCGCACAACTATGGAAATCTAGCACAATAGTATTGTAGGTATTGCAGAAATTTTGATCATGTCATTGAAGATTGTCCTATTTTAATTAAAAATATGCAGGAAAAGAAAATGCAGAATCCTATGCAAAATATTCAAATGGTAAGAGCGGAGCTGCGTGAATAAGAATAAAGTTTTAATGTTGTCACTAGGAGTGGTGAAGCCACTGGTGAGGACAATGGGAAGAAGTTGGATGTTGATATTTGGATCTGAAAAGCACTTAAAAAGAAGGAAGGATTCATCTTACAACACGAAAAAAGAATCTTTTGTAGAAGTGAAAAAGGGGTTCGCAGAAGCGAGTGCATCAACATCAAGAAAACCTATGGATGTGGTCGGAGTAGATGAAGAAATAAAGCCCTTCTTACAGGATTTTATCAAATTTGCGCAAGAAGAAGGCATTTGAGAACCTACAAGCTTTGATAGAAAACTGCGCAGAAAAATAACAACCTTAGATGGAGCAGAACGTTGTTAATAAGATATATAAGAATAAAAGAAGGACTAGATAAGAGATGCACTTGAATGCTCAGATTGGTGCATATGAGATGGATCCGGTCATTCTGGATCTAGGATTTGATGTGAATTTTTTACCAAAATATACTTGGCAATGAATGGAAGAACCTAATTTGAATGGTCTAATATCTAGCTGCGCATGGAAAATCATCAAAATATTATTCCATTAGGAAGGCTCTCACAGGTAGTAGTGTACATTTAAGGAGTAAAGGTGCTCGCACACTTTGAGGTCATACAGATTGTGGATGATATTGATCCATATCCTACACTATTGGGTTATATTGGGCTATTGACATGGATAGAATCATCAATATTAAACACAGAAGTATGGTATTTGAGAATAATGGAACCAGAGTTGTGGTCCCCTAAGATCCTGCAGAAGGTGAAAGATATACAGAGCCGGTGCATGCAGATGATGATTTCGATCATATCTATAATATGACTGTGTGATAGGAAGATTGGATCAACCCAATAGCCGATGGAAGAATCAACTAGCAGAAGGATAGTTCCTTCTTTTCATATTTAGATGAATAATTGGAGAACTAGCAGAACCGGCTACATCAAGTATCTGCATTTTGCTGCAATCAAGTGACAAGAGCCCTTCAATGCATATCCTCAGAGGTATAATAATTTCCTTATTATGATGGTCTAACTAATGTTAACATGTTTTTATGAGAACTTGAAAAATTTGTTCTAGAAGCACAAAGATTCCATGCACTTGATATAGCACTATGCTTAACCCCAGCACGCTGGTGGGAGACACACAAGGGAAAATTTGGTAACTAGGAAGAATGCACCTGCATGATGCATCTGTGATTTGAGCATCCAAATACCAGAATGGAAGAGACCAATTCCATAAAATGTGATCTGCACAAAAATGTGTCTAAATGGACTGAAGCATGGGATGCAAATTCGAGACCAGAATGGGTGCATATATTCATCCACACTTTGGGGAAGGTGCCTACGGACTGGTACCTTGAGACTGAGATGCATTGAGAAACCAATGAAAGGACTGCGCTGACACAAAGTTTTATTTTTACCTTTAGCTTTGAAAGTTGGTTCGATTGCTTGGGTAAATCATTATAGGACATTCAATAGGTCATCTTTGAAACCACAAAAATAAATATGGAGCGCGCCTCATGAGCATGGGATGCGCAGATGAAGGAAGTTTTCAAATATCGAATTTTTTTAGTTGAAGATAATGAGGAATATCCAAGGAACATTGTGATCCCTGAATCTAAAGGAAATCATGCAGTTGTTGGGCCTTCAGTTGAGTCACTAGATGTAACTAAGCCTCCGAAGATTCAACAAGTGAACATTGGCTTTGAAGAACAACGGAAATTAACGAATATCAGGGATTACTGGGATGATGTTACGATGGGAAAGGTCATCGATCTATTGACTGAATATCAGGACCTGTTTCCTACAAAATTTTCTGAGCTTCAAGGGATAATAGGAGATCTCAGGGTGATGAAGATTACCTTGAAACCAAATGTGTGAACTGTGAAGCAGCGCTCGTATAGGATGAATCCCCAATATAAGTAGAAAAAGAAGAATTGTAAAAAATGGTTGCTACTAGAATCATAGATCTAGTGGCAGAATCTGATTGGGTGAGTCCTATGTGGTGCAAGAAAAGAAAAGTAAGGAAGAAATAATTATTTGTGTGGATCTGCACAAATTGAATGATGCTTTCATACATGACCCATTCCTGACCCCATTTTCTGATGAGATCCTGGAAAATGTAGGAGGACAGGAAGCTTATTCATTTACAGATGATTTCTCAGGATACCACCAAATCATAATCGCGCCAGAGGATAGAAGCAAGATGACCTTTGCGACAGAATAGGGATCCTTTCAGTATACATTCATGCCATTAGATCTAAATAATGCGCCATCTATCTTCTCGTGCATGGTAGTAGCTGTGTTCAAAGAATACATCCACAAGTTCTTAGAAATATAGTTTAATGACTGGACTGCCTTTGGGTTGTTGAAGAAGCATGTATCAAGTTTGTGCCTAATGTTGGATACTTTTCGGAAGTATCATATCTCACTTAATCTGAAAAGGTGTATATTTTTTGTGCCATTCGGGATATTTCTCGGTCATATTGTTTGTCAACAAGGATTGATGGTGGACCCAGCCAAGATCATTGTTATTGTTAACTTGGAAGTTCCTGCAAATGTGAAATAGTTGTGCTCAATTTTGGGGCATAAAGGGTATTACCATAATTTCATCCAAGGTTACACACTGATCACTGCGCCCATGGAGAAATTTCTATCATTCTATTGAGACGAATAATGCCAAAAGAGTTTTGAGTTTCTTAAGGAGAATATGGTCACTGCGCTCATATTGGTATTTCCAAATTGGTTAAAGGTATTCCATGTACACGTCGATGCCTCCTGCATTGCACTAGGAGATTTTTGAGCACAGCAGGGAGCTAGGGAAATTGACCTCCCTATTGCATTTACAAGTACGAATTTATCAAGCATGGAGCATAATTACTTGACCACAGAGAGGGAAGGATTGGCTATGGTCTACGTGCTACAAAAATTTTGCCATTATCTATTGGGAGGTCACTTTATGATGTTTACTGATCACTTTGCTTTGAAGTACCTAGTCAATAAACCTGTGTTTGGGAGGGAGGGGGGGAGATCTGCAGATCTTTGATGCTATTTCAAAAGTATGATTTTGAAGTAGTTGTGAAACCTAGGAAATTAAATTCTAGGCCAGATGATCTGTCGCACATTGAAAATGGAGAAGAGGAAATTAGCTTGGAATATGGTTTACCAGATGCACAACTATTTGCTATTTTTTGACCACTAGAAGTGTGCCCACAGAGTATATGCTGCAACAAAAGAACGATTTTGTCACACGCACAACTGAATTTACTATTATTTCTATTCATCTATACAATATGGGTGCAGACAAAGTCCTGCGCAGATATGTGTTGGAATTTGAAATATGGGATATCTTAGTTGAGGCTCATGTAGAAGTTTTTGGAGGTCACTATATAAGGAAAGGAACTACGCAGAAGATCATATGAGCCAGTTTATGGTGGCCCACGATGCACAATGACACACATGCATATTATCATGCTTGTGATGTATGCCAAAGGACAGGGAAACCCTCACACAAATATGAGATGTCATTGCACCCAGAAATGGTGTAGAAAATTTTTGACAAATGGGCCATTTATTTTGTTGGACCTATTGACCCTCCAGGAAAGAATATAGGTGTGTGTTACATAATTGATGGGCCTCTAAATTGGACATAAAATAAGGCACATATAACCTTTCTTAAGCCCATCTACCTTCCTTATGCACATGAAAAGATAAATTAAATCTCTCCTTCTGCACTTAATAATGTTTTCTTCTGCTTTAATATTTTCTTAGCAAGGTTTAAAGGTAATTGCATATTTGTGCCTAATATTGGCTATTTTTGTAGAATATTGTGAGAATATTTGGTAGATTATGCAGATTTGGAGAAGGAGATAATTTAGAGACTTTCTCCCTACCACAAGAAGATCAAGAGTGAAGAATATCATGAACTTAGGGAGAAATCTTGGAGAGATTCAAGGGGGTTTTTCACCCTCAAATGCAGCCAAACGATCCTCAGGAGATCCCCTCTAGAAATTTGAATTCTAGAGGTAGCCAAGCAACTCAAGACCAAGCGTGCTCAAGCCATACTTCACTTGGAGTCAAGTGGAATCATTACCTATTTTTAGGGAGTTGCTGGTGGCTACCCTGTAGAATAAATAGAGAAGAGCTAGAGCTAGGAAGAGTTAGTCAATGTTAGTCTATTCTAGTCTCAATTCATTCAAAACTATTTTTATGAGCTATTGAGATTTTTGTTTTATTCAGGGATCAAACTTTCATAGATGTATGTAGTTATTCTTTTATGAAATGAGCAGACTGGTTCCATTCGACTGATTTAAGTTTCATAGGGCTATGCTCGTGGGTTAGGGCCCAATCCATGTGCCTCAGCTTCTCTGTTGTTACTATCTTTTCCTTTATGTCATTTTGCTATTTTTGCTTCTGCCATTTAAGTTAGATCTGCTTCTGATAATTTTCATTTCTATTTAGTTTTTGTGTTTTTGTTGTTTTAATTTCTTGTGCATAGTGAAATAGAGGGAAAAATCCAAAACTGTGGTCAAGTCTCCCCCCCCTCTCATCTCTGTCAATAGAGTTCGAAGTAGGGCATACCTTCCCACAGGCCAAAATTTCTTTCTGTTCAAGTTTGGGGAAGAATTTGTAGTTACCAAGTCCTAGCCTTTCCATCACTATTTCATCCTGCATTTTTTTCTGTCTCTACCATATAATATGCAAGTGTGTTTCATTTCTGAGCACTACTCTTACACCTCCATTCCCATATTTCTCTTCTCATATTAACATTGTACTTACCTTTTCTTTTCCAAATGCACTTAGCCCTACAAAGCCTTATTTATTTGTTTTCTTCGTTCACGAACACCTTATCCTTCCTATGCAAAACGATTGTGTTAGCCATCTATAAATTTTTCATATACTATGATGGCTAAAACAGGTCTATTAGTTTCAAGAAACAAATTTGGAGCAAATCTGTGACTTCTTGAAGCCTTGCTATGTCCATTTTTCCAAAGGGTCCATCTCACTGATGTCTTCACAAAGCCCTGCTATTGTCTTGAAGAAAACTGCTTTCAACCCCTATTCCATTCATATTTTCCTGTTAAAAATCCCTCCACTTCCATCAAAATTCCCTTTAAAACCATCTGAGTCCCCTTTATTTGGTTTTAATCCCTTCTTTATATCTACCGAAACCTTTAAAAACCTTCACAAACCCCTTTTCGGCCTTAAAAACCAAATGTTTTCATTAATTCAGACTTAAGCCCCTACGGGCTTAAGTTCTCAGCCCTTCCTCCATGTAACCGGGACCTGCGACCGTCGGCTCAATCCTTCAGTCCCTTTCGTGCTATTGAACATTGCTCCGCCCTTTTTCGTTTGTTTCTTTATATTTCCTCCGTGCATTGGTTTCCCCCGCCGATGGGATCTGAGTCGTTGATCTCGCAGATCCAATGGTCCTCGACCCATCACGCCGCCAGTGTTCTCCCGATTGGCACTTACCAAAGCCTCCCCGCTGATGCATTTTGGACCGTTGATCTGGCTCCCCTAGATCCAACGGTCGGCGTTGTTTTTCCGTTCCGCTATCCTCCGCCCTAGTCATTCATTTCTGCGAAGTCCCGATTTAATCTGGACCATCCATTCCCCAAGATCCGATGGCCATCGCCCTCTGTGCTCTGCTCTATCGGCCATCGCATCAGCACATCGCTTCTCGGCGATCCCAGTTCCCTTTTCCTATGACCCTTTTCACCGCTGATATGCGAAACCCCGATCGCATCTGGACCATTCATTCTCCCCCAGATCGGACGGCCTGCGCTCTCCTCCATCGACCATCGCACTTGAATTTCCTATCGACCATCAACCATCAGCCATCGCACTTGATTTTCCCATCGGCCATTGGCACATCACAAATTCCTAATTCTCACCTCCCAAAACTCTTCTTTGCCGATTGCCGATCCTCCGGGTTAATCTCCGCCGTCCATTTCCCCAATCCAATGGCTCGCATTGATTCCCCTTTTCTTCACCCATGGGCACTTTCAACACATATCTTAACACTATGAGTGCCCCCGCATTTGACTCTTTTGACTATGGAAGATCTTCATCCAACCATCCATATTCACTACGGAGGCACCCGACCCACAAACTCGTCTGTACCCCCAAGTGCCCATGTTATGCATATGTGCTCTTCTCCTATATAATCCCTTTGGTCCCACCCAACTGCACTGGGCCTTTCATCATGCTTCCGTCCAAATCTCCACCATTGATCTCCCCCCCCCCAGATCCAATGGCCCACAGTCATCTTCGCACCCGTTTCTCCATAATGATCTAAACCCCATTTTCAACGCGAAATAGAAACTTTTCCCATGGACACGCATCAACTACAAACCTATATCGCATTCCCCTAGTTCCTTACCGCTTATCACCCAAAACCTATGAAAAAACCATCCTTGTTTTTCCAAAACCGCCTGTCCAATGTTCTGCGCCAAAACCTTATTCAAACCCTGGTTTCAGGTTCCACCATTAAAACTCATCTTCGTTGTGTTCACCCACCTCTGCACAGCTCTTTAGCCTCCGCCATTGCCTTTGAAGCAGTTTAAGCTGAATCTATAGGATTTTATAACATGTTTGGTGTCTTGTGCAGGTTTAATGGTGGTTCTATAACAAAAAGCCATCCCACAGTCCAGTAAAGGGACATAGCTGAGGGGGACGATCCTCTGTGGCTGAATTTAGTGTAGAAAGGAACATAAGGGCCGAATCATCAAGTTGTAAACCAGTGTGTCATGGGCATTGATTACAAAGTGAGCCCTCCAGCGCAGGCCACCTGTACACATCAATCATACGAAGACCGAAGATGATCCAAGAAGGCCTAATGAAGCCTAAATAAAAAATCAAAGCCTAAATCAATGATTAAAGTGTTAAGAGAGACAAATCAGCCAAAGAAAGCCTCCAAAGGACACATCAGCGAGGCTATTTCCTTTTTAGCAACCCCTAAGGACACCTGTAGTCTGATTTACCTTTCAAAGACACCGTGATAGCCATCCTGATGATAGAACCTCTTTAAAACTGTCAGAACAGTTATTTCACAGTCATGGGAGGCCACAGAACTGAAATATGACAGTTACTTGTCTCAGAGGTCAAACAGAGTACTTCGGCCACAATTATCTTCAAAGAACACACTTCGGAGTTATTACCAACCTACCAGATATGCCTCAAAGACAGGAAAAAATACTAATGGTACAATCAATTAATGCAATGGTCATTAAGCAGAATGGGAATTCGAATACCTCTCCCCCTCTGTCTTGACTGATATTTATGATCTTTCCTTCAACACTCTTCCTCTCTCACCTATATGTATTCATATAAAACTCATTGTAAAGGGTTGGAAAATTGTTAATTGTTGAACTATTATTGAGTAAGAGTTGCTGAGTAGTTGTAATATAGTAGGCTAGGAAGAGGAGTATTAGACTGTAGAAAGCCATTGGACTCGAGTATGTAACTAGTCTTGGACATAAAATAGAAAAGAAGATTCACTGGATCCTGATCTAAATCATTGGTGATGTTATTCTTACTGTAATTGTTATTATCCTTATGTTTCCACTGTGTTCATATTCTCTAATAAAGAACAACAAATATAGATTAGGATTTACTTCTAAAAGTACCCTAATTCTGACTGATAAGCTTTATCTTTATGTTTTCTTCTAAATGTGTGTTTGATAATGAATAAATAGAGTATAACCAGTCAAGGAATGTTGGTGAGCCACATGTCTTGCTGAGTAGAACTTGGGATGTTGTTCTTGAATGGTATTTTCACTGCATGCTAAGTAGAGTCCTAATCAAGGAAGTTTATGGTTAGCCATGTCCCTTGTTTAGTCTTAAACAGTTGTTTTGAACATTTCCCTTAAGAGTATGCCGAAAGCAGGATAGGTTAAAGGTCCTTAATTGATATTAGGCTACTTTTTATGTTTATCTTAAATGTTTTATACCCTTGAGAGTATGCCAAATGTAGGATAGGTTAGAAGTCCTTACCTGATCTTAGGCTGCCCTTTGTTTTCTTATATGTTTGCTTCTTTCACCATACTTCTTACTGTTTCATACCAGAAATTCAACTTAAAAGATCTTCTGATATAGATGACTTACCCTATGAAAATCCTTGAATAGTTGTTGTGCAAGTAAACCCTTTTATGACTCCATAGCCCAATGGATTGACACTTTTCCTTAACCTATCTTCCCATGCTGAAACATCCTTCTACTTATTTCCTCCTGTTGGTGTCCCGTGTTTTGATATTTTGGCAAGTCAAAAGACAAGGCAACATTAGAACCAATCTTTAGAGTTACAAGATCTAGTCCTCCTGTTCTCAGAGAGGGATCTCTCAAAATTTTGTTTGCAAAGGTTTATCTTGTGTGCTTTGAGTATTGGTTTTAGACTAGTTATTAAGTGTAGGTGTTTATTTGTTTGTTTGTTTGGTTGGAATGATACAACAGAATATGAAAGGCCTAGGAAAGATATATAGGGCAGAGAAGTATCTGGTTCATTGGGCAATGGAGTCAAGAAAAGGTCATAAAAAACTCATTAATGGATATGGGATATCAAAGGGAAAATCTAACTTGGCCACAGGATCCTTTTGTTTTTGGAATGAGATGAACATTAATGATTTGGAAAGAGAGGTTTAATTCTCGAAAAAGGGAATTCAAAAGCATAATTTGAACAATAAAGAGTTCTTTGATAGACAGGGCTAACCATAAATTCTACAAATCACACTTTTAAGAAAATAATGATTTCAAAAAAACTCTTAAAATGAAATCTAATATTCGGGGAACGCCCTATTTCCTCAAATATTTTATTTCAAATGACTTAGAAAACATAAAAGATTCACTGATAATTGCATTCATAGAAGAGGAAAAACCTAAAAACATCTATGATCATAATTATAACGACCTTTAAGCCAACTTTTGAAGTGAGGACAAAGGGCAAGATCAAAACAGACCTCTTTGATTCACTGTAAGCAAAGAACTTCAAAGGGAGACTTCAATAACAGTTTTCAAGTGGTAGCAGACAAGCAGGGAGAACCATAAATCATGCTGAAACCAACTGCTCGAACTATTAAGGAAATAAACAAGCATGAAGATTAAAGAGAGAGATTAAAGACTCTAAAATACTTCAACAGAAGAAAACATGAAACAGTGAAGGCTGAACAAGTCTAAGGTGCTTCCAAGAGTCATTTCTTAGCATAAAACTTTCAACCTACTGTAGTAAGAAATTATGGAACATAATGAAACAGAGGAAAACACAAAACAGTTCAGAATGCTTCACCAACAGCCAAGCTCATGGATCCAATGATAGAGCCTTCTCAGGAACAAGCATGCAACAACATCATCAAGGTTTCCAAGACTTCAGTTTCTTCTTCAACTTCAATGGACTATGTATTTATTTCAAAGAGTTTTAGTATTACAACTGGTGATCAACCAACCAACACTCACTCATCTTCTGCAGTAGTATATATAGAGGAATGAGGAGGTGAGATCTGATAAAAGATCTCCAATTACAATTAACAAAGACTTAATGGCTTCTGGGCCTTTAGGGGGCTCAATGAAGAAACTTTCATACATATCCTTTGTATTAAATGATTTTCATAAATATTTAAGCTCGGTGGGAGCTTTTGTTGACCTTTGAGGCTCAGTGTGGTGTCGAAGTAACTCTGTAGATGTTTGTCATTAATTTTCCTGCAGAATTTACCTTTTGGCTGTGTTGTGAGGCAGATATCCGGTCCTGATCAATAAATTCAGCCTCTGATTGAATGCTTTGAGGTACAGGTGGCATTTCAGTAGCTGGGAGGAATCAATTTGCCTCAAATGAGACGGTGGAGGCTTTCCTATTGATGAAAACCCTTAAGATTTTCTTTAAAATGTATTTTAATCGGGGATTAGGCTTTTGATAAACATTCTTAGCCATGATCCCCGCAAATATGTCTTCCATCCTCTGTCTTGATATATTTTTGCCTTCGGCACTGATACTCTTTGACTTGTTTCTAATTCACTGTGCTTTGCTGATATGCAGGGTCATGCAGGGATGATATGGCATCAATGCCTCGAGGATGATTGATGAAATGTGAATTTTAAACCCCGTGAATGGTTTTTGTATAAAAAATCGAAGGTGGGAGGATCTTCATCCTCTACCTTCGAATTTTCTTCATACATAGTGAAAAAACCCTTTGAACCCTGTAAAATATGAAAAAGATTAGAAAATCCTGCATTTATAGGTTTATTGCTGCGGAGGATGTGTGGGGGAAGCATGGTCGTTGGATGGAATCATCCAACGGTCGTGATTGATCGGGATAAATCATAGAGAGGTGGAAGAATTGTTTAAATCAGATCCGTCGATCGCACAGAGATCGATAGTCGGGAGCGGAAATGGAAAGTCAAAGCAGAAGACGTTGACTGGGCGATCGAATCAGGGTGATGAAATGTGGGTCATCGATCTGTAGATCAGATCGATGACGGAGATGCTCAAATGACCGCGCTGTAGCCTGGTTAACCGTCGGGCATCTTCGGTGAGTGATAGCCGTCGGATGGGCAGCCTCAGATCGGATGGCACACATCAATATCGCGCCGGGTCCATGTTTGAACATTAACACGCGATGGACGGTAGTTTTATGAACAGTTCCCAGGACACGCGTCGGCCAGCGTATGGAATCACTACCAATTGGGAAAAAACCATCGTCGCCCAAAGGCGGTGCGATGAATACCGCACGGTTTTCGGAATGGGTTAGTGGATGGCGGGGACCACCGGGGTGATAGACTCCACACCGTTGATCTACAAATCAGATCGATGGTGGAGAAATTTTTGAACTTCAGACCGGCGGAGGTATACAATGTAATAAAACCGACGAGTTTATTATATATAACCAAGGTTTTAAACTTTGGCCGAGAAATATTTTATTTGAAGCGGATAGGCGCCCGTCCGCGGGGCCAAAGGTTATATGAAGGGTAGTACGACTGAGGCTTATGGAGGAAGGGGCTAAAGTCTTAGCCTAAGGGGGCTTAAGTTCACAATACATAAAAAATATGATTTTTATGGATTTTTGATGATTTTCAAAGGTTTAGAGGGGTTCCGATAAGGCAAAGAAGGAGTCTTTAAACCTTATCAAAGGGTTTCTGATGAAGGGGAAAGAGAAAAATCATGAAAAAGAGGCATTTCATGGGGGAAAAGGAGAGAAAAAGAGGTTAGTTTTGGAAGAGGGGAAGGGGGAAAAATGATGTTTGGAGCAGTAATCTTTCTTGGAAATCTGCAGGATTTCTGGATGTAGAATAGGCACAGTAGTGAAGATTTGGGATAGAAGCAGGAGGCCATCTAGAGTCTTCAAAAGCCAACACTTTTTAGTAATAAAATTTTTTCCTTGAAGGCTCAAAAAAGTCTTAGCCACCTTTTTCTATAACAAATTTTATAGGTGGCTAACACCTCCTTCACTTCACATGACCTTCTCAGTTAATGATTCCCAACCAAAAACAAACAAACCCCTTGCACTTCATAACTAGCCTAATATCATATCATAAGCTTTAAAAGCATATCATTCTAAACACATATAGAGAGATCCATCTCTGAATCCAAGAGGGCTAGATCCTAGGATTCCAAAGTGGTTCTGATGTTGCCTTGTCATTTGGTACGCCGGTTTGCCAAATCACATGACCACAACATAATGGCGACTCCGCTGGGGATATTCTGAGTGAATTACATCTTATACATCCTTAAGGCCTGAGAAGACCCACAACATCCTTAGATTGGTAGTTAATTGCTGATGGTGGACAGCAGCCCGCTTCAAAACATTCGAAATCATCCACCTGGTGACTCCACAATTACTAAAAGACCAAAAGACTCCACTAGTGATCAGTAGGCCTGCTGATTACTCCTGGTTTCACAAAGAATCCACTAGGACAACACTCACTACCATTAAAACATCATGCACACCCATGATTAGGAAACTTTGAGGATTAAGTTTTTTTTGTTAAATACTTTCTTTGTTAAAGACTAGTTTGCCTCTAAAGATTGTCATATCTGGCTAACTTTCTTTTATTTGGGTCTAAATATTAACATACTGGCTTCAAAAATAATTCATACCAGAGCCTATCTTTACCCAAATCCTCCTAAGATAGTTGATAATCCAGAAATAATCCTTAGGAAGTCTCCTGTATCTAGGGATAAAATTATTGTTAGACCCATTCATAGAGCTAACTCCATGCCTGAAGTCCTTACAGCTCTATCAGATACTCAAGTTGACTTACCCTTTTCAAGAAGTTTACCAAGAACCAAGTCACTTAGTGGTATAGATCAGACAGACTTTGAGCCTCCAAGTTCACCACAACATAGTGGCCAACATATTAGCAGCAGAGAAACCCCTCCATCCACACCTCCTGATCTTCATTTCATTCATAACTTTGGTTTCACTCACCCCAAATCTGCTCAACAGTCTCTTGCTAGTCTAAGCACTTCTGTCATCCATATACCCACTATTCAAACCACTCCATTCCTCCTACAAAATCCTATCATGGCAACATGGTATGCTCCACTAGTGTTACCACAACCTTTGGTTCCTTTACCCATTGAATATCTGTCCAAAATTCTCCATTTCACTGGAAATGAACCCACTACTGCTCAACAGCATGTAGACAACATGAACGATGCCTTTGATTATATGGAAATAGAATATGAGACCATTAAGATGAGAATATTTGCCCAAAGTTTAGGAGGAGAGGCCAAGAAATGGTTTAAGGGTTTAACTCCTAATAGTATAAATGATCTCCCTTCCTTACATCAAACATTCCTAAACAAATGGGAAATTAGGAATAACCCTCCCCAAATACTTTCAGATTACAACAACCTCAAGAGAAACACTGGGGAAAGTGTTCAAAATTATTGCACTAGATTTAATAGTGTTTATAATGCACTACCCCCAGATTTGAAACCTCTTCAAGGCTCAGCTTTGGCCAAATTCCCTGAAGGATTTGATCTTGAAATGGCCTATCAACTAAGAGAAAGGGGTCCCTTAACTTTAGAAGACATGCAGAAGGGAGCTCTTAGTGTGGAAGAAAATATGATTGAGAAGAGAGCTAGGTTGAGAACGGAGAAAAGAGTCACATATAAAGATGAAACTATGGCATCCACTTCTTCATCTGAGGCCAAATTTTACAACCTAGTGAGGATAATGGAAAGAATGCTGGAAAAGATCAATTTAAATGAAAGAACCCCTCCTAGAGAAAACCAAACAAACCCTCAAAACAGAAATAGAAATTCAAATATCAGAAGAGATCCCAATCATATTAGACAAAGAGATATTGATCAACAAATCAAACCTCCATTTCAAGAAAATTATGTTGATGAAGATGAGGGAATAATAGAAGAGCCAGAGGGAACTGTTATAAACATGTTGGGAATAAGTAATGAAGACCCTGCCTTTTTCACAGAGGATGACCAAGCCACATATACATATTATGATAATGAAGGCTTAGAATCTGAAGACTATAGGAAAGGCTTTGAGAATGCCATCATGGAGGTCCATAAGAAATATGACCTCAGGAGCAAAAAGAACCAAAAAACTCCCCAAAAAAAGACCTCTAAAACTGCTGTTAAAAACAGATCTGAAAGGGTGATTAGAAGGGTTGTTGAAAACAACAAAACAACAGCTGAAAGTTCTGGTAAAAACAAGGGGAAAGGCTCTCAAGCCACTGATAAACAAAGTGTTGACCCTAGCAGCACTAGCACTTCAGCTACCACCCCTGTACAAACAGTTGCAACTGATGTACATAGTAAAAACCAGCAAGCTGATTTTGCTGGTAAGTTAGTGACTAACAAGACAGATTTGAGCCTTTCAAAGAATCAGTTCCCTTTCAGTTTGGAAAGTGAAATTGCTAAAATCAAGATCTCTGTCCTCCTCACTGAGTTAGTCACTCAATATGTATATAAATTTCAGGTGTTGAAAGCTTTGAACATAGAAGAAAATGATGACTCTATCAAACTAAATGATGAACATCCAGCCCTTTTATTTGGTCCTAAAATTGAAGGAAAGTTCCAAGAAGGAGTGGTCCCTCCTTTCTTTTTCATTTTGAATATCCATGATAAGATTTTACACAATGCTATGCATGATTCAGGGGCTTCACATAACCTCATGCCCAAAGTAATCATGGAGAGATTAGGCCTTGAGATAACCAGACCATATAAATATTTGTATTCTTTTGACTCCAGTAGAGTAAAATTCTTAGGCCTGATCAAAGATCTTTGTGTAAACTTGACCCAAATCCCAGTCAAATGCATAGTGATGGATGTGGTAGTGGCTGATGTGCCCCACAAATATGGCATGCTTCTTTCAAGATCATGGGGTGCTAAGCTTCAAGGTACCAAGCAAATGGACATGACATATGCCACCATCCCTGTCTTTAGTCAAATTATAAGACTTTACAGGGAATCACACATGAATTTTGTGGTGAGTAGTTAAGAAAAATCAGCAAATTCCCCTCTTTATTCTTTCCATATAGACCTAGACTCATTCATTCTTTACAATGATGAAAGCTTTGATGAAATAGAGTCGTAAAGTGAGAAATCACCCAACATAGCAGAAAACATGGAAGGAGGGAATAGGGAGGGAGAGGTTCTAAAACAGTTTGCCAAATCTGAAAATTACAGCAAGCAAAACAGAGAGTATGAACAACCCACTGTCCACCAGCTTAGTGCAAATCACGAGAGTCAAGAAGAAAGGCCTCAACTCCATGAAAAATTTAAGGAACAAGACCAACATAAACATGCTACAGAACCCATAAAACTGCATAATACAATCAGAACACACAGGACAAAGGGGACAGGAATGAAAACAACAACAAGTCCTAAACTAGCCCTCTTTGGAGTATGAGTTTTGATGGGTCTTGTAATAGAATTGGTGTAGGAGCAGGTGCGTGGCTTCACAACACAGAAAATAATTACGCTGAAAGCCATTCATACAAGCTAAAATTACAATGCACAAATAACATAGCAAAGTATGAAGCGCTCCTCTTAGGACTACAGTTACTGAAGAAATTAGGAGCTAGGAGGATAATTGTTCATGGAGATTTTGAACTGATCATTAGGCAAATAAATGGAGAGTACACTGCCAAACATCCAGGACTAAGAGCCTATATAAATGATGCCATCGAACTTTTGAATGTATAAATTTGAATAATTTTCTGAATTATTCACCGAGATTATCTTGATTACACACTATTTAAGCTTCATGCATAATACATAACCTCTTCTACAATTGATCATCAATATGCAGAAATAGAAAGCAGTCGCATGCACTCATTAAAACATAATCAAGCACACATATCAACACAGGATGTAATGGGGAAAGAAATAGCTGAAAAACCCCAACTATATGTATATTATAATGATAGAGAACATGTAACAATACATAGAACAAAGCTCTCACAGCTCTCAGCACTATCTCAATGCTACACACAAAACTAGTTATGAAGATGAACTAGTCACAGGTTCAAATCTCCCCCACAAGTCTGCCTGCCTCTACTGCGCAATCCAAGTTGATTAATGATGAGATCCAAGTTCAAATCCCACTAGCTCCAACTGCGCAATCCTCATTGGCAATCTCCATCAATGTGTGTGCAAATCTCATGCACAGCCAATAGTCACAACTCATAGTAGACTCACCCTTTCACCCACCTCTAACACTGGTCTCCACTGAACTGTCCATGCATTGCAGTTAATTGATGTGTTCATTAGTTGAATTATGAGTTAATAATTAGTGAATTAATTAATAATTAATTCACAACACTCATCACTAGTGTATTTGTCAGTTAGACTAAATACAACTAGTTCAACTAAGTTAAACCGAACACAACTCCACCAACTGTCTCATCAACTTCACAAAACTCTGACACATGAGTTCTAACTGAAGTCAACCATGCAATAGCTCAACTAACCCTTAGGAAAAGTGTATTTCCTTCTGTCAGCTGCATGTGCCACATCCAAGCATCAAACTGAAGTGCTCCAAGAGGATAAGATAATGTTTATAGTCTAAATATTATTAAGGGTTAATAATATTTGATTGTTCTATTTTTAGCTCGAAAGTCTAAAAATAGAAACTGCCCAATGTCTAAAAATAGAGGTCCATATATTTTTACCAACTCGACCAATCATCCATAAATAGCATCCTACAACTCATAGACCATGATCCATATGTCTAAAAATAGACATAGTCTAAAAATAGTCTTTGCGCCAAAAATAGCCTACGGGCCCACTTAGTGAAGGCGAATTCATTTCACTAAGCTCCATCATCTTGTTGAATTTTCAACACTCCCTCTCAACAAGATATGGATTATCTACAACCCCTATCCTGCCTCTGTGGAATTCGAATTTTCTCCTGGTGAGCGCCTTCGTCAAGATGTCAGCATCCTGATCCTCCGTGGGAATATATGAAAGTAACATGATTCTCATTACACACAATCTATGATATGATAATTTTGATGTCGATAATGGTTGGATCTATCATGAAATACTAGATTAGCCGAGTTTAATGCAACTCTGGATTATCACAATAAATCACCGTGAGCTCCAAATGTGACAGAAAACCAGACGAGAATCTTCCTCATCCAAATAGCCTCGCATGCAGCCATCTTGCTGCCATATACTCGGCCTCCGCGGAGGCCCAGGTGCCACGGATCTCCCAGCCCTCTTGTACCCGAGGAAACTCTTTCGACCCGTCTTGAAAGATCCCTCCCGAGATGTGCTCTTTCGGTCCGTTGGGCTCCACCCTTGTCTGCATCCGTGAAGTCACACAGCTTCACCTCATCCTCCTGTCTGTACCACAAGCCATATCCAGATGTGCCTCTAAGATAACGCAATACATGCTTGCCTGCCTTCCAGAAGAGCTTGGTAGGCTTAACCATAGCTTGCGAAAGCTGGTTAACAACATAGCATATATCGGGTCGTGTATTGACCAGATACATAAGCGACCCCACCAACTGTTGATAAACAGTGGTATCCACTACCTCCGCAAAAGTAGCATCCTCCTTCCTCCAACCTCCAGGAAGAGGAGTATCAACAAGCTTGAGCCATGCATGTTGAACTTCTCCAGTATCTCCCGGGCATACTTACCCTGAGAAACAAACAGTCCACCACTGCGCTGCCAAATTTCCAATCCCAGGAAATAATGAAGGAGGCCCAAGTCCTTCATCTAAAAATCTCTAGCAAGATCCTCCTTGCATGAAAGTATCAACATCTCATCTCCTGTCAAAATTAGATCATCTACATATAGTACAATGATCAGCAACTTCCCCTCCACCACAATCTAGTACAGGTTAGGATCCGCCTCACTCTTGGAGAATCCAAGTCCGTTAAAGTAACTGTCTATCTGTGTGTACCAAGCACGAGGTGCTTGCTTCAACCCGTACAGTGCTCTCTTGAGTCTGCACACATGCGACTCACTGATGAAGATCTCAAAACCTTCGGGCTGCTCTATGTACACCTCCTCCTCAATGACTTCGTAGAGGAACACAGTCTTCACATCCATCTGATGGATGTGCCACCCCATGTACGCTGAAGGAGCTAGGATCGTCCGTATGGAAGAGTACCTTGCGACAGGTGCAAAGGTCTCCTCATAATCGATCCCCTCGATCTGTGAGAAGCCACGGGCAACAAATCTTGCCTTGTACTTCTCCACACTCCCATCAGCCGCCTGCTTCACTTTGTAGATCCATCGCGAACCCACCACTGATTTCCCTTCCGGTTGCGGGACAATCTCCCATGCACTGTTTTTAACAATCGAATCATATTCTTCCACCATGGCATCTACCCATGCGGGATACTCCACAGCTTCCTCGAAAGAGGACGGCTCTGCCACGACACATTTTCTCATAAGAGCCATGTATCCAGTGTACCGGTCTGGTGACTGTCTCTATCTGCGTTGTGCTGTAGGTGGTCCTACAACCTTCTCTGCATCTCGAGCCAGTCGCTCAGCTTCTATAGTGTGCTTGCGCCCTCTGATGGTTGGCGCTGCATGAGTGGTCTCTTCCACTCCATGAACTTCCTCTTGTGGCTGATCCACATCCGGAAGCTCATCCTTAGGAACTAATAGCTCCTCATCTTCATGCAAGTGTGGCTCCCTCTCAAGCGAACACTGCATGGCTTTCTCCTCCTGAAATTTGATATCCCGTCGCACAACAGTCTTGCGACTGTCTGGAAAATACACACGATAGTTGTGGGGCGTATTAGTGTACCCCACAAATATCCCAACCTCTGCGGTCGGCTCCAGCTTCTTCCTGGCATCCTTCGTCACATGAATGTAAACAGGTGAACCAAAAATCCTCAAATGGGAAATATCGGGCTTCTTACCAGAAAACGCCTCCTCGGGTGTACTCATGCCAAGTATCCTGTGAGGACAACGGATTTACCTTTATATCTTTATGATGTTGCATGCCCCGCCCATAAGTGAAGGGTAGGACTGATCATGCAACATCGCCATGCGGCACCTACGATCGTTCTGGTTTACTCCTCGGCAACCCCGTTAGCATGGGTTATGGGAATGCGATGAGGCTGTCTCCAAATCATACAGCGCTACAAAAGTCCTTGAATTCGCTAGAGATGAATTCACCACCATTGTCACTCCTAAGAGCCTTCACCTGCTTCCCCGATTCTTTCTCAACCAGTGCCTTGAACTCACGGAACTTTGAGTATGTCTTGCTCTTCTTCTGCATGAAGAAGATCCAGCACTTACGAGAAAAATCATCAACAAATATCACATAATACCTGTGCTTTGCTGTCGAAGCTGCTGAGAAAGGTCCACACACGTCTGTGTGAATTCTCTCAAGGATCGTCGTGGCGCGACTATCCTTCTCGTGAAAGGTGGCTTTCACAAATTTTCCCAAGGTACACCCCTTGCACTGATCTGATTGCGCAAGAGTGCCCTTAGGAAGCCCAGTAGAAATCTGCTGCAGTATCTTCAAAGCTCCATGGTGAAGGTGGCCCAATCTCCGGTGCCACAGCTCGCCATCATCCCAGCTCACCACTCCTTCCGCCTTGCATGCCATTGCTGCGCAGCCATCTACTTGCAACTGATAAAGGTTCTTGACTCGAACCCCTATCTTCCGGGTCTCTCTAGTTGTCTTACTGTGCAGGAATGCTTTTCCTTCGCTGAAGACCACATCATCCCCTTTGTCTTCCAACATCGCCACAGAGATCAGATTCTTCATCAATCCTGGAACATGCAATACTTCCGTCAATACGAAGGGTTTACCAGACTCCCTCTCCAAGGAAATGGTACCAATACCGATCGCACTGTATCTACCATCATCACCCATCTCGATGTGCACTCCAAGATATTTCTCTTCCAGATCTGAAAACAAATCCTGATCTCCAATCATTTGAAATGACGCACCACTGTCCAAGAACCATACTGATCCCATCACACTTGAAACCAAGCATGCGCTCAGCGAAAAATCCAGCTCGAACTGGGAGGCCAATGCCTCTCCCACTGCAGATCCAGCATCATGCTTATTTTTCTTCTTCTCCGGACAATTTGTGGCATAATTTCTGTGTTGGTGACAGTGAAAGCACTTCACCTTGGACATGTCTTGCTTCTTGCCTTTCGCACCAGACTGAGAAGCTTTCTTGCTCTTCCCCTTCTTTGATTTGGTAGCCAAAGCGCAATTTTCTTCATCAGATACCTTTGATGAAGATCTGTCCCTGGTAGTCCACCTTATATCCTCTTGCATGAGATCCGACCAAAGTCGCTCCCATCCTGGCAACTTCTCCCAACCATTGACAGATTCCTGATAGGAATGCCAACTCTTCGAAAGACGAAGGAGAGCCAGGTCCACCAAGTCCTCATCATCGACAGTCACCCCCACACTTCCCAGCTCATCTATGCATTGAGTGAACTTCGTGAGGTACTTGGCGATACTGTTGCCTTTCTCCATCTTAATGTTCCTGAGTTTATCCTTGAGCGCCAACTTCCTCTGGTCGCTCTTGCTCTGGAATAGATCTGTCAATGCTTTCCACATTAATTATGGAGAAGCTTTTCCATGCAGGCTGGATACAATGTGATCCTTCACGCCCTCCAACAGAATCCTACGACATTTTGCCATCTTCTTTTGCCAAGACTCAACTTGAGCAGCATCAGTAGGCTTTGGGATCTCAGCATCTATGAACTCCTTCAGCCCGTTATCATCTAATACCACCTCCATTCTGTCCTTCCATGAAACATAATTCGAACTGCCCTCAAGGGCATATTCCAGTCGCAATCCGTTGAAAGACATTTCAACTCTAGCACCAAGAAAACAAACTGCTGCAAAATTCGAATTCCAAGCTCAAAACTCAACTGCTTCTGGATTTGTGAGAACAAATTATTTCTAGCACAGAGATCGACTGTAGGGGCATTTACTGGATATATCACCTTTCAAAGAAAGGATGGATCCAGAGGCTACCTGGCCCGTTACAGACTCTGTCTACCGAAATAATTGCAATCACTGTAATAGATCCCGATGATCAATTCTTCCCTCTGATACCATGTAGAAATTTGAATAATTTGCTGAATTATTCACCGAGATTATCCTAATTACACACTATTTAAGCTTCATGCATAATACATAACCTCTTCTACAATTGATCATCAATATGTGGAAATAGAAAGCAGTCGCATGCGCTCATTAAAACATAATCAAGCACACATATCAACACAGGATGTACTGGGGAAAGAAATAGCTGAAAACCCCCAACTATCTATATATTATAATGATAGAGAACATGCAACAATACATAGCACAAAGCTCTCACAACTCTCAGCACTATCTCAATGCTACACACAAAACTAGTTATGAAGATGAACAAGTCACAGGTTCAAATCTCCTCCACAAGTCTGCCTGCCTCTACTGCGCAATCCAAGTGAGTAATGAGTGAGATCCAAGTTCGAATCCCACTAGCTCCAACTGCTCAATCCTCATTGGCAATCTCCATCAATGTGTGTGCAAATCTCATGCACAGCCAATAGTCACAACTGATAGTAGACTCACCCTTTCACCCACCTCTAACACTGGTCTCCACTGAACTGTCCATGCATTGCAGTTAACTGATGTATTCTTTAGTTGATTTATGAGTTAATAATTAGTGAATTAATTAATAATTAATTCACACGACTCATCACTAGTGTATTTATCAGTTAGACTAAATACAACTAGTTCAACTAAGTTAAACCGAACACAACTCCACCAACTGTCTCATCAACTCCACCAAACTATGCCACATGAGTTCTAACTGAAGTCAACCATGCAATAGCTCAACTAACCCTTAGGAAAAGCGTATTTCCTTCTGTCAGCTGCATGTGCCACATCCAAGCATCAAAATGAAGTGCTCCAAGAGGATAAGATAATGTTTATAGTCTAAATATTTTTAAGGGTTAATAATATTTGACTATTCTATTTTTAGCTCGACAGTCTAAAAATAGAAATCGCCCAATGTCTAAAAATAGAGGTCCATCTATTTTTACCAACTCGACCAATCATCCATAAATAGCATCCTGCAACTCATAGACCATGATTCATATGTCTAAAAATAGACATAGTCTAAAAATAGACTTTGCGCCAAAAATAGCCTACGGGCCCACTTAGTGAAGGCGACTTCATTTCACTAAGCTCCATCATCTTGTTGCATTTTCAACATTGAAAACTTTTGAGGAATATGAACTTGTTTTTATCCCTAGAAACCAAAACATTCTTGCCAATGGTTTAGCTTGTGCTGCCAGTTCATCTCAAAGATCCTATGACAACAAACAGTTCATAGTCTAAGTGAAATATAGACCAGATGTCCCAGAAAATGAAAATTATTGGTAGGTCTTTGAGGGAGATAAACAGATAGAGGATTTCCTGTAGTTCAGAAATGAGTTTGAATTGCCAAATTTAGACTCAAAGTATGATAAATTATGTCTTAATGAGGAACAGCCTATTGAAAAAAATCCTCCTCCCATTACAGAAATAAATCTGCTAACCAAAAAGTTCGAAAATCAAACAGAAGAGTACATAAAATCAAGAAAAGAAGACATAGAGGTACTACAGTCTAAATACAAAGGCTTACCCAAAGGACTAGCACCTATAGAAGACTTGTTTGATTTTAATGATGTTGCCAAGAAACCAACAATAGAACCCATTGAATCTGATATTGAGGAATGCAATATAGGCAGTAAAGACAAGCCTAAAATGATCAAGTTAACTAAAACATTGCCAGTTCACATGAAACTGAAATATATTGAGTTGTTTAAATAGTTTTCTGATGTATTCGCTTAGAGCTATGAGGATTTAAAGGTATATGACACAGAAACCATTCAGCACAAGATACCACTTAAACAAAACCAGAAACCGTTTAGGAAAAAATTACGAATAAACCCTATGCAGTTACCTCTGGTCGAGAAAGAAATTAGGAAAATGTATGATGCTGGAATTATTTTCCCTGTGAGATACTCGGAGTGGGTATCTAATCTTGTAGCTGTAAGAAAGAAAACAAGAGAAATAAGGCTCTGTATTGACTTTAGGAACTTGAATAGAGCCTCATTAAAGGACAACTATCCCTTGCCTAAAATGGAGCACTTCTTACAAATGGTATTCAGTTCCAAGAGGATTTCTTTGCTAGATGGATTTTTAGGATATAATCAGATATTGGTACTCCCTAATGACCAACTGAAAATGGCCTTCACTACTCCTTAGGGCACTTTCATGTATGTGAAAATTCCTTTTGGATTAATGAATGCGGGTGCCACCTTTCAAAGAGCCATGGACATTGCTTTCTCAGAAGAAATAGGCCACTTCATTGTGATTTATTTAGATGAAATTACAGTCTATTCCAAAACAGATGAAGAACACCTAGTACACCTAAGAAAGGTCTTTGAGAAAAGTAGAAATTATGGGCTATCCTTGAATCCCAAGAAGACATTGTTTGGTCTCCAAGAAGGTAAACTTCTTGGTCATATCATATCTGAAAAAGGGATGAAAATAGACCCAAAAAGGGTTGAAGGTATATTGTAGATCAGTCACCCCAGAAACATCAAAGAACTTCAATCTTTCATTGGAAAGCTTAATTTCTTAATAAGGTTCATACCCAACCTGGCATAACTCCTTAGGAACATGACAAACATGCTAAATAAAGAGATAGGAGTTAAATGAACCTTAGAAGAAAAGAAATCCTTTGAACTGGTCAAACATGCACTTACCCAAGCACCGAACCTTATCAGTCCTGATTTCACTAAGGACTTCCTCATATTTTCGTTTGCATCAGAACATACTATGGCTGCTATCCTATTACAAAAAAAATCTAGAAGGACAAGAGCAGCCAATTGAATTTTTCAACAAGGCATTAAGAGATGCACCTCTGAAATATAATATCATGGAAAAATAGGCCTATGCTTTAGTCAAAGCCTTGAAGGATTACCGAGTTTATATCTTACACTCTCACATTATTGCATTTGTGCCTCATGTAGTGGTAAATAGCATTCTGTCACAAGATCTTGATGGCAAAAGAGGAAAGTGGATTGCTGTGATATTGGAGTATGATTTGGAAATTAAACCCACTAAACTCATCAAGGGTCAAGGCCTAGCACAATTAATGGCTGAATCTAACTTGCAAGCACTGGCGATGTTGCATGATCAGGGCCTTCCCATAAACTTGTGGGCTGAGGCATGCAATACTGCGGTTTATGTGCAAAACCGTTGTCCTCACAGGATACTTGGCATGAGTACACCCGAGGAGGCGTTTTTGGGTAAGAAGCATGACATTTCTCATTTGAGGATTTTTGGTTCACCTGCTTACATTCATGTGACGAAGGATTCCATAAGAAGCTGGATCTGACTACAGAGGTTGGGATATTTTTGGGGTACACTGATACACCCCACAACTATCATGTGTATTTTCTAGATAGTCGCAAGACTGTTGTGTGATGGGATATCAAATTTCATGAGGAGAAAGCCATGAAGTGTTTGCTTGAGAGGGAGCCACACTTGCATGTAGATGAGGAGCTATTAGTTCCTAAGGATGAGCCTCAGGATGTGGATCAGCCATAAGAGGAGGTTCATGGAGTGGAAGAAACCACTCATGTAGCACCAACCATCAGAGGGCAGAAGCGCACTATAAAAGCTGAGTGACTGGCTCAAGATGCAGAGAAGATTGTAGGAGCACCTACATCACAGCTCAGATAGAGATAGTCACCTGACTGGTATACTGGATACATGGCTCTTATGAGCAAGTGTATCATGACAGAGCCGTCCTCTTTTGAGGAAGCTGTGGAGGATCCCGCATGGGTAGATGCCATGGTGGAAGAGTATGATTTGATTTTCAGAAACAATGCATGTGAGATTGTCCCAAGGCCAGAAGGGAAATTAGTGGTAGGTTAGAGATGGATCTACAAAGTGAAGCAAGAAGATAATGGGAGTGTGGAGAAGTACAAGGCAAGATTTGTTGCCCGAGGCTTCTCACAGATTGAGGGGATCGATTATGAGGAAACCTTTGCACCTATCGCAAGGTATTCTTCCATATGGACGATTCTTGCTCTCTCAGCGCAGATGGGGTGGCAAATTCATCATATGGATGTGAAGACTGTGTTCCTCAACAGAGTGATTGAGGAGGAGGTGTACATAGAGCATCCCGAAGGTTTTGAGATCTTTAGCAGTGAGTCGCATTTGTGCAGGCTCAAGAGAGCACTGTATGGGTTGAAACAAGCACCTTGTGCTTGGTACACATGGATAGATAGTTATTTCACCGGACTTGGATTCTCCAAGAGTGAGGCGGATCCAAACCTATACCAAATTGTGGTGGAGGGTAAGTTGTTAATCATTGTAATTTATGTAGATGATTTGATTTTGATAGGTGATGAAATTTTGATACTCTCATGCAAGGCTGATCTTGCAAAAGAGTTTGAGATGAAGGACTTGGGCCTCCTTCATTATTTCCTAGGATTGGAAATTTGGCAGCGCAGTGATGGATTGTTTGTGTCTCAAGGCAAGTATGCCCGAGAGATACTGAAGAAGTTCAACATGCATGGCTGCAAGCCTATCGACACTCCTCTTCCTAGTGGATGGAGGAAGAAGGATGCTACATCAACAGAGGTAGTAGATGCCATTGTTTATCGACAGTTGGTGGGGTCGCTTATGTATCTGGTCAATACACGACCCGAAATATGCTATGTTGTTAACCAGATTTCACAAGCTATGGTTAAGCTTACCAAGCTCTTTTGGAAGGCAGGAAAGCATGTATTGAGATATCTCAGAGGCACATCGGGATATGGATTGTGGTACAGACAGTCAGATGAGGTGAAGTTGTGTGGCTTCACGGATGCGGATTGGGCAGGGAGCCCAACAAACAAAAAGAGCACACCTGGAGGGATTTTTAGTATCGGGTTGACAGCAGTTTTTTGGTACAGCAGGAAGCAGAGATCCGTGGCACTCAGTTCAGCAAAGGTCGAGTATATGGCAGCGAGTTTGGCTGCATGCGAGGCTATATGGATGAGGAAGATCTTGGTTGGGTTGTTCGGTTCACACTTAGATCCTACTGTGATATATTGTGATAATCAGAGTTGCATCAAACTCTCGGTTAATCTAGTATTTCATGATAGATCTAAACACATTGACATCTGGTATCATCATATCAAATATTGTGTGCAGCAGAAGATCATGTTACTTCCATACATTCCCACGGAGGATCAGGATGTTGATATCTTGATGAAGGCGCTCGCCAGGAGCAAATTAGAATACCACAGGGGTAGGATCGGGGTGGCAGATAATCCCTATCTTGTTGAGAGGGAGTGTTGAGATTGCAACAAGATGATGAGCTTAGTGTAAAGAAGTCACCTTCACTAAGTGGGCCCACAGGCTATTTTTGGCGCAAGTCTATTTTTAGACATGTCGATCGTATTCTATGAGTTACAGGATGCTATTTGTGGATGGTTGGTCAAGTCGAAAAAAATATATGGACTTCTATTTTTAGACATACTGGGTGGAATCTATTTTTTAGATTGCCAGTCTAAAAATAGATATGTCGAATATTATTAGCTCTTAATAATATTTGGGCTATAAACATTATCTTATTCTCTTGGAGCAATTCAGTTAAGTGCACAGATGTGGCACAGAAGCTAACAGAAGGAATTACGCTATTCCTGAGGGTTAAGTGGAGCTATTGCATGGATAATTTAGTTAGAACTCATGTGAGAGATTTTGGTGGAGTTATTGAGGTAGTTGGTGGAGTTGTGTTCAATTTGACTTAGTTAAACATAGTTGAGCTAGTTGTATCTAGTCTAACTAATTGATACACTAGTGAGAGTGGTGTGAATTAATTATTAATTAATTCACTAATTACTAACTCATTAATCAACTAATTAACACTTCAGTTAACTACAGTGCATGGACAGTTTCAGTGGAGACCAATGAAGAGGTAGGTGAAAGAGAAGTGTGACTATCAGTTGTGACTATACTGTTGCATGATTTGCAACAACCTGTGATTGAAGATGCCAATGAGGATTGCGTGAGCAAGGATGGACCAATTTGAGTTCATTCAGAGCCATTATTCAGCAGTGATTGCGCAGTAGAGGCAGGCTATCAGGTGGTAGAGATTGGAGCATGTGATTTGCTAGATCGAGCTTGATTAGTGTGTAGCAATTGGAGATTGTACTGAGAGCTTTGTGAGGAGCTTTGTATAATGATTGTTACATGATCTCTATGAAATATAATATACAAATAGTTGGGGGTTTTCAGCTTTAATATTTCCCATAAATTATTGTGCTCATATGTGTGATTGTTTATGGTTTTAATGTGCGCATACAATTTTTTTTTTTTTTTTTTTTTCTGCAATTAATGATCAATGGTAGAAGAGATTATGTATTGTGCATGAAGTTAAAATAGTGTGTGATCAGGAGAATCTCGGTGTATAACATATCAGTTATCAAATTTCTACAAAGAAAATATGGCTCTAACAAGCTCAAAACCTGAGCCAAAGATACAAAGAAGACTGGTTCTAACATGCTGAAAACTTGAACGAGGTAAAGAAGAAGAAGACAGCTCAAAGAGATCAAAATCAGAGCTAAAAGAAAGAAGGAAGGACGCTCATTGTTTTCGGATCTTAAGCCTTCCAAGTTTTGTTTTACTTTTATGAAAATAAAGGTCTATGTGTAGTTTGCTTTGGATGTCATAGTTATCACAACAAATTAGACAACTTAATCCTAGTTTGACTGTGTTTTCAATTTCTGTTTTAAAATGTAGAGAATGCAGATCTGTTAGACAGTTTAATCTTGGTGGATAATATATTAGGTAGAGAATTTTGAGTCCAATTGTTTAATTTGGACTCATAGAAGTTATAAGGGTAGATTTAGAATAGTTTTTTTGCTTTCAATAAAAGAATAAAAGTTGAAGTCAAGAGGTTTGCAAGTCCAAGTGCACCCTGTTGAAGAAACAAATGTTAGGAAAGTAGGTTGTGTAGGTAGTTTTTTGGGAGAAATTGATTTGTTATGATGTAATGATTGATCATATTTTCAAGCAACATGATTAAAGAAGTGTTGTGGAGGTAAATCCCCTCTGCGGACAGAGGCGATCCCTACTAGCCCAGACCAGGTCTAGCAACAATCGTTCACACTATAGTGCAGGTTCCTAATTGGAAATAAACTAACTATAGATGAAGGCTTACCTGGAATCCAACGCTGTGGCTTGTAGAAGAGGTAGCGCTCCCGTTCCTTAGCTCTCGCAGATCGCGATCCCCACGATCTCCGTGATAGGACACCTGCACACGCGAGAAACAAAAAAAACACAAGCGTAAAATCGAGTAGATGTAACTATATGTCAGTCAGAAAGGACATAAATCATCATCATAAACAATAACAAGAGTGGAACCATAACCAATAGTCGCTTATTATTAATCAATCAAAGGAAGAATACAACCATAGTTCTGATGCTGAATTCTCCTTCGGCGGGTCGCCAGCAGAACACGTCTCGAAAATCCTATCAAGGATGGGACAAACCTCTCTCTTCGGATCTTGACAATAGTCTCCTTGCTTGGATTTGGCCTTAAAGGAATTATGGAGGCTCTTGCAGCATAAGGCTCTTGGGAATTTGGGAACTTCAAGACTAGCTTGCAATGGAGATGGGCAAGCTTTTATAGATGGAGGAAGGGGATTTGGGATCCCTATAATCATGGGATTGGCCCTATCCTCAAGGAAGCTTCCATGAGAGGTGGAAAACCACTTCCTCTACATGGAAATCCAGAGCCAAACGTCCCAAATCAAGATAGATACCAGTTCATGAATTTGTTAGGACGAAACTTTCGCCATTTATTTTTAAAAAACACTCCTTAAATTCGCTGGCACGAGTGTGACTCTGGGACAGAGCACGAATTGGCGAGACCTCCTTGAAGGATTTTCCCCATTGGCGCGAGTACTAAACTGTCTACCCGCGCCAATGCAAAAAGGGCCATTTTTAAGGTTTTTCACAAGGAGATGTCTTTAGGGAAATGAAAGCTCTTGTTCAGAGGGATGTCATGGAAGTGGTTTCAAGCCATGTCACTGCTCACATGTCACGAAATGAGACCTCCAATTGTGCGGGATGGGGAATTGCAGGGACGGTGACAAATTTCTGTGTAACAGATGCCCCCTAAAGCATGAGGCCCGAGAGAGAGAGAGAGGGGTGAAATGCTTTACGAGAACGTGTCCAACTAAAAACTCCAGCGTCGGAAAACCTGCATGGAGAAGTACGACTGATATCTCAGATACATGATATATGTGCGGTATGGGCACAGCCATCCATAACAGAGTATACAATAATCCGGATCCAAGGCATGGACGCAACCATCCAGTGAGGATCGATAAATAGACTCAGGTATGGTCGCAGCCATCTATTAAGTGAGTCATGTAACCAATCATAATAATCCACAAAATCGCAGCCTGGATTACAACAGACATAATCCAGGGTCTTGCGCTCCATCTCGACCTGAACATAGTACAATTTCAAGCATGCGAATATGTGAGCTGAAGTCGAACATGCAAGAACATCGTCTGATTACCAGCCAATGATGAAAGCTATTAACAGATGCGAGAGGTACCACCAATAATGACGATGGCCCTCAAGGTACTAAAGGTACAATCTACAGCATGTGAATCAATGAGCTGGCATCGAACACCTGCATAATCACTCGATCGGAGGCTAATGATGAAAACATCACGTCGAATGCGAAGAACCTGCCATTGAGGCATGCAGGCTCCAAGGCACTAGAAGGGAGTCTCTAGATCAACTTCTTGGATAATGAGCTGAAGTCGATAGGAAGTGACCTTGATTGAAGGTAGGCCATAATGTTTCCCACATCATCGACACGAGATAGAGGAACATAATGTCTTGTGGATTAGGATCAGATGAGAATCAGAGGAAGGTTGGTATTTGCAGAGGTCAACTTCTCTTGAACATATAAACGACACGACAATGGACTTGGCAGTATTTGACATCAAAAGATCAGAGGCCATATGGACGAGGCAAAGAGAAGATGAGAGGTCAAAAAGGATCACCCAAACCCACGGAGGCAAGTGAAAATGAGATGAGATGTCCCCAACCCGACACGAATGCAGACAAGTGCCATGTTCAAGAGCGACATACTGCCGACACGACAATGATGCTGGTTCCATTTTTTCCCCGCCATTTCTGGCGAGTACCCCAATTATTTTTGATAACAAGCTTGAAGGGGATAGCATATGCTTGTGATATAAGTCCATCCTAGTATGTTTAACGAGCCCTAGGAAGGAGAAACTCGAGTAGCGTCATTATTATTGAATCCGATGTCATCAGGGTTTAACGAGTCTGACAAAGGAAGAACTTGGCTTCTTTTCATGTTTAGAGAGTTTGAAAAGACTGCTGAAAAGTAAACTCCAATGGTCCCTTTTCATAAATAGTTCCTCAGATCCGAAAAGGTAGAAAACTATGTCTGAGAAAACCTCCTAGTCGTGATAGGCTAGGGTATTCATTTTTCGTAAATAATCTATCCCAGCCCGAAAAAGGGGTAAACGTATACTGGGTAGATGTTGTTTCGAAGTCACTTTAACGAGATCAAAACGAAAAGGTCCTCGGCAATCTTTTCATATTTAGAGAGTCAGAAAAGAGCTAAAAGATGACTCCAAAATGACTTTTTCGTGTTTTTACCGAGTTCAAAAAAGTATAAAATACAACTCATTTCACCGTTTAAGTCGCGTAAAAAACCTGTTGCTGCACACAGAGGCAAGTGTAAAATCCATTTTCAACAAAATACATTAAAATATTAAATAAAAAATGACTTTTAAAACCTAATGATATTTCAAAAAGTTATAAATAAGTCTCAAATGGTAAAAACAAAATTACTTTTACTATTTACCTCATAGGAGAGCAATAGTGGTCTGTTTGTGTGCAAACTTCTGACAGCGATTGCGACCGATTCGGGCTACCATTCAGATTCCCGTTCATTCCAGGTAAGAGGCGCTTCCTTGTACTCTATTTTAATCCATTTTTTATAGTTTCCCATTGCTCATTAGATTTCTGTGGAAGATTTTTGTAATTTTAGGGCTCCGCCCATTGGCACGGGTATCGGGCACGGACCCGCGCCAATGGCGCAGCGTGGTTTCCCGTTTCAAATTTCCAAACAGCTAGTGATTTACATGAAATTTCTAGCATAAAAGAGATCTAATCAAGGGTTTTTGACCATGTTGATGTGGGAAACCAAGAAAAATGGCTATCGAATGGAAAGAGAGGGAGCATGGGGAAGAGGATGAAAAAGCTATGGAGAATGAGACTTGTATGAATGCCCTTAAGAACTGTGGGCTTAAAAATTTCTTCCTGACACCTTGTTTACGAGCTCAACCGGAGCTCCTGCAATACTTGATCAGCATATGGGACAAAAATGAACAAGTGTTCAAGCTGCGGGACCAAGTATTAGAACTTGAGGTTTCTGACGTATATTTCATAACCGGACTGTCGCGCAGAGGTCCGGTGCCTGTCTTGACAGGCAGCAGACCATATGGAGAGAAGATGGAGAAGGTGATGGCAAGAGTGTGCCGAGGGGCACGACTGGGATCGGGAAGTGGCAAGGTAGATATCCATACCATCCCCGATCTAGCACTCAGAGTGGTGCTACATACCATCACGCGGGCTGCGGGGTCATAGGCACCGCACGAGGAGACCAAGGCCCAACTCCTCATAGCTGCTGAGTGTATGAATCCAACACTATTTGATTGGGCTACTGCAGTGACAAAAAATATGAAAAGACATCTCACAAAGTGTAAGCAGGCCAAACTAAAATAGTTTGGCTACGGTTCCATCTTGGTATCGTTCATCCTGGAATGACTACCTATCTTTCAGGGCCAAGGGGCCATAGTAGCTGAGCTGGTACCACGAGAGCCGAGGATGGCTCACTGGGCAGCACTGATGCCCAGATCAGGAGGAGGCCAACAGATGTCCTGGAGGTCGGAGTTTTTTGGATGGTTACGACATCAGTTGATTGTGGTCGAGGATTGGCCATATGCAGGGACCGATTTCACTAGAGACCCAGACCTTCCACTCCTGGAGGGAGATGACTGGGACGAGGAGTTGGGTATGATCTCTCTTTTTTATTTTTATGTTTTATGATTTTTTTGGTAATATATGCCCGTCCTAACAACAGTTTTATGCATATGCGGATGTCGGGCCAGAGAGACCTGCGGTATTTATCCTATTTCACGGAGAACTCATCCCGCAGCTGACCCTCAGGCGGAGCGTGCCGAGGGAGGAGAGTTGATCCAGAACCTTGAGGGGATCGCTGGGGGGATTCCAGACTATGCCCGGCTAGAAGATGTTCCACTAACATACCAGAGACATACGATGGGAGTGCCTAGTCGCCTCCACCATCTTCTGAGACGCTTAGTGCGTGCGGTGACTTGTTATCATGAGCACCACGCAGATTAGACACCTATGGCTTATTTCATGCATATTTTTTGAGAGACATGTCGTCTCCGGATGTATTAAGATGAACATGTATATTTTTTGATTTTATGTGGTGCACACTATGTAAACATTTCGATACATATATATATACATACCTATTTCTGGATGGATCTTTCTTTTTACACGTGATGTTGTTTTACAAATTGCGCAAATGTCTATCTAAAACCAAATTAGCTACTGCATCTGTTAATGTATTCATATGTCTGGGTATGTGTTGATATGTAATATAGTCAAAATTCCTTTCCAGTAAACGAATACGCAGATACAGACGTAAAATGGATGGGTTTCTGATTGAATAATGACCATTAAGTTGTGATACTACAAGTTGTGAGTCTAGATACACAAGTAATTCACGGATACCAAGGTTTATAGCCTCAGTTAATAATTCTAACACAACACTATATTCTGCAATGTTATTTGTGGCACGTCCCAGACACACACCTTGCAGGTTGACCAACTCACCAACAGGATCGTAGATTACCCAGGCTGCAGAAGACAGATTCCTGGTACTGCGGGAGGCACCATCCGCGAAACCAATAAACGGATTGATGGACATCTGCACAATCAAGAAGACCCGATCAACAGAAATATGTTTACATCGCACACCACACCACACATGCACACAAATGAAAATACACACCTATGTACACACACCATGCCAAAAATCACTTCAAGCGTAGTATTTTTTAAGGTACAGCCCATTTCTGGGCTGCGCCAACAGAACTCCTTCATAATCAATGAGCTCATAAGCCCCATTTTTCAAAACGCGTTTTACTATGTAGGGCCCATGCCACATAGGTTGGAACTTACTGGCCCCAAGCTTGTCATGCGCTTGATTGTATAGGAGGACGAGGTCCCCTTCGACAAAGGAACATGGAGAAACTGATTGATCAAAGTGAGCTTTGACCCGCTTCTTTTGTGCTTCAATGAATAAAGCAACCAAATGGCGGGTCTCATCTAACCATTCCAGATACAAAAGACGCTCTTCCTCGGGAGAAGTGTCAGGAAAAAGTTCCACAGCTAACTTCAAAGAAGGAATTTCGCATTCAACCGGAAGAGTTGCTTCCAGACCGTACACCAATTGGAAGGGTGTGAATCCAGTTGCACTCTTTGCTGACGTCCGGTAGGCCCAAAGAGCTGAGAACAGTTGGAGATGCCAATTGGATTTATGGATACCAACTATCCATTGAAGCATTGTGACCAAAACCTTGTTCATAGCCTCAACCTGGCCATTTGCCTGGGGGTAATATGGCGTCGAGCTATCGTGGCGTAAGCCCAATCTTGATGTCAGCTCCGCCATCATATAATCTCGAAAATGGGTACCATGATCGGCGACAATGGCCTGAGGGACCCCGAAACGTGCAATAATATGGTTGAAGATAAATTGGGCAACTGTCTTACCGTCGGCAGCTAGTGTAGGCATCACTTTGGCCCACTTCGTAAAGTATTCTACGGTGACGATTATATATGAATGCCCCCCGGCAGAATGAGGGTTACACGTCATAAAATCTACGCCCCATTTCGCAAAAGGGCCGACGGTAATAATAGGATGCAAAGGGAGAGGTGGCGCGTGCATCTTGCGCTAAAAGACCTGGCACGCGTGACATTTACGGACTGCGACGATATAGTCTTTGAATATTAACGGCCAGAAGTAACCTGCTCGCAGAATTTTCTGGGCAGTGGCATATTCAGACATATGACCGCCACAGGCACCACTGTGGCAGTCATTTAGGACCTTTTCAGCCTCTTCCAGGGTGAGGCACCGGCGGAGCACCGAATCTACTCCAACACAGTATAAAGTATCTCCTACTATACGGTAGGGTTGATATTGATGCCGAATCTGACGTCGGGCATCTTTAGTCAACTCAGACCGAAACGTTGAGGTCTAAAGATACACAATAATATCACCGTACCATGGGTTGCGAGTGTTGATAAGGAAAAGAGTTTCGTCTGAGATATGATCCTTGGAATAAGATGGGGTGGAGTCTATCAGGAGCGAGCAAATAAGATCTGAAAAAACCAGTGATTTGGTCGACTTAGCAGTGGTGAACTCTAAGTCGAACTCCTGAAGGATAACGATCCATTTGGACTATTTTCCCCCTAGTAATTTTCGAGAAAGAATATATGTCATGGGGTTGCAATCCGAAACCATGGTTGTTGTGCGCAACAGGATGTAGTGGCGAAAGCGTTGCACAGCGTGTACTACAGCTAATGCCAGCTTCTCGACGTGAGCATAACGTGTTTCTGTGTCGAGAAGGTTCCGTGATAGATAATAAACAACATGCTCGTTTCCATCATCGTCATCCTGCACCAGAACCATAGCTATGGTGCTAAATGTGGTGGTGAGATACAAAGTGAAATCACGGTGATAGTTAGGAGGACGAAGAAAAGGAGCATTAAGGAGTAACGTCTTAAGCTTCTCAAAGGATTGTTGAGAAATTTCGTCCCAATGGAAGGGAACATTCTGCTTTAAGAAATGCGTGAATCCTTTGGCCACCTCTACGTAGTTCGGGATAAAGCGTCGAAGCAAGTTAGATTTTCCCTGCAGACTCTGCAATTGATATAACGAGGAGGGTGATGGGAGATTAATGATAGCCTCAACCTTTAAAGGGTCAAGGCGAATTCCGTCTCTGGAGACTATGAATCCCAAAAGACGGCCAGAATCCCCGCAAAAGACACATTTATGAGGATTAAGCCTAATATTGTAGCGCCTACAGCGAAGGAAAATCTGGCGGAGGTGTTCAAGGTGGTCCTCTCGCCTAGCTGAGTGAGCTGGCAAGTCGTCTAGATAAGGCTGAACGATATGGCGTATGTCGTGGAAAGCGTAAGACATCGCACGCTAGAAAGTGGCTCCAGTGTTATTCAAGCCGAACGGGAGCTTTTTATAAGCGAAATTACCCCACGGACAGATGAATGCAATCTTGTGTTGATCTGTAGGTAGAATTTTTATCTGATTGTACCCATAGAAGCCGTCCATCAAGGAATAAATCTCACTCCCGGCACATTCGTCGATGATTTGGTCTATGAAAGGAGTGGGATAGTTGTCTTTAGGACAGGCGCGATTAATATCGCGATAATCAACACAGACTCTGATAGTCCCCTGCTTCTTATCTACAAGGACAATGTTGGAGACCCATTCTGTGAGGGGAATCGGGTAAATAAAGCCCGCGTTCAGAATTTTTTCAACTTCTGCTTTGATGGCGGCGGCTTTGCAAGGGTGCACCGGGCGTAGGCATTGGCGCACGGGTTTCGCACCAGGATAGGTAGGAATCTCATGCACTACTATGTTGGGATCAATCCTAGGCATTTCCTCATAGGACCAAGCAAACACGTCTCTGAATTCTCTAAAAAGATCGGTATAGACTCGTATCTCGTCAGGAGAACAAGTCACTCCCACGTGTATGTTCTCAACTATCCCTGGTTTAATGGAGATGTTGATTGGAATGGTTTGAGTGATGTTGCTCAGGTTTCCCTCTGAAAGCACCTCATGTGTCAATATGGGCATCTGGAGAGGTGTAGTGGGGACCTAAGATGAAAAACGCTCTAGACAATCTGACATTGCCCCCAAGCTAGGCATAAACGAGGAACGATGATGTCCATCGCTCCAAGGCAGCTCCTCAAGAGACATTGTTTTTACAATGGCTTCATCAGAAGGGAAAATCTCTTTAAGAGGATCAGGCGAGTCGGCCTCGCCGAGCCAGGGGGATTGAGAATAGATGTCTAAAGCCATGCTCAAAGGAGCATGCTGAGGAGGGGGAGGATCAGATGCAGTGACGATTTCACAGTAGTTAATCTCTACTGGAGTTAAGGGCATCGATTCTCCAAACTCAATCACCTGCTCAGGCGTAGGGATGAGCCATGGGTCATCAGACCTAGAGATCATGTTAACTTGAGCGGTGTGTGGTGGTGGTGCGGGAAAAATACCCATGAGGACGGGGTCTTTGAAGAGACCCGGACCTACACTGTCAGGGGGATTTTGGATCTAATCCACGTAGGGAACGTTGTTCTCGGAGGTGGAGGTGAAGAAAGACAACTGATCCACAGTAACGATTTTGCCCTCGTGAGGGAACTTAATAAGTCGAAAGAGGGTGGATGGCATGCATAACATGGCATGAGTCCAGCTGTGGCCAAGAAGTATATTGCAGTTAAGCTTGGTATCAACCACTTCTACTTCTACGTTGACTGTCTTCCCCTGTAAAGTAATCGCTAGACTCTCGAGAACACCCAGGGGTTTGGATTCCCGACCATCGAATGCCTCTAGGGCATTGGGAGACAATGAAAGGGCCGGAGAGCCAATGGCCTTCCAGCAAGTAGATGAAATGACACAGGTAGGAGCACCTTCATCCACAACGGCCCTATGGATGTTAAGACCATTGATCCCGACTTGAATAGCAAGAGCGATCTGGTGTGGAAGTCGGGGGGTGAAATTTTCTAAGTCAAAGGTGAGAAGACTAGAATCAGCGGAATCGATTCCACCGATTGCAGATAATAAAGCTTTCCATTGCGAAGGACAACTTTGAATAAATTCCAATGCAGACATGGCAAAAGGCGCCTGTGCCAGATCCTCAACAATACTGTAGTGCTGAGCGGCACGGGCATTCGGATTGTAGGAAGACTTTTGTAAAACACCTTTAGAAGGTGGCCTCACAATAGGTTCAGTAGTAGGCTTCTCAATTTCCAATGAACCGAAGACAGGTGGGGGAGGTGGACCATCCGCAACTGCCTTCCCCGGTTCCTGACGTGATTCATTGTAATCCTTCAAATGCGTAGCAATAGAGATATGTGCAGCACCATTCATCATAAAGACCTGGGACCCAAATGGTGCAGATGGTTAAGGCTGTTCAACCATCTAGGTCTGCTAAGACGGGAACAGTTCTTTAAGAACTGCCGGAGTCCCTTTGCAGCCTTTTAGAAGTTGACTAACTTCATATCGTCGTGGACAATCTTTTGTATAATGATCTCCTTCAAAAATGAGGCAGGGGTACTTCGGTTTGCGTTGGGAACCGTCCTCGGTACGAGGTTTGGACTCTGGCTTTGGGGCATCAGATTTAGATTTTCCTTTGCCCTTCTTTTTCCTTTTGGAGGCTTTCTCCATAGGATTGGCCTGAACGGCATTAACCTCCGCAGTTTTTCCAGAATAGGAAGGGGCGAGAGGAGCAAAATTATTGGATGAGTTGGACTTCTACTTCCCATTCGAAGATTTCTTCGAATTCTGAGACACGGAACCAATAACACCATCCACCGCTGGGGTAGCTTTAGAGGTTCCAGACTGTGGAGCATCAGGAAAAATATCATACAGCATGCCAGACTATGAGTATACCAGATCTAGATATTGAGCACGCACTATGGCTTGTTCTTTAGTCACACACGCTCCCATAGCAATATCTTGGGCGATTTTGTTAACGAAGGAGGTGGTGAACCAATGTGTTAGTATCTGATCAGGTATATGAAACTTGATCAGTCTACGACGACGTCGCCACTCATGAATTTGATTAGAAATGTGGGTGGCTTTTTCTTGCTTCAAAGAAGTCAAGAGGTGTGTCCCGGCTTCGTAGCGAACCGGTAACTGAAAGTGAGCCAGAAAATCCATGGCTAACGTATTGAAATCTTGAAAGATGCCACGGGGTAATTCAATATACCACTTAGCTGCAGCGCCAGTCAAAGTGCGCTGGAAGAGGCATAGACAAACTGAATCATCCACCCAAGAGTTGGACGAACACCAAATATGGTAGGTCATCACATGAGCTTGGGGGTCCTCCCCAGCTTTACCCTCAAACTTGGGGCAATCACTGGGCACCTTGGTAGGAACCGAAGGCCAATAAGGATTGTGCAAAATCGGATCATTGGTTAATTTCGAAACATCCGGTAACTCCAGGGTAGCCAGAAACGGTAATGGTGGATTAGAAGACATACCTGGCCCTGGATAAGTGCCAGAACCTATACTCCACACTGGTTGGGAATATCCTTGCCCCCATGGGTTCTGTCCCGCAGGATTCTAAACGTAGGGGGTATAGGTCGTATAACTAGCCTGATTCGATTGCTGGTAACCAACGTACGGGGGTTGATAACCAGAGTATGGACCTTGATTATGAGTCGGCCCTATGTAAGCAGCATTTGGATTTGGCTGCTGAGTATAGGTGTAGCCGGGTTTTTGAGGATGATAGTTAGAACCTTGGGGCTGGCTATAATTCGGTCGGTATTGACCATGAGAATAGTAGCCGCCTTGAGGTTGAGTGGGCTGCTGATAGGTGGGACCCTACTGAGACTGATAATTAGGGTGCAGTGGTTGATTTGGCTGCGGCATCGAATAAGTTGGCTGTTGGGCAGGTTTGATAGGATGTGCAGGCTGGCCTGGTTGAGCAGGCTGACCTGGCTGAGCAGGCTAGCCTAGGTTAACAGGTTGACCCAGATGGACAGGTTGTGCCAGTTGTGCAGGTTGACCTGGCTGCTGAGAAGCACCAGGTTGTACCGGATGAACCGGTTGGCCTGGGGGTGGAACACCAGGTTGCGCCGGATAGACCGGTTGGCCTGGTGGAGGTATGAAGCCAGGTGGTGGCTGGTAACCGGTTTGACCTGCAGTAAGACCATAAGATGGTCCTGGCTGGTGTGCAACATTTGGATTAATAGGATACTGAGGTTGCATGGGTTGAGAATGTTGGACTTGCCCCCCAGGACCATATACCGGCCCCGGTTGGTACCCCGGCTGAGGCTGCACAGGTTGAACGGAAGGGTTGTAATACTGTCCTTGGGGATCGTACGATGGCCCTTGATGGCTTACAGGATAGCCTTGTAAAGGCTACCCCTGCAGGTCATAAGGATAGGCAAGCTGGCCTGAAGGTTGGCCTTGAAAAGGTTGCCCTTGTGGGTTATAAGGATGTCCAGCCTGGTTATAGGGTAAACCTTGAGCATGAAGGTGAGCCTCTAGAGTGGGTAAATGCAAAATGTCCCCGTGCTCATCATACTGATATGGAAAAGCATACACGGGCATACCATCCTGTGAATAATGGGAAAAATACGGGCGGTTGGGATCTTGAGAGGTTTGTCCAACCTCGGGGTTCGGCTGTTGTAGGGACAACCGATACTCCTCCGGAGAGATGTTCTCCTGCATAGCAGTTGCTATATAGACGTCTTCAGGAGGTGGCATAGCCCTCGTGGAGTGTGCCGTGACAGCGGGTGCAGATGCAGCCACACAGACAGTGGGCTGAACAGGTACAGAAGTGACTTGAGGAGATGACGTGACAGGTGTCTGAGGAGACATCCCAAATGAAGGAACCACCAGCCTCGTAGAAGGAGCTCATACCCCCATAGAGGCTGCGGCGGCAATAATATGACCCAAGGATCTATACCCTGCTGGTAATGAGGGACCGAGTGATGACATAATAGCTGGTTCAGGGTTGTCTCCTGGAAATAATCTCCGAGGAAATAACTGGTAATATTCACCGGACGTGGGGATTTCCTTGCTGGATTCACTCATGTTGGAGCCTGCCGCTAGATCTCGTAATAAACGGCGAGGACTAGGAGGAATAACAACAGCTATAAAAGGTGAACCCGATGTAAGAGAAGGGAAATCTTCCCCTACTCCCAATCCAAACCAAGGGTCAGAAAAGGGCCAATTGAACTCAATTAGTCCTCCAAAGGGCTGCTCGGACAGAACCGGTCCCCCGTCGGGAAACTCGAAAAAAATGGGCTGCTGTGGTTCAACAGAAGGTTGTGAAACCTCTGATGAATCGTCCGTATATGGACTACCAGTAGACGAAACAGAAGGTTCCGCCACTATGGTAGCAACAACAAGAGAAAAATACCAAACACACACACGGGCTGAAAAAGAGTCAAGACACACAATCAAACGGCCAACAAGCAAAATATAACAGGGCATGTGATCGCGGGTGTTTTGTTTTACCACATTGAAACTTAGAAACTCCACCGTTTCATGTTTTAAGAGTCAAGAACCGGTTGAAAAGGTGACTCTATCTCTTTCAGTTTTGAAGCAAGCGTGAAAGGACAAGCGCTTGGTGATCCTTTCAAATTTAAAGAGTCAGAAAAGATCAAATGACTACTCAGGAATACTAGGCAAAGGGTGTACCAAATAACCGTGAACTGCAATATACACCTTGGTTTCAAAATGAAAGAGAAATCAACCAAGGACTTAACGTATGTGCAGGAAATCTCCCCGAATGCTGTGTCCGGTGTATCACGGGTATAGGGCGGGAGACTCGGCTTCCTATGGATAAAGGATAGAAACCTAGTGGGCTCTCCCTTTATATACGCGACGGTACGGGGAGCACAAGTTTGTACTAGCGTTGTCTAAAGCCAAGAGGCGAACGATAGCTACTAGGTTTAAAGACGTCGGAACACGTCTCTAGCCTAGACCTCTTAAATTTGTTTCGTTAGATTTCAATGATGCCTTAGTCTAAATTGAGTAAATTTTAAATTTTATCTTCAATTACGTTTAATTTTTCAGGCCCTAGCGAATGTAATGTCTCAAAATCTCCTAAATGCACTCTATATGCCACAGTATATCATTTTATTCGATGAAAGCTATTTATGAGAGAGTTGATAGCTTTTCACACAATAACGAAATGAACAGAAAACAACCAATGTTGTCTCTAATGCAGCTAATGAAAACTAAAATTCTTTTCGTTTGAAGTTACCAATCACTAATAACACCGAAAAGATCTAATTCACATTAACTAATGAAGAGCAAAAGAGATTTTTTTTATATTTTCAATATTTCAGAGCAAAGTGCGCTAAAAAATGAAAAATAGCAATTTGAGAAATGATGACAAGAGGGAAAGACAAGCAAATTCCACTCAATTCAAATGTACAATCAGACCTCACATCAAAAAAATGTCCCTCAAAATGAAAAGAATCCCAAAGACTCCAAATGATCCGTGTAATTTAGGCCCAAAACAAGACAAGGCGGAATTCGAATGAAGAAGGAAACAATCACTCAAACAACGCAATGAGACAATAGAAAACCACCAAATGAATGCAAAGAGGCTATCACAAGGTTGACTGAACCGATAGAGACCAAAAACTCCCAAGGGATGTAGAAATTTGAATAGTTTGCTGAATTATTCACCGAGATTATCCTAGTCACATACTATTTGAGCTTCATACATAACACATAACCTCTTCTACACATTAATCATCACATGCGGAAATAAAAACAACAAGCGGTCTTGAAAACATTCACATGCGCACATAGAAATTCAATGCATATAACACAGTATGTATACCGGGGAAAGATTACAGCTGAAAACCCCCTAATGTCTGTATATTATAATGAAGAAGAATCATGTAACAATCTCAGTACAATACTCCTCACAAGTACTTAGTACTGTCTCCAAAAGTTACACACAAACTAGCTCAGTTTTGAACAAGTCACGGGTTCAAAACTCCTCCACTGTTTGCCTGCCTCTACTGCGAAATCCAAGATGAGAGAATGGATGGAATGAATTCGAATTCCCTTGGCTTTAACTGTGCAATCCTCATTGGCAATCTCCTCCAATGATTGTGCAAATCTCATGCACACTATAGTCACAACTGATAGTAGACTCCACCCTTTCACCCACCTCTAACACTGGTCTCCACTGAACTGTCCATGCATTGCAGTTAACTGATGTGTTCTTTAGTTGATTTATGAGTTAATAATTAGTGAATTAATTAATAATTAATTCACACCACTCATCACTAGTGTATTTATCAGTTAGACTAAATACAACTAGTTCAACTAAGTGAAACCGAACACAACTCCACCAACTGTCTCATCAACTCCACCAAACTCTGCCACATGAGTTCTAACTGAAGTCAACCATGCAATAGCTCAACTAACCCATAGGAAATTCGAATTTCCTTCTTCCAGCTGCATGTGCCACATCTATAGCTCGAAATGAAGTGCTCCAATAGGATAAGATAATGTTTATAGTCTAAATATTATTAAGGGTTAATAATATTTGACTGACCTATTTTTAGACAGGCAGTCTAAAAATAGAATTCGACCTGTATCTCTAAAAATAGTTGTCCATATATTTTTACCAACTTGACCAATCATCCAAGAATAGCATCCCACAACTCCTAGACCATGCTCCATGTGTCTAAAAATAGACATAGTCTAAAAATAGACTTTCCGACAAAAATCACCTGTGTGGGCCCCACCTAGTTTAGGCGATCACTTTCCAACTAGGATTGGGAAAGATGTTTCAGGATGCCTCCTTCATTGTTTATTGTTGCAATCTTCAACAAGGGAGGCTCGACACACAATAGCACCTAGATGACCTAGGGCTAGAATGAAAAATCGATGGAAATGGGAAAACAACCAAAGGATGTAGGTAACAGCCAGTCAATCAAGGCTCCAAAACACTCAAGTAGTGGAAAAATCAAGACCAAACACATAGACCAGGCTTAGGAAGCTCAGGACTGAGAAAAACCTAGTACCTCATAGGATTTGCGTGACTGTGATGCTGAAACTAGCGCCAGAGACGAATTGGCGCGACTGTGAGGCTGAAACTAGCGCCAGAGACGAATTGGCGTGGGTAATACACAAGCAACATGCGCCAATGGGCGCGACTGTCAAGCTAAAAAACGCGCCAGTCGAGTTTCCCAGTCAAAAATAAAAAAGAGCAATCCAACAAGCAGGCCAGTGATGACCGAGCTATCAAAAACCAAATTTCACAGAAAGAACCAACCCAGAAGAGCTGATCAAGCAAGGAGGATCAAGAATCAGCTGAAAAGACAAGACGATGCTCCAAGTGTTCAGTTTAAAAACTAAACCAGAGATTGACTGAAGCAGCTTTGATCTACTTCACAATTGCAGAGAAAAATAGTTTCGAAGGCTATCTGGCCAACTTCAGGCTCCGTCTATAGCTTATAAAATGAACAACAACAAGCTAACGATCCCCAGATGAGTCGCCAATTTGTTGTGGAGGTAAATCCTCTCTGTGGAAAAATGAAATCCCTACTAGCCCAGACTAGGTCTAGCAACAATCGTTCACGCTATAGTGCAGGTTCCTAATTGCAAATAAACCAACTAGCGATGAAGGCTTACCTAGAATCCAACGCTGTGGCTTGTAGAAGAGGTAGCGCTCCCATTCCTTAGCTCTGGCAGATCACGATCCCCACGATCTCCGTGATAGGACACCTGCACACGCAAGAAAAAAAACAAACACAAGCGTAAAATCCAGTAGATGCAACTATATGTCAGTCAGAAAGGACTTAACTCATCATCATAAACAATAACAAGAGTGGAACCATAACCAATAGTCGCTTATTATTAATCAATCAAAGGAAGAATACAACCATAGTTCTAACGTTGAATTCTCCTTCGACGGGTCGCCAGCAGAACATGTCTCGAAAATCCTATCAAGGATGGGAAAAACCTCTCTCTTCGGATCTTGACAATAGTCTCCTTGCTTGGATTTGGCCTTAAGGGAATTATGGAGGCTCTTGCAGCATAAGGCTCTTGGGAATTTGGGAACTTCAAGACTAGCTTGCAAATGAGATGAGCAAGCTTTTATAGATGGAGGAAGGGGAGTTGGGATCCCTATAATCATGGGATTGGCCCTATCCTCAAGGAAGCTTCCATGAGAGGTGGCAAACCACTTCCTCTACATGGAAATCCGGAACCAAACCTCCCAACTCAAGATAGATATCAGTTCATGAATTGGTTAGGACGAAACTTCTTCCATTTATTTTTAAAAAACACTCCTTAAATTGGCTGGTGCGAGTGCGACTCTAGGACAGAACGCCAATTGGTGCGACCTCTTTGAAGGATTTTCCCCATTGGAGCGGGTACTGAACTGTCTGCCCGCGCCAATGCAAAAAGGGCCATTTTTAGGGTTTTCCACAAGGAGATGTCTTCAGGGCAATGAAAGCTCTTGTTCAGAGGGATGTCATGAAAGTGGTTCCAAGCCATGTCACTGCTCACAGGTCATGAAATGAGCCCTCCAATTATGCGGGATGGGGAATTGCAGGGACAGTGACAAATTGCTATGTAACAAAAGAAAGAGGATGGTCAAAGTGCGGGACATTGATCTACATTCCAAAGATAATTTTCTGAGGTTCTTAACACCTCCAAGGAGCTGCCATCCCCAAGTGGAGTTGCTTTAGCCATCTATAAATTTTTCATATACTATGATGGCTAAAACATGTATATTAGTCTTCAAGAAACAAATTTGGAGCAAATCTATGACTTCTTGAAGCCTTGCTATGTCCATTTGTCCAAAGGGTCCATCTCACTGATGTCTTCACAAAGCCCTGTTGTTGTCTTGAAGAAAACTGCTTTGAACCCCTCTTCCATTCATATTTTCCTGTTAAAAATCCCTCCACTTCTATCGAAATTCCCTTTAAAACCATATTAGTCCCCTTTATTTGGTTTTAATCCCTTATTTATATATATCAAAACCTTTAAAAACCTTCAAAAATCCCTTTTCAGCCTTAAAAACCAACTTTTTTCATTAAGTCAGACTTAAGCCCTTCCTCCATGTAACCGGGACCCACGACCACCGGCTCAGTCCTTCAGCCCCTTTCGCACTATCGAACATAATTCTGCCCTTTTTCCTTTGTTTCTTTATATTTCCTCCGTGCTATTGTTTCCCCCGCTGATGGGATCTGAGCCGTTGATCTTGAATATCCAACGGTCCTCGCTCCATCGCGCCGCCAATGTTCTTTCGCTCCTCGCTCTTCGCTCCAACGGTCGATGTTTTTTCGTCGTTTCGCTGTCCTCTGCCCCAGTCATTCATTTCTATGAAGTCCCGAATTAATATGGACCGTCCATTCCCCAAGATCTGACGGCCATCGCCCTCCGTGCTTCGCTCTATCAGCCATCGCATCGCTCCATCGCATCAGCACATCTCTCCTCGGCGATCCCAGTTCCCTTGTCCCCTGACCCTTTTCACCGCCGATATGCAAAATCCTGATCATATCCGAACCATTCATTCTCCCCCGGATCAGAAGATCTGCGATCTCCTCCATCGGCCATTGCACTTGCTTTTCCCATCGACCATTGGCACATCACAACTTCCTAATTCTCACCTTCCATAACTATTCTCCACTGATTGTCGATCCTATGAATTAATCTTTGCCGTCCATTTTCCCGATCCAATGGTTCGCATTGATTCCCCTTTTCTTCCACCTATGGGCACTTTCAACAAACAGGTTAACACTATGAGTGCCCCCGCAGTTGACTCTTTTGAATGTGGAAGATCTTCATCCAATGGTCCATATTCACTGCGGAGGCACCCGGCCCGCAAACTCGTCCGTACCCCCAAGTGCCCCCGCTATGCATATGCGCTCTTCTCCCATATAATCCCTCTGGTCCTGTTATGCTCCTATACCAATAGGTGTCATATATCATGATTGACTTGATGGGCTATGTAATATGTTCATACCTTTCTTTGTTGCAAAGGTTTTCCATATTGTCAAAAAAAAAATTAAAAAATTTAAAAAATGTAAAGAGGGTATACCCTAAAAGAAAAATCAAAGGGTGAAAAGAATAAAATGGCCAAAAAAGTGAAAGAAAATGAACCCCACCAAAAGAAAAGCCAAGGAAAGTGTGCAAGCCTAAATGCCACTACTTTTTACTCTTATGTAATAAATAAAATTGTGTGCAACTTGTATTTTATGCCACAATTTATGAACAGTCAAATAGTTTAAGCTTGGCTAGTTCATCTTTCAATTTTATGTTTTAGAGATAGAGAATAAAATCTGACCAAACTGTGTAATATTGGAAGATAAGTAGATAGGTAGAGTAAATAAAAGGAGCTCAAAAGTTTAATCTGAGCCCTTGGATGTAATAAGGTTAGAACTAGATAGATTTTCAGATGTAAAAGAAAAAATGTGATGAGGGTTTGCCAGTCTAAGTGCACCCTAATAAAGAAGAAAAAAATGGTAGGGTAAAGTAGGTAGGGTAGGTAGATGTTGTTGTAGAATTACATGTGATGGATAATGACTCTAGATGTGTTAAATCTTTACTTTCATCACAAGTGCTAAGGCAGACACTGCATTGGAAGAATTTCAAACAAAGCAAAATCAGATTATTAACTTTCCTGCTCATTTTTCCCTAAAAATTTCACTAATTTCCCCTAAGTACTAAGGCATTTAAAAATTAAAGGGTCTCAAAGCATTTCCTTGACTTTTGGAGGGACCATACCCTCAGCCCAATAATTGGAAAATCCTAAGTTCTTAAAATCATTCATCATGGCATTCACTCACTTCTAAAAAATCTTTTCCTAAGTAAAATCCTATTTTACTTAGGAAAATCATGCAATATTTCATTAAAAACCCCATTCATAAAAACATAAGTTAAATACATTATCTTGATGTTTTACACTTAGTGCTTCTGTTCATTTATATATTAATTTCTAACTTATTATTTAAATCCCTATGTAAATTTTCCTTTCTCCTTGTATTAATTTAAATAATTCCCAAATAATAATATCCTCCCCGTTGGTTGAAATATAACCATATAAATTTCATTAATTGGTTGAAATTTCCAATTAATAAATAAACCCAATTAATTAACCCTCCAGGTCAATTAATAACCTAATCTGCCAATCAAATCATCCCCGATGCAATTATTTTTAATAAATTACATTGGGCCCGCCATTTTAATTCCCTGTCATCTTCCTTTCCCGACGACCGTCCGATCGACTAATCTCAGATCTACGGTTATTATCAATATCACTGGCCATCCTCGTCCGAACGATAACGCGCGATGGCCAAGCGGTTTTCTGAACAATTCTGCGCCACGCGTCGTTCATCGTATGAAATCGCTCACCCTCTGCTGAAAATCGCCTTTCCCCAAAAGCAGTGCGATGGAAACCGCTTACCTCCCGTGATGAAACCACTGTACTTGCCGATGTCATCCATTAAAATAATAAAAAATCCGCCAACCTTTGAATTTGTGAATAAAAAAAGAACCCGCGTCATTTTCATTATTTCACGTAGTGACCAGTGTCCCATGCAACGAATTTCGAAATCAACTGTCAAAGTTTTCCAACTGTTACCTTGCTGAAGAAAATTGCAGTCGAGTAATCCAGAGTTCATCCACCATAGCCAGCACCTGTTTAGTCACTGTTTATTTCCTGGAAAATAGGTATTTACCCTAGTTCCTGTTAAACTCTGTAAAAACTTGGCTTTTGTTTTAAATTCTACATGAAAAACTGAAGCAGAGTTTAAGACTGGTCTTTAGTTCATTCCTCAATTGCAATTGCCTTCCCCAGCCTGTGACTGTGCTCGTTTATCCTCAAAACCCGCAATTCATTTCTGAATCCACAAGAACCAGAAATGCAAATTCCTGTGGCTTTGAATGTCACACCCCTGAATGCCCCTCACAGAGATTTAGACTATCTGCCTCTAGTAGATAGGGATTTCCAAATTAAAAACCTTGTTCTCAGTGAAAATCCTCTTCGAACTTTTTTCGTTGCAAAGAACTAGAATACCAGAAACTAAATGGTGGAAAGAAATGTTTGAAATTTTGTAAAATTATCCTTACATGAATTTTCGATTATGTACTATAGTAAGTCATGATAAAGGAGGATAAAAGGATAAATAGAGGTGAAAGTTAAAATGAAGTTACAAAGAAGTCAAAGGCAAACAATAAAAGTAATTACAGAGGCATTAAAATGGTAAAAAGAGATGAAAATATTTTCACCAACATTGAAGTTTATCTAAATTGAAAGTAAAACAGTTAAAAGAACAAAAAGGTGAAAAGATGAAAAACACAACAAGAAGGAACATTTTTGCAGAAATTTCATGCTTTAGTCATTTTTTTTCAGAAACTATTGTGATCAATACAAGATGAATTTTGCAAAACTGAAGGAGGCTTATGTTCTTAAGAGGACCTTCTACAAAAACCTCTCTCACTTTTCTAACAGCTCTTATGGTTTTGGAAATATTAAACAATGTTGGAAAGCACTTTTTACAGAAAATTCCAGTTAAGTCATCATTTTGCAGAGAATATTGTGGCCAATCCAAAATACATCATACAAAACTGAAGGACGTTTTTATTCCTAAGGGACCCATCTACAAAAAATTATCCCACTTGTCTCACAGGTTTTATAGAACAAGCGATACATGCAAATATTTACAGGCTATTTTTTAGACTCTGTAAAACTCTGTTTTACACATATTTTTACAGAGCCTACTGTGCATAGATGGAGAGGAATTTTAGGAAAATGAAAGAGGTTTATCTCACCAACATATGTATCTACAATAAAATCTTTCACTTTTTACATATATATTACGGATTTAGAAATAAAAAGATATCATTGGACCCCAAGTTTGCAGAATTGTTGGAGCAGAATGCACAAAGAAAGGAAGCAGTTAGTGACTTGGATGCCTCATCATCAACTAAGAGTTGGATCAAATTTGAATTCTCCTCTTTTTCATCACCTATCCATAAAAAATAGTGCCAAATATATGCATTAGTTTGAGTGTCCTTTACTTAAGTTCTATTTATGTAAAATAGTTGGAGAGATTTGTGAGCTAATCTTGATATTTTTTCAAGATATTTTAGTTTAGAATTTGTATAAATACTTCACTCTTGGAAGCATTTTAGGGTGGATTCTTAGACTTGGCTATAACATTGAATATTTTGGAATAAAGTGTTGTTGGAGAAATTTCGCATGGCTAGCTGGATGATGAATTGATGCAAAAGACTTTTTACAGGATTCTTATGTCGGATAATGGATCAATAAGTCATCTCTCTCTTATGTTTGAATTTTTATATTTTTTTATTATACCATCTGTGTTTCATTTATGAATGATTAACGTAAAGGAATAAATCAGAAAGTGCTTAAGTGTAATCTAATTTTAAACATTGTTATTCTAAATGTTTTCTTTTAAACTGGTTTAGACAGTGAATTCTTAATTGCTCTTGTTTTCCTAGTTTAAACATTTTGATTATTTAGTAAAGAATACTTAATTGCTCTTTATTAATAATCACTCAATTTCCCTCTTATAAATGTGTTGAAGGATTCTTAATTGCCCTTTATCCATTTTAATTCCATTCCACTCACTTTAAGATCTATAATTGTTCCCTGTTTGATTATCTTGCCCTATGAAACCATCTTTTGTTAAGAGACTTAATCCAGTTAAGTTATCCTCTTTGACTCCATTAGCCCAATGGCCTAAATTACTCAGTCCTACCCCTCTTATATTGAATTTCATCACCCAAACACAATCAAAATCCTTAAAATTTCATAACTAGCCTAATATCTTTCAAAAACAAAGCTAAAACTTAAAGAGAGAGCCCTCTCTGGGTACAGATTGGCTAGATTTTGTACCTAAAAGTTGGTTTGTGGTTACCTCGGACTATTTCTATTGAACTTGGAGAAATTACTGAGTGATAACCTAGTGGCGACTCCACTGGGGACGACTAACCTTTTTCTTCAGAAATATTTTACAAGTTCAGGTCTGATCTATGATGGTGGATAGTGATCAGACACACAAAGGTTAACGTCATCCACCTGGCGACTCCAACTCAATTTCACCATCAAGACTCCACTGGAGGAATGAACCTCAAAGAACAATATGGAAAGATCAGGCTTTCAACTTGGATATTAATCCAAGACATTATGTTCTTTCTCATTAAGAAAGTTTTTCAATATATATTGTATTTTATAGAAGATATTAGATTAGTTTTTAATTATTTTCCTTTGAAGATTGTAAGTAATAATTCTCCTAATCTCTTTGAGCAACTTTCTTATGAATCTAATCATGATCAATTTCCAATTAAGAAGCCTCAAATAATCAAGACTGATCTTACAATCCCTGTACATATCCTTGTGCCATATAAAGTTCCAAATAGATATAAGCCCCTTATTTTACCTCCTATACTCCATGATTTTCCTAAAAAATACTACAAGTATATTCCTAGATTTGATGGAGAGAATGGTATCACTACCCAAAAACATATTCAAGGTTTTGAGAATTATTTGGATTTATTTGAGATTGATGAAGATGATGTTAAAATCATACTTTTTGCTCTTTCTTTGAAAAATATAATAAATAATTGGTTCAAAATCTGCCTAATGCTAGCATCTCAAATTTCCAGAAGTTTATCAAAATTTTCCTTGATAGATGGATAATCAAAGTTAATCATTTTGTGATCATGGAAGAATATAATCAATTAAAAAGACATTCAAATGAAACAATACAACAATTTTCTGATAGATTTAATCAAGTTTATTATTCAATGCCAGAAAATATTAGACCTCTTCATGATTCAACTCTCTTGCATTATCCAAGTGCCTTTGATCCAGAAATATAATTTCGATTAAGAGAAAGAGATCCAAAAACACTTGTACAAATGCAGAACATTGCAGTTGATGTAGAAGTTAATCTGCAAATCAGACAAGAAAAGTTGAAAGTGGAAGAAGAGGAAAAGAAAAACATTGCAGAGGTAAAACTCAACCTTTTGGTAAGAAAACTGGATGAAAGAAAACAGGATATCACTATGAAAGATGAATTTTTTATTCAAAATCACCATGAAGAAATAGAAGAGGTCGACAACCATGAACAAATTCCTGTTAATTCAAATTATCATAGATCAGAAAATGAATTTACAGATCAATATGAGGAAGATGAATCTACTGATCTAATGTGTATGTTTGATGACATTTCTTCTTTTGATGATTTTCCTAAGTATGATAATTATGATGATAGTTATGTTCTCCAAACTCAAGCTAACTTTACAAAGCAATCAGAAGCTAGTTTGGAGGATGAAGAAATGCAGTTTCAGCAGATTGAAGATAGTGATAAGCCAATATAGATCAGCCATGAGAGTGAGGAAGGAAGAGTAGAAAATGTGGAAATAAGTGAAGGTTTTTTACCTCTTTGTTTTTCTTCATTTTAGTTCATTAGAGACAACTATCAGGCCATCAATAATCAGCAATCTATAGGAATTGTGATTGACAACAAAGAAGATAATGAAACTATTGATCAAGATTTTTCAATTTCACAGTTGCAGTTATCAGTTCCCATTGCAATAAATGATCAAATGACACAAAAAAGTTCCATACCACTATTTTTTGAATCATTTCAGCGTTTAAAGGAAATGTGGTATAGCATATTTAATGAAAAGGATGAGAAACTTGTTGAAGTTTATGAAGTCTCATTGAAACCTATATGCTATAGGTTGCATCCATTTTCCCAAGTTTTTCAGGATCCAATAGCAGATATGTTGAATATTGAAGGCATTCAAAGCATTCCTCTATTAACTAACTATGATTTTCATAATCAAGTTGATAAAGGATTCAACAGTCAAACATTACAATCAGTAGGAATATCATCACAAATCTTATTTGAAAGTTTACAGGGAGATAAAGATGAAAATAACATTTCATATTCATGGTATGGAGGCCATCCATAATAGATGTACAGTTGTTCAGATCAGTTAAACATTAGTGTATATATTTTGGAAGATCCTTTTGTACAGTTTCTAGAGTCAACAAAGGAAATCAAGTGTTTCCTTATCCTCTCATTTGTTGACAAGTTTCTAATAGGTTGCAGAAGTATAGTTTTGATAATCAACAAGAAAATGCAACAAAATTTATCAAAGTACATAATGCTTGAATGGTTGCATTGGATATTTTATTTTACCTAACTAGCAGTTGAACAGTAGATTGAGTAGGTAGATGAGTGCTAATAAGCTCAGGATTTTGAGCATTTTTTTTTTAGTTTTCAATTTTCAGCTAGTTTTTCATTAAGTTGGTTTAAAAAATTTTGTGTGTTGTTTTAGTTTCAGATTAGATTTCAGTTTGCAGAAAAATTACTTTATTCAATTCAATATTTTCAACCACAGCAAATGCATGTTTGGGATTGGACCAAGGCATAATATTTCCAACAGGGAAACAAAGTTTTAATTTTTGAGTGGATAGTAACTTACTGGAGTTGAAGCCCGAGGAGAATGCCCTAAGCTTCAGAAGTATTACTGTCATACATACAATAAAGCAACAAGTATAAGAAGATTCCATGGTTCAGTCAAAATCATTTTGAGGGAAACTGACCTGTTGTTCTTGACTTTTCACCAGGAAAAGCCATCCCCAAGTGGAGCCAGTGTTATGCTCCTATACCAATAGGTGTCATATATCATGATTGACTTGATGGGCTATGTAATATGTTCATACCTTTCTTTGTTGCAAAGGTTTTCCATATTGTCAAAAAAAAAATCAAAAAATTTAAAAAATGTAAAGAGGGTATGCCCTAAAAGAAAAATCAAAGGGTGAAAAGAATAAAATGGCCAAAAAAGTGAAAGAAAATGAACCCCACCAAAAGAAAGGGAAAGGAAAGTGTGCAAGCCTAAATTCCACTACTTTTTTCTCTTATGTAATAAATAAATTGTGTGCAACTTGTATTTTATGCCACAATTTATGAACAATCAAACAGTTTAAGCTTGGCTAGTTCATCTTTCAATTTTATGTTTTAGAGATAGAGAATAAAATCTAACCAAACTTTGTAATCTTGGCAGATAAGTAGATAGGTAGGGTAAATAAAAGGAGCTCAACAGTTTAATCTGAGCCCTTGGATGTAATAAAGTTAGAACTAGATAAATTTTCAGATGTAAAAGAAAAAGTGTAATGAGGGTTTGCCAGTCTAAGTGCACCCTAATAAAGAAGAAAAAAATGGTAGGGTAAAGTAGGCAGGGTAGGTAGATGTTGTTGCAGAATTACATGTGATGGATAATGACTCTAGATGTGTTAAATCTTTACTTTCATCACAAGTTCTAAGGCAGACACTACATTGGAAGAATTTCAAACAAATCAAAGTCAGATTATTAACTTCCGTGCTCATTTTTCCTTAAAAATTTCACTAATTTCCCCTAAGTAGTAAGGCATTTGAAAATTAAAGGGGCTCAAGGCATTTCCTTGACTTTTGGAGGGACCGAAACCTCGGCCCAATAATTGGAAAATCCTAAGTTCTTAAAATCATTCATCATGACATTCACTCACTTCTAAAAAATATTTTCCTAAGTAAAATCCCATTTTACTTAGGAAAATCATGCAATAATTCATTAAAAACCCCATTCATAAAAGCATAAGTTAAATAAATTATCTTGATATTTTACACTTAGCGCTTCTGTTCATTTCTATATTAATTTCTAACTTATTATTTAAATCCCTATGTAAATTTTCCTTTCTCCCCGTATTAATTTAAATAATTCCAAAATAATAATATCCCGCCCGTTGGTTGAAAAATAACCATATAAATTTCATTAATTGGTTGAAATTTCCAATTAATAAATAAACCCGACCCTCCGTCATATAAAGGGATTAACTAAACCTCCAGGTTAATTAATAGCCTAATCCGCCAATCAAATCGTCCCCGATGCAATTAATTTTAATAAATTACATTGGGCCTGCCATTTTAATTCCCTTCATCTTCCTTTCTCGAAGACCGTCCGATCGACTAATCTCATATCTACGGTTATTATCAATATCGATGGCCATCCTCGTCCGAACGATAACGCACGATGGCCAAGCGGTTTTCTGAATAGTTCTGTGCCACGCGTCATTCATCGTATGAAATCGCTCGCCCTCCGTTGAAAACCGCCTTTCCTCGAAAGCGGTGCGATGAAAACTGCTTACCTCTTACCTCCCGTGACGAAACCACCGTACTTGCTGACGTCATCCATTAAAATAATAAAAAATCCACCAACCTTTGACTTTGTGAATAAAACAAAGAACCCGCGTCATTTTCATTATTTCACGTAGTGATCAGTGTCCCATGCAATGAATTTCGAAATCAACTGTCAAAGTTTGCCAACCGTTACCTTGCTGAAGAAAATTGCAGTCGAGTAATCCAGAGTTCATCTGCCATAGCCAGCACCTGTTTAGTCACTGTTTATTTCCCAGAAAATAGGTATTTACCCTAGTTCCCGTTAAACTCTGTAAAAAATTGGCTTTTGTTTTAAATTCTACACGAAAAACTGAAGCAGAGTTTAAGACTGGTCTTTAGTTCATTCCTCAATTGCAATTTCCTTCCCCAACCTTTGACTGTGCTCGTTTATCGTCAAAACCCGCAATTCATTTCTGAATCCACAAGAACCAGAAATGGAACTTTCCATGGCTTTGAATGTCGCACCCTTGAATGCCCCTCATAAATATTTAGACTATCTGCCTCTAGTAGATAGGGATTTCCAAATTAAAAACCTTGTTCTCGGTGAAAGTCCTCTTCGAACTTTTGTCGTTGCAAAGAACTAGAATACCAGAAGCTAAATGGTGGAAAGAAATGTTTGAAATTTTGTAAAATTATCCTTACATGAATTTTTATTATGTAATATAGTAAGTCATGATAAAGGAGGATAAAATGATAAACAGAGGTTAGAGAGCATAACAGTTAAAGAGTATCAGTGGTTAAAGTGTATCAGGTAAAAGTCAGAGTGAAAGTTAAAATGAAGTTACAGAGCAGTCAAAGGTAAATAGTAAAAGTAATTACAGAGGTATTAAAATGGTAAAAAGAGATGAAAATACTTTCACCAACATCTAATTTTATCTAAAGTGAAAGTAAAACAGTTAAAAGAACAAAAAGGTGAAAAGATGAAAAACACAACAAGAAGGAACATTTTTGCATAAATTTCGTGCTTTATTCATTGTTTTGCAAAAAATATTGTGATCAATCCAAGATGAATTTTTCAAAACTGAAGGATTTTTATGTTCTTAAGAGGACCATCTACAAAAACCTCTCTCACTTTTCTAACAGCTATTATGGTTTTGGAAATATTAAACAATGTTGGAAAGCACTTTTTGCAGAAAATTCCAGTTAAGTCATCATTTTGCAGAGAATATTGTGGCCAATCCGAAATACATCATACAAAACTGAAGGATTTTTTTATTCCTAATGGACCCATCTACAAAAACCTATCTCACTTTTCTCACAGGTTTTACAGAACAAGAGATACATGCAAATCTTTACAGGCTATGTTTCAGACTCTGTAAAACTCTGTTTTACACATATTTTTACAGAGCCTACTGTGCATATATGGAGAGGAATTTTAGGAAAGTTAAAGAGGTTTATCTAACCAACATATTTATCTACAATAATCTCTTTCACGTTTTACATATCTATTACGGATTGAGAAATAAAACGATATCATTGGACCCCAAGTTTGCAGAATTGTTGGAGCAGAATGCACAAAAAAAAGAAGCAGTTAGTGACTTGGATGCCTCATCATCAAATAAGAGTTGGATCAAATTAAAATTCTCCTCTTTTTCATCACCTATCCATAAAAAATAGTTCCAAATAGATGCATTAGTTTGAGTGTCCTTTACTTAAGTTCTATTTATGTAAAATAGTTGGAGAGATTTGTGAACTAATCTTGATATTTTTTCAAGATATTTTAGTTTAGAATTTGTATAAATACTTCAATCTTGGAATTATTTTAGGGTGGATTCTTAGAATTAGATGTAACATTTACTATTTTGGAAAAAAGTGTTGTTGGAGAAATTTCGCATGGCTAGCTGGATGATGAATTGATGCAGAAGACTTTTTACAGGATTCTTATGTCAGATAACAGATCAATAAGTCATCTCTCTCTTATGTTTGAATTTTTATACTTGTTTATTATATCATCTATGTTTCATTTATGAATGATTAACGTAAAGGAATAAATCAGAAAGTGCTTAAGTGTAATCTGATTTTAAACGTTTTTATTCTAAATGTTTTCTTCTAAACTGGTTTAGATAATGAATTCTTAATTGCTCCTGTTTTTCTAGTTTAAACATTTTGATTATTTAGTAAAGAATACTTAATTGATATTTATTAATAATCACTCAATTTCCCTCTTATAAATGTGTTGAAGGATTCTTAATTTCCCTTTATCCATTTTAATTCCATTCCACTCACTTTAAGATCTATAATTGTTCCCTGTTTGATTATATTGCCCTGTGAAACCATCTTTTGTTAAGAGACTTAATCCAGTTAAGTTATCCTCTTTGAATCCATTAGCCCAATGGCCTAAATTACTCAGTCCTACCCCTCTTCTATTTAATTTCATCACCCAAACACAATCAAAATCCTTAAACTTTCATAACTATCCTAATATCTTTCAAAAACAAAGCTAAAACTTAAAGAGAGAGCCCTCTCTGGGTACAGATTGGCTAGATTCTATACCTAAAAGTTGGTTTTTGGTTACCTCAGACTATTTATATTGAACCTGGAGAAATTAATGAGTGATAACAGGTCCCACTCGACCACTTTGGGCCTTTCATCATGCTTCCGTTCAAATCTCCACCGTTGATCTGCCCCCCTCCCCCAAGATCCAACAGCCCAAATTCATCTTCGCACCCGTTTCTCCATAACGGTATAAACCCCATTTTCAATGCGAAATAGGTAGTTTTCCCATGGACACGCATCAAACACCAGCCTATATCGCGTCCCCCAAGTTCCTTACCACTTATCGCCCAGACCCTACGCAAAAACCATCCCCGGTTTTCCAAAACCGTCTGTCCAATGTTCTGCGTGAAAACCTTATTAAAACCCTGGTTTCATGTTTCCTCCATTAAAAATCATCTCCATCGCATTCAACCACCTCTTCATAGCTCTTTTTCCTCCGCCATCACCTCTGAAGTAGTTTGAACTGAATCCACAGGATTTTATAACATGTTTGATGTCTTGTGCAAGTTTAATGGTGGTGCTATAACAAAAAATCCGTCCCATAATTTAGTGAAGGGACATAGCTGAGGGGGACGATCCTCTATGGCCGAATTTAGTGTATAAAGGGAAATAAGGGCAGAATCATCAAGTTGTAAACCAGTGCGTCATGGGCATTGATTACACAGTGAGCCCTCCAGTGTAAGACACTTGTACACAGCAATCAGACGAAGACCGGAGATGATACAGGAAGGCCTAATGAAGCCTAAAGCACAAATCAAAGCCTAAATTAGTGATTAAATTGTTAAGAGAGAAAAATAAGCCAAAGAAAGCCTCCAAAGGACACATCAACGAGGTTATTTCCTTCTCAGCAACCCCTAAGGACACCTGTAGTCCGCTTTACCTTTCAAAGACACCGTGATAGACATCCTGATGATAAAACCTCTTAAAGCTGTTAGAAAAGTTATTGCACAGTCATGGGAGGCCTCAGAATCGAAATATGACAGTTACTTGTCTCAGAGGTCAAACATAGTACTTTGAACATAGTTATCTTCAAAGAACACACTTCGGAGTTATTACCAGCCTACTAGATATGCCTCAAAGATAGGAAAAACTACTAAAATGGTACAATCAGTTAATGCAATGGTAATTAAGTAGAATGGGCATTCGAATACCTCTCCCCCTCTGTCTTGACTGATATTTATGATCTTTCCTTCAACTCTCTACCTCTCTCACCTATATGTATTCACAGAAAACTCACTAGAAAATTTGGCACAATTTTCGACAGCCATTTTGTCACTATTCCGACACAAAGTCGTCACAAGAGTGACAGTTTAAGGTTGGAAAAAACATGGTTAGCCATTACCTTGCAATTCCAACGTTTTGCCAAAGTGTCACAATACCAACACTTTTTTCGACGTTTTGCAAAGTGTCGTTATTCTGAAGTTTTATAAGCGTCGGTCTTACGACAACCCACAAATTTCGGTCTTTCGACAATCACAAACTGTCGGTCTTCTGACGCTTTTCAGGTTTTCAAAAAAACGTCGCAATTCCGACATTATGGCTTCCAACGTTTAATTTCGACGTTTTACAAACCGTCGCAATTTCGATGAAATATCATCTAACATTTAGAACGTCGTGCATCCGACACTTATGTAACGTCGCTTTAGCGACGAAAAAGTTAAAAATATTTATAAAAAAAAACGTCGCTCTTCCGACGATCAAAGCGTCGGTCTTCCGATGCAAATGTAAAAATATTTAAAAAAATAACATCGCTCTTCTGACGTCTAAGGTGTCGGTCTTCCAATACTTGGTTAAAAAAATTTAAAAAAAATACATATTGTCTAATGTGGTTCAACACAAATATATTGCACCAAATTTTATCGAGGAATGGATTAAATAGACTAAAATTTCCCAGGTTAATATTTCTGTTATGGAGAGATGTTTTAAACTATTTAAATTTAATTGATTCTAGTCCGGCATATAAAATAGGAAATGGACATAAGGTTATAATTAGAGTCGATCCATGGCCAAGAAGTGGTGACAAACATTGGATGGCACAACCTATAATTAATTTTCTTCATGACAATGGGAATAGTAAACTACCACATTTCGACAACCCAACTCAATTTATCATTTGGAGGCAAGGATGTAAAATGACATAAGTATTGGAGTTGGATTTAGGATTTCATGAGGAATAGAATATGTATTTGGAAGCATTGAAATAGTCTTGTATAAGACTTACTAACAAATATGATGAACTGGTTTGGTCACATTATCCCTATGGGATATACATGCACAAACTTGGGTACATTCACCTAAATTCAGTAGAAAGGAACATTAAACATAAATGGTGGTGGAAAGTGGTCTATAAATTAAAATTTCCATCACAGTGTTGATTTTTCATGCCTCCAAAATCATCGAGCCCTCCACAGTTGAATCTTTAATCCTCCACAAATATGTCTTACCTGAGCTTCAAATAAACATTGGTATACACTTCTACAAATGTGTTCTATCTGAACTCCAAGGAAGCACTAATTTACCCTTAAAATATACTCCACATATGTGTTATCACCACTCTACTTCCACAAAGGTAATTTTGAGGTGTTCTGGGGCTCAATTCCACAGGACCGAGCTTTACAAGCTAGATTGGTATACGAAACATAAGTCACTAAGTCTTATCATAGTCTTGTAACTTAACACTGAGCTCATAAATAAAAATAGGTGACTTAGCTAATTCGAAAGTTCTATCCAAGCATCAGTAAATAGGAGATAATATAAGATTTTAATAGATGTTCACCACATAAAATATGTCAAAATCCTGTAGCTATATCCTTGTCCTGAGACTACAATGAAGAGGTCCAAAGTATGGCGACTTCAATAGAACCAAGCCTCAATATAGGGTTGCGATAGGTCCGAGGGTTTAACTGATTCAAGTCTTAATAAAAGGCTACAACATAGAATCGAGATCTTATGGTATATCTCTTTCCTCCAATAATGATAAACATTAAATTCTCTTAAGCATGGTAATAGAACTAAATTTGTTTACAACAGTCCACAAGATATCCATTCATTTCTAGAAATTATGCAAGAAGAAAATGAAAGTTATGTGTAACAAAGTATTATGAAAAGACTTCAAATTACTATCATATTGGAGCAACTAGCCTCTGACGGAAACTATAAAAAGAAAAATAAAGACACTAAGTGTGCCCAAAGAATTTTCCTTGGAGTGGAAATTTCTATCTGGATCCCTACTTTTGCAAAAATATTTCTTATATATACAAAATTATTTACTCACCAGCAAAAAGAAAAATGAAAATGGAAGGGCATACAAAATGAAATTTATATCTTTTTCCTTAAGGAAAATAAAATCAGAATAAGATGCATGGTCTAACAATTTTTCATCCTCAATCAGCAATGTATCTCTCAGTACCTTAGAGTTGTTAACCAAGTGAGAAGCCTCGGAATTTCAATGGTTTATTAATGTCCTAAAAAAGTAACAAAAGAAAAATTAAGCAGTGTATGTTGCAATATTCTATTTCAACCTTCAAGATATGGAGGATGATTTCACGAGGAAAAGGAAATGTCCTTGCAATTTAAGTCCTCCATATTAAAAAATTGTTTCCCATAAATGAGATAATAGCAATGAGTAACCACTCTCAATTGAGTCATGACTTGTTTTTTGTAGGTATGGGCTCCAAACTCCAAACCTTGAAAACAAGGAGAGAATGAATCACCATGGTGTCAAGAAACCAGAACTTAGCCTGAATATCCTAAAACTGAAGTTGGAAACATCGTCTCTCCAAGGTTGTTAATGTTGCAATCCTCTGCTCAACATTGATACAAATGTCAAAAACAAGTTAAAATATGAACCAAATAATAGCATTCAAAGGAAATACTAGGATGTCACCATTTCTACTTGCTATCCTTGAAAAGAAGGTGAGATTACTTACATGCTTTTGTGTTTGCAAGGTGGACTTGAAGACCATGTTCATCCCAGAATGAGCTCAAAATGTACTTTTGTTTTTGGATTCGTGAAATAGAAGGACAATGTTGTCAAAAAATAGTGAAATGGAGATCCAATCAAGGGCCTCCACCTTTACCACCTATGGATTTTGAAATGAGAAACTCTCATCCATAAATATGAAGTTAAAAGATTGTGAGGCAGTCGACACCCTTGCTTGAATACTATGTTAATGTATATAATAGACCCCAGAGATGATCATTTGAATCTCATATAGGGTCATAATTATAGAGATCGCCAAGCATAGGAGAGGTATACCTTCAGCCTCTCAAATAGTAAGTTTCTTCCAACTATCTGAAAGGCTTAACAGGTGTCCATGGATCAACAATATACTTACTTTTTCTTCCTCAATTGCATTTGGGAGGATTGAATAATAGTCAAAAGTGTGGTGATTTCATTTGCAATGACTAAACCTTAAACCTGCAAATTCTTCCTCTCTACCCATATGGAGATGAATTTTTCTGCTCTTCTGGAAAAGAGTTTGAACATGGTGTATCCCAGTATGATAGTCTTGCAAAGAGACAGATTCCAGTATCTCTAAAGCAGTTCATACAGACTATTGATAAAAAACTTTATGAGCATATACTTGAGTAATCAATCATGCACGCAGTGAACATTGCAAATCCCTGACCCTTGCACCATCAGATTGCCTGTAGGTTTCAATTATACGAGTGAATGCCTCCTTTCTTAATAGAGTTTATTGTTCCTCAATCAGTGATACAAACTGTGGCACTATTGGCATTTCTGAGGATTGATCTTCCACAGATTGAGTCGTTTCTGGATCAGAGGAGATGATTGTTTCTGGATCAGAGGACATGATTGTATCTAGGTTAGAGTTTACTTACAACTGATTATGTGAAGCAGTTCAACAGTTTACTTCATGCATTAAAAAAAAACATAAAGCATGAATGAGATCGTACCTCTGCGGCTTGAGATTGGGACTTGCAGAGACACGGATAAAAACACTCTGCGACTTCAGATTGGGACTTTTTATGAGACCCTGTACACAAAAAAAACCCTGTACACAACAAAAACCCACATCATTTTATCAAATTAAATCCTACGTTTTAAAAACACAAGGTCAAGGATTTGAATCTGAAAAAGACACATACCTTGCAGGAAATAACAGTTCTCAGTCTCCTTCCTAACGACATCAAGCACATAATCAATGAGCTCGGCTCCTTCCATGTAATGCCACTTGGCCCAGTTGTTTCCAGCCCCAGATTGGCCAAAAACAAATTTATCAGGTCTGAAGATCTGTCCATAACCCTTTCAAGCTGTAGATCTAAAGTACCCTGATATCTCTCAGTAGGATCCATCCCGTGTTCTTCACAGACCACTTCCCAAAACTTGGAGCTGATCTGGTTGCCATATTGGCCCCCCTGAATGTGAAGGATATCTGGCATTTTTTCTATCGACCCAACTCAGATTTGGATCAGATCCTCCCTCCTTCCCAGGACAAACCATGCAACCGGAGGGAAATGAATGAGGGAAATTAAAAATTTTGATATTTCAAAATTTTTGACATTTTGAAATGAAACACTTGTGTTTCTTTTAAGGCCACTAAAATTAATTTAAAAATAAATATATTTTAATAATTATAATCATTTTAAATAATTAAAATAATTTCTAAATAGTTAATTATTTTTTTATTTTGATTGTTTAAAAATATTTACAATAAAAAAAATAAAACATACATTTTGAGAAGAAATTAAAGTTATATGAGTAAATAATGGACTGATTTTTGCATATAGTAATCCTTCTACCCTACTAAATCATCATGCTTTATTAAAAGGAGTTTTAAACTTTACACTATTAAATTATGTTGTATTTTAAATATTTGGAGTTTTAATCTCTTTTATATATATATATTTTTTCTTTATAATTTATGTATTATGTATATAGGGGGTTAAATGGGTTAGGCCGGTTGGGAAATAGGGTTTAAGGGGTTAGGGGTTAAGGGTTTAGAGGTTGAGGGTTTAGGGGGTTAAATGGGTTAGGGGTTTAGAGGTTTAGGGGGTTTATGGGTTAAGTGGGTTAGGGGTTTAGAGGTTTATGGTTTAGGGGGTTAAATGGGTTAGGGGTTGGGAATTAGGGTTTAATGGGTTATGGGTTAAGGGGTTATAAGTTTAGGGTTTAGGGGGTTAAATGGGTTAGGGGTTTAGAGGGTTAGGAGATTTATCAGTTAAGGATTTTAGGGGTTAGAAGTTAGGGGCTAATGGGGTTAGGTTTTTGGGGGTTAGATGGGTTAGGAGTCAGGAATTAGGGTTTAAGGGGTTAGGGTTAAGGGTTTAATGGTTTAGGGTTTAAGGGGTTAGGGGTTAAGGGTTTATAGGTTTAGGGTTTAGGGGGTTAAATGGGTTAGGGGTTTACTAGGGGTTTAGGGGGTTAAATGGGTTAGGGGTTAAGGGTTTAGGAGTTAGGGGTTAAGGGATGTTTAGAGGTTTATGGTTTAGGGGTTAAATTAGTTGCTTATTCTTTGCATCTCAATGTAACAATTTTGTAAGTATTGTTTCTTGTTGCCATGTCTTCTTTATTTATTAATTTATAGTATTTGTTAGCCATTGCTTTACATTTATTGATGAAAATGTCTATTGAAATCAAGCCAAATGTATGTTCAATATCCAATTTCAAACTCAGCCACAATGTTGTCACACAATTTAAGTCCAAAGAATGGCCATCTGATGAAGTATTAATAACCAAACTACACCTAATGACTACTCTAGAAAATCTTAAGTTTGAGTGTCCCACAATCATGAGAAATTTGGCTCTTATACTCTTGCTCCACCTGACTAGGTCCTGGAAATACCCTTGTTTATTTCAAAAACATCCTAATGTTGTCGACCTTGTCCCTTAATAGACCAAGGAAACATATGTGATTGAGAGGAATGGAAAGCACTACAAAGTTGAAGAGAGTACAAAATACTAATATGGTTTGAAGGATAAGCTTGAATTAGAATGTAACAGTGTTGAAACAACTAAAACTATCCCAAACAAATAGTTGATAATGCGAAACCTTCTTCTGTACCAGTCAAGCAAGACTACATTCATGTGAGAGCAAGAAGAGGCCAAGCGATTGATAGGCATATCCTGGAAGAATATAGGGTATGGTTCCCTCTTTTTGATGAAATATTTGATCTACATTTTTTCTATTGAAGATTAACCATTTTAACCTTTCCAACAAGGCAAAATTAACCCAATTGTAGGTCCCAATATGTCATGATATATATATTAACTCTCTATATATATGAGAAGGAATAATTATAAAGACATAGATTGATAGAGGTGGCGAGACAATGAGAGTCATAAGGGAGAGATGGAGATAAACTAAAGGAGAGGGGGGAGAAGGAATGGATCAGCTAAGAGAGAGAGAGGGAGAGGAGTGAGAGAGGTAGAGAAGGGTAAGAGAGAGAGATAGTGACACAAAGATGGAAGGGGGGAAGAAAGAAGGATAGAGTGAGGGATATAGCTGTGAGAGGATTGGAGGGTAGAGAGAGAGAGAGAGAGAGAGAGAGAGAGAGAGAGAGAGAGAGAGATTGGGGAAGAGAGAGGTCATTCCAAATGCTCTGAAAGTGTTGAGGCTTCAGCCAAGTCACAATTATTGTCTGCTAGGAAGGCTTTCCAAAGAATTTGGCTGGCATCACTATGACACTATTACGGAATTAGAAGGGAAGAGAAAGGCAAAGGCTCAGGTATCACATGAGAGAAGGAAGCAATTGGAAAAATTGAGATCAAAAGTAGTGGAGTTAGCCGAAAATCAGCTTACCCCAGAGATGGATAAGATAAAAATTGACAACATATTGGTCAATTGCCTTTACCCTTTATTGGTTATTCAGAAGGAGTATGAATATACCACCGTTAATATCAAGGTAACTGGCCCCTAGCAGATCAAGGGGTTAAGGGTTTTAGGGGTTAGATGTTTGGGGTTAGGGGTTAAGGGTTTAGAGGATTAGGGTTTAGGAGGTTAAATGGGTTGGGGGTTTAGGGGTTTATGGAGTTAAATGGGTTAGGGTTTAAGGGTTTAAGGGTTAGTGGTTAAGGGTTTAGGGGTTAAATGGGTTAGGGGTTTAGAGGTTTATGGTTTAGGGGTTTAAATGGGTTAGGGGTTGGGAATTAGGGTTTAATGGGTTAATAGGGGTTAAGGGGTTATAGGTTTAGGGTTTAGGGGGTTAAATGGGTTAGGGGTTTTGGGGGTTAGGAGATATAGAAGTTAAGGATTTTAGGTGTTAGAAGTTAGGGGCTAATGGGGTTAGGTTTTAGGGGGTTAGATGGGTTAGGGGTCGAGAATTAGGGTTTAAGGGGTTAGGGTTAACGGTTTAATGGTTTAGGGTTTAAGGGGTTAGGGGTTAAGGGTTTATAGGTTTAGGGTTTAAGTGGGCCATATTACAACAATGTTTCCCATAAATGAGATAATAGCAATGAGTAACCTCTCTCAATTGAGTTGTGACTTGTTTTTTATAGGTATGGGCTCCAAACTCCAAACCTTGCAAACAAGGAGAGAATGAATCACCATGGTGTCAAGAAACCAGAACTTAGCCTGAATATACTAAAACTAAAGTTTATAACATCGTATCTCCAAGGTTGTTAACGTTGCAATCCTCTGTTCAACATGATACAAATGTCGAAAACAAGTTAAAATATGAACCAAATAATAGCATTCAAAGGAAAGACTAGGATGTCACCATTTCTACCTACTATCCTTGAAAAGAAGGTGAGATTACTTACATACTTTTGCATTTGCAAGGTGGACTCAAACGAAATGACCCGACCCGAACACGCCCGGTTGGGTGACCTCACACGACGCTCCCGACCGACCAATGCCACAAGGGAGATAACGACAAACGGGCCACCCGAATGTGCACAAGGGACCCGGGCGGTCACAACTTAGCAAAACTAATATGCGCACCCTCAAACGAAATAGCCCGACCCAACCTGAATGCGCCCGGTCAGGCGACCTCACACGGTGCAATACGGTGCACCCAACTGAACGATTCCATAGGGGAGCAAATGGAAAATGGGCCACCCGAATGTGCACAAGGGACTCGGGTGGTCACAACTTGGAAAAACTGATACAGGCACCCTCGAATGAAATGGCCCAACCTGAATGTGTCCGATGGAACGATGCCACAAGGGATAAAATGGCAAATGGGCCACCATAACGTGCACAAGGCACCCGGGTAGTCACAACTTATAAGCAAAACTGATACGGGCGCCCTCGAACGAAACGACTCGACCTGAACGCGCTCGGTCGGGCGACATCACATGACGTGACACGACGCACCCACAAGGGATCAAACGACAAAAGATCCATGTGAACATGCATAAGGCACCCAAGCGGTCAAAAATTAGCAAAATTGATACGGGCACCCTCGAACGAAACAACCCAACC